>JACAXG010000103.1:1282763-1683662 GCA_018881555.1 Amblyornis subalaris | reverse complement strand
AATTAGTTGGGATGAGGTTATACACTCCAGACTTAATTCACTCATCTCACAGCTTTAGTTGTTCTTAAGGTATATACTGGATTAAGACCAGGTCAGGTAACTTCTCCTCTTCCTAACAAATCCATCACAGAGTAGGAAGCAAGGGATGGTCAGACCACCTGCAGGGACTAATTACTTTGTTTGTGGTCTGGGTTTTGGAGGAAGCCCTTGTTCTGTCCCCATCTCCCTCAGACGAAGATTTACCAGTGCTAAACCCAATAAACAAGTCCACAGCGCCTGTTTTTCCAGCACCACCTGAAATTTTCCACGAGGTCCACTAATCCCCTACCTAAACTCACATGACCAAACATATAAAAAAGTATCCCACAAAAAACAATTGTCAGAAAGATTAGAAAAACATCATTTTATATATTTTATGGAACATTTATGACTCTTATCTACTCCTTCCTCTAGCTCTCATCCTAACCATTCATGTTAAGAGTTCAAATTTCTGCAACACTTATTATCAGGACTATCTAGCAAGTTGTTGGAAAGTTTTTAAAGGTAGTAAACAACACAGCCGAGTATTACTCTGTCCAGAGGCACAAGAAATACATTATGTACCAGAGCTGGAAAAAAAAAAAGAAGACAAAACAAGCACACTGTGGATAAGTATCACTCATATTTCCAGATGATTTTGCTATGGTTCCTTTCACGCAGTCTATGAATTCTCAGCAAAACAATTTACAAATTGAATTAATGCCTTGTGCGAAGGATTCCCACAGTGTAAAGGGCTTTTTTTCCTCTTGCCTTCTGAAAATAATGTCTCTTTAAGAAAACTATGACATAGTAAGGACAACAGGTTGTAAACACAATGGCTTTTACAGGCACTAAAATATCATGTCTAAAAAGAGAATTAAAATGGTGTTTAGAAAGATGAGAATGACTTCGTATTTTCTTTTTGGAGAAATAATTGACAGAAATCTGAGAGTTTAACCAACAACCTGTAATCCAGTGTACTAATCCCCACAGCATGTGTCCATCTGCTCTCTTGTCATCTTTTCTCAGACTCATGCCTGAGACTGCTCCATTTGTATGGCACCCAAGTGAGTGATGGGGCTCTTCCAGGTCTCCTGTTGCTCTTGGGGACTCCAGTAACCTCAAGCATGTAATCATAACCATGACACTAAGACTAGTAACTCAGGAATCAGTTGTGTTGGCAGTATATATGCCAAAGCTAGTAAGAGATCTCCAAGTGCCAAACCCACAGCGTCTGCTGTCTCCTTCCAGGGCTCTGTGTTCAGCCCAGGCAGGACCATGACTTTACCGGTCACTAGCAGGACTGTCAACTCTGAGCAATGGGATGGAGGAACCCACTACTATGTCCCCACTAAAGTTTTCCAGGTGTGGGTATGCATCCTGACTCTGTTATCTGCCCCACACCTGGGCATGCCTCCACCCTCTCTCTACCTCTTTACACCTTCGAAAAGGAGGTGGACTACTCCTTCAACATTCAGCTTAATGTCCCCATCTCAGTGAGGCCCACCTGACCACAGGAACAACTCAGGACAAGGAGAACAGAAGAAACCCATCTTCTGCCCACATGGGTCCTGTGGTCTCAAGTGGGGCAGATGATCCCACTGTCGATCACAAACTGTGGATCCCACTGCGACACAACCGACATTCCCCATACGCTGCATGGCCAGAGTACCACACTGTACTTCTGGATAACCCTCAAGAGTTGTCCTCAAGGGTAACTAGAGGGTGTAGTTATTATGTCCTAACAAAAATACACTGATAATGGCAAATATTTAATAAGTAACAAAAAAATAAAATATTGCCAAGCTCAGAGTTGGACAGCCCAAGTTCCATGTTGGATGTACTAAATTTGTGTCCTACAGCTCAAAAGATTCATTTCCACCACCCTAACTTCTCCTTGTAATATAACAAATTTGAGTTTAAAACTACAGTGCTTGTGATCACTTATGAACAAGGCTGTGTAACTGAAAAACAGAATATATTAATATATTACAAGCAGCTCCCTAAGCCCTAAAAATGAAGGGAGAGGGAGAGAAGAGGGGGAGTACAGCAGTTGTGAATTCTGCATGCAGAAGGAACATCTGGAAAACCAGGCTGGTGGAATTAGAAAATCAAACAGCTCTAGATAATACTGAGAGGAGATGCAGGTCAAATTGCAGGGCTATGATTAAAGACAGCAGAATGTTCCTGTAACAATTAAGGGATGTGCAAACAACAAAAGCTCTGGCTAAGGAGTAAACCATCCTGGGAAAAAAATGCAGTTTATGCTTGAGCTTTTCGCCCTCAGCGCAACACTGCTGTAGCACAGAAAAGCACATCAGGTGCAAGTCTACATCACGCTCACAAGCAACTGGAAACCATCTCCAGCTGCCAAGCAAACAAAGGATGTGGGACTGCCATGGAATAAGATGAAGAGCAAACACTGTGGATTTTATTCCCAGCTCTGCCACAGATTTCCTGCACAACCTTAGGCCAACAGGTTAGTCTCTCTGTGGCCACTTCCTCTTTCAACTCTTATCTAAACATGAAAAGGAACAAGAAGTTTGTGGCAGCTCTATAACACAACAGATTGCTTCCAGAGAAAAATAAAACAAAAAACCCTGTGCCTTATCCCATCTCCTTCCACTTTAAATTGTCTCAAACATCTCCCAGGACCGAGACACAGTGCAGCTTCACAGTACAGCTTCACAGTGCATTCACAACCTGCTCACATCCAGCACCAGCCTCTCCGCCAAGCACACGGGACTGGCGGCACCCTGCTAACAGGTTCATTGCTGCTCAGCGAGGTCAAATCCCTCACCCTGCCTCCCCAAGGGCTGGGAGACATTGTAAGGGCATGGCAGACTCTTCTGAGCTTCTCCCTTTTCCCTTTGCAGTTGTCCATAACCTTCACAGTCACCATCATGTAAGCTGTACAAACACTGCACAACGAAAACAATGACCTGACCATGACCTGATACTGACCATGATTTCTAAAGCAGTTAACGTTTTTCTATCATAAATGCACAGAGCAGCTAAACTTCAAGTGACAAAATGTCCACAACTTTTGTGCAAGATTGTGGGGAGTGGATACAGTTGGACAGACTGCTTTCTTTTCAGTGCCTATGCATTCTGGGCACTGGCTTCATTTCAAGGGCTATCACACAGACCTCACTCACCATGGTTTCTCATCTACAACAACATAAGAGAGCAGAAACAAGAGATATGCTTTATCAGTTAAAGTAGTGGCACTGTTGTAGATGCAATGGTCTGGGGATATCAGCAAGACATGGCTTGCAGGGAGGTAATATCCTCTTTCAGCATACCCAGCACTGCTGGAAAAAATGAACATGTTTTCAGACACACAAGTCCACTGCAGGTCTGAAAGAAGAGCAGAAGCAAAAACATCTCTTTTACACAAGTGCAGAGATCCTAG
Organism: Amblyornis subalaris; assembly: GCA_018881555.1. Classification (NCBI taxonomy): domain Eukaryota; kingdom Metazoa; phylum Chordata; class Aves; order Passeriformes; family Ptilonorhynchidae; genus Amblyornis; species Amblyornis subalaris. The sequence goes on along the minus strand of JACAXG010000103.1, from coordinate 1,680,229 downwards.
CAAGAAGCCTGCTCAGTCTTTTCTAGAGTATTTATAAACATGTCTAATTGAAGAATATTGCCTTTCCAACCATCTCTTATTTGTTAAAGCCACTATGACACTTGACATATGCTATGATGGACATGAATGTAAAATCCTTTCAATTATATTTTCTTTGTCCTGCCATTTCATGCCTTAAGGAAAAAAAAATAAAGTGGCAAACTTGCATATTAATCGCACTGAAACAACTTGAATTTACTCTGATGTATAAAATCTCCCAGATTTTTCAAAGGAGATATGCTATCATATGCTTCCTTGTTTTGTTCCACTTCACTAAACAGACACTCTTCCCTTATGCTAGATGAAAAGCTTAGCAATGGCAAATGTCAGTTTTAAATTATTTGATCTGAACACTACATGAGATCCTGTTTCAGCGAAGCTGTGGGGGAAAAGGTGGCTAGCAGTACAGCCTCTTACTTTGCAAAAGAAACCATCCACACCAACACCCATGTTAGTGTCTTCCTAAAAGACATAGACCAAAAAAGGCCCAGGACATCATTGTTGCTGCAAGTGTCATGGACTCTCAGCATATGTGAATGACACAAATCATTGCTGACCATCTCCCCTGCCCAACTTCTTTTCAGAGACTGAAAAATTATCTGTCACTGGACACATATTTAAGTCTGGGCTGATTAGGCTTCCCCGCAGAACTAAGCGGTTTGTTTCTAACCCATCTCACAGGGTCGGTGCTATCTGCTGACCAACAGACTCACCAACGCCGTGTTTCTCAAGCAGAAACGAAGAGCTCACAAGCTTGTGCTTGCTCTGAACTTTTGGATTCTCAGAAGCTATACACTACTAAGCAGAAAAACAGTGGAGAGGATTAATGAGGGCTTTGACTTTTACCCAGCTGCATGAGGGTAAACCCTGTCTTCTCACCCTGCCCTGCTCACCCCCTCACGCTGAAAGGGAAGGGGGCAGAGGAAGGGCACTGTGGAGAGCAGGAGGCGGGAGCTCGCCAGCCCAGCACTCAAAGGCACAGCCAAGCTGACTCCATCTGCAAACAGCATCAAGGAGAAATGGACATCTCCTACACAAAGAGCAAGTGTGGAACCAGCCAGCTGACTCCCACCCATGGCAAACCCAAGAGAGGAAGTGGCAGGATGTTAGAACAAAGGTTGTCTTTATTATCTGTGGAGGGGAACCACGGAGGCTGTGGCTGTGAGACACCCTCCTTTGCAGTGATGCCCCATGGTAAGCTTTCAGCTCCCCAGTCTGTGATTGCTCCTACAAGGACCTGCCTCACAAAACACCTCATGCCCTGGTAGGGCACTTCACAGAACAAGTAAGAGGCACTTAGTGCTTACCACTTGCAGAGAAAAGAGCTCAGGAGACTGAGGGGACACCCAGCTACACCTGGCGAGAGGTTATGCGCYCCTCCGAACAAGATGTGGTGAATCAGGAAGAGCCAGTATCAGAGACAGGTGGCAAGAAAACAAATCCAGTCAGCCGTCTAGCCCCCACACATCCCACTCTCCAAGAGAGACATTCACAGGATCTTCAGGCAGGATAAGCGTGAGCACCTGAGCCAATCTCTGCCTTGTGGGTGGAAGCCAGCAGATCCTCCTGCAGGGGGTCTTGTCACATCAATTAGTGATGTAGTTAACAGCACTTTGCTTCAGTACTTCAGAAGCAGGCTTAGCAGAGCAGATTCTCCACATGACCTCCAAAACCATGTGAGAGCTGCCCGATGCATGCAAGTGTAACACTCCATCAAGGCCAGGGGGTGGAGGAAGCAACTGCGCCTTCCAGAGACAGAGACGCACCTTCCTCTTCCCCACTGGCTTTATTTCCCTTGCTGGGGTGAGAAAAGTCCAGTCATGCGAACAGGCTACTGTTCCTGCCTGCTGAGCAGCTTGCCCTTTCTGGCAGGCATCCCTCACTCTGCTAATAGAGCCATTGGCCAAAGGCAGACATGTAGCTGAATATAATTCTAGTTTAGCACACTAAATGGTTACAGCAGCATCAAACACCATATTTCTTTCCAAAGCTGAGTACAGTACCTCCCTGAATCCTCTTTTTTTTAGAAGTCCCGGATTTGGGGCTTTTTCTGTTGTTTCAGAGGTTGTTTTTTGAAGGAGTACCATGTGCACTACAGTAGTCCGGTAACTGATCTTGAAGCACTGTGTGTGACAACCTATGCTAGGTGATTAATTCATTTTATTACATCACATTGACACACTTTGGTCTCTTATAGCTAAACTTCCCACACCACGGAAGGAATCTACAGGCAACGTATTAATTAATAAAACCAAAACCAATGCATGACTGACCTGCCAGGTTGTTTTTTTAAACTAGAATGGTCTGTGCTTACATCAACTACCTGATAATTCTTATTCAAAGAGAAATACAGAGGACAGCTAAATATGTATGTACACACACAAGTAGGATTTGCAAAAAAAAGAGCAACTGTATGCCACAACACTTGTCAGTATTGAGATTCATACATTTAGACTGATCCTTACTCTTACTGAATTATTGCCTTCTTCCCTCTAATTTCCAATATTACTTATTAACCAGTTGTTCCCACAGTTAGTTTTGTCATCTGTTAGACACATAAATAAACAAGTTAAAAACAGAAAAATTATAATGTAAGTGTGGAGAACTATTAGAAGGAATGAAAAAGCGCACTAATGCATAGTGTATTCACATTCAGCCGTCATGCACCCCATCTATTTCTGTAATGGCTCTTTCTTCTCACTTCTCCTTGCTGACATTTACATTAAAAGGTGCAGTGTCTTTCAACTTCTATTTTAAATGAATGTTCCTTGTAATGAGCAACATAGGCTTGAAAGCATGTTTTCTGAAATGCAGTGAAAAGGTAGTTTTAATGAAGAGAAATGAGAAAACTGGAGAACAGTGAATCGTTTTGCAATCTGAATTAATGCCTATTTGGAAAAGGCTCAACTGAGGAAGGAGATGTAAGACTTYTGGCAACGTGAATTCTAATTATTTCAAGTCTTGGCAGTAATTTTATCAAATAGTAGCAATTTCATTAAAAGGTGCACTAGTAATCATCTATATAAGTCCTCCAGAGGGGAAAATATACCAATAATTGCATAATTGTGTTATCACTGCTCGTATGATGGACCCCATTAAATACCACAAAGAGGAACATTGCTTTTTACTTTCTCTGGATATTTAGTTCAGTACATTTTCCTAGAAGAGTACAGCAATAAACAAGACTTTCAGATTAACATGTTCACCAAATTTTGCAGAAAAGACACAGCTATCTTTTATGTCCATAATACTTCGTTTTCTCTTTTCCTTCACTGAAAGAACTGACAGATTAATGAGAAAAATTCTGGGTTTAGTAATAAGATAGAGTATTTATATAGTTCTGTTACCAAAATACAAGACATTGCATCATGTCATGCAGGCGCATGGCACATGGATCTATTTAAGAAGCAGGTTTTAGAATATTTCCATATTTGTCCATGTAAATTAAGTGTATCTATTAAAAGGTTTTGGTAAGTCTGTAATAAGTTAGATTTCCCTTGTCTAAGTAACACACAGGCTTTTCTACTAAGATGTTGGTAAAAAATTCCTGTAAAAGCGTTGTTTTACAGACAATACCAAATCTAACAGGCAGGTTTTTTATGAGGTACCCAGTATTTTAGAGAAATATCTTTGCATATGCCTTCTGAAACTATGACTAGGACAATTTCTGGAGGAGTCACTGGCACATTCTTCAGAATGTCCTCAGATGAAAAATCTCACCTCAGACAATCACACTAACACCAAGCAACATCTGTCACTGATCTTGTCTTACAAATGCCTTGAATACAGAGACTTGGACATATTTCTGACAATTCAGTTTCATTTCCTCAGTCTTCTGGCAACAAGATAAATAACTCAGCTGATGAACTTCATCCCCAATATCAGCAGAAGTCCCACTTGTAGTTTCTGCTTTTAAATTGTACTTTATTTTCTAGTTTATTTATAAGCCTTATTACAAATTGCATATACATGGCATATATATATAGGTAGTTGCTTACTGAAAAGAACTCCTCCTCCCTGCTCCAGGAGAGATACACAGAGGACTACTCAATGTGAGTGCAGCCTGAGTACCTGCCTAAGCAGTGAATCCCACTTCAGCATCTCTTCTGAATACATCTAGCTTGTAGGAGGAGACCAGAAACACGGGGCTTACTTCTGCTGCTTCCATTTGACCTCTTTTATTGTGCTGCATACTTCGAATCCTAGGTATGATAATATTAATACTACTGCAAAGTCAGCAATTTTCTGTATAATACCTGGAAGTCACACGTGCTATGGAATAGGAAACTTTAACAGCTTGTGTTACAATGAACACCGCTGGGAGGAAGCTTTTATTTTATGGAAGATAACATAATTACTTTTCAAAGTTAAAAAAGTATGCTCATCCAGACATAGAAAGCATTTCCATGCCATAGAAAACAGCAAACAAAGAAGCATCAAATTTAAGAGGAGAATCGGCCAGCCACTGAGCTGTAGAAAATGAATGCCTCAGTATTGGGTCCTAGCACGGAACTGCATGTAAGGCATACAAACAGAACCATTTTGGGTAAAAAGACCCTATTAAGCTGCATGTTTAATTGAATATTACATGAAAAGTAAAAATATAGCATTTTTATAATGCACATTTTCCTTTTAAAAGGTAAAAATACTCCACAGTGATTCTGAAAACACAACAACATAAACTTACAGCTCCTCTAATCATTAAAAAAAAATAAAAGCAAAAACTTCTTTAAGTTGTATACTTGCTGTCAACATTTTAAAAATAATCTAACTACTGGATTCATGGCAGTCAGTCACTGAGCACCTCTAGGCAGGTTGTGCTGCAGCAATAAACCAGCCTTTGGCATCTGGAGTTTCCTAGCAGGTGCAGAGAAAATATTTTCTTTATTTCAGTTCATTCAGTACAACTCAATTAAGCAACTAGTCCACTCAAAGAGGAGCTTCTGATCTGGAGTTGAAAAAAACCATGAATGTTTCTTTCCACTGCCATTCTAAGAAAAAAGAGAGAATGAGATGGACTAGTTCTAAAATTTTTGTAGCATAGTGATTAAAAACCACCAGTTTTGACTACAGATAGGCCTTTCAGGCAGTAATTCTTTATTTCAAAACATTTCTCAATGAGTTTTTTCTTCTGAATTGGTTGGCTTCTATGTGGTGCTATTTGTTATCTAACGGAAGAACATGTCAGAATTCTTGTTTCCTTCATTGTAATCGATGCAAATCGTCAGTAAAAATCAATTATCTAATACAAGAAACATCAACATTTTCTATTTTCATACTAAAACATACACATGAAGAATCAGGATCAGTGTGTGTATAACAAGCTACATAATTGCTTAAATACAGGCACAGTGATTAATCAAAGTAAGTATAACATTAACTGCAAAGGCTATATTTAATTAAAACTCTATCTCAATGGTAATAAAGGAGGTTAAACCTTTCTTTGCAAAATGATTAAGTACAAATGCAAAACAGTTAAAATGAGGCTTACTGTTGGCTGATTTAAATCATGATTAAAATCAGATTTACAACGCTTTGAATCAAATTGAAGCACATAGTACAGGGGGAGGTAACTATTTTATTGAACCTGGGAGCACTATATTTCTCATCTGCAGTCAGATGTCAATTTTGCACATCATATCTGGAGGAAATGCAAACAAGTCAGAGAGGGCTGAGAAGAGCAAGAGGAGGAGGAGTTACAAAAGATGCACCAAAAGAAAATGTTGGAAAAGGTTTATCATAGAAAAGAGAAGTCGAAGGGTTTAAATTGTTGATGTAAAATATTGGCTGTAAGATGTTATTATAAAATGGATGGTGATCAGCAGTTCATTAGATCAAACAGACCAGGAGAAAAAAAGCATAGAATTAAGCCACCAGCAAGGGAGATTAGGTTAGGTATCAGAAGAAGCTTTTGACCTTTAACAACTATTTACTAGAAAAAACAGGTGGTAGACTGCAGCACAAATCTACTCTACAATCTAACCTACTTAGAGCAGGTTAGAACAGAAGTCTGTGTGGGGATATCTCCTCCATCTGACTACAGGGAAGAGCCCGGGACAGACCATATCTCTGCAGGTCTCCTCTGGCCTTACTGATAGGGTTCTGTGGGAGCTTCCTMAGACTTGCCATGTCTCTTAGAAACCCAGTGGCAGCAGGAAGATGAGTGCACGAGAAAGTGAGATTTCATTTAGCAAAGAATGAAATTTCCAGTGCTGAGGGCTGCAGACAAAACCTTCAACATGTGACATCAATGCAGTCATTAACTCCTGAACAAAATACAGATTAAGGGAGCCAAGTGCAAGCTTTACATCCATGATACCCGTCAGCAGGAATCTAGTTAGTTCTGAACAGCCTAGGTATGTGAACACCCAAAACATTTCTATTACACAGCTCACTGGGATTTTCCACCCTTTTAAAGCATGCAGGCTCTGAATGACAGGTTATAACCAACAAGCTTGATTTCTTTTTCCTGTGTGGCTTTTGCACAATGCCCTTCTGTAAAACAAATCCACTCCATGTTATAGAATCACAGAATGATTTGGGTTGGAAGGGACCTTAAAGATCATCTAGCTCCAACCCCTTGACATGGATAGAGATATCTTCCACTAGACCAAGTTGCCCAGGGCCCCATCCTACCTGGTCTTGAACACTTCCAGGGATGGGGCATCCACAACTTCTCTGGGCAACCTGGTCCTGTGTCTCACCACCCTCAGAGTAAAGAATTTCTTCCTAACATCTAACCTAAACCTCCCCCCTTTCAGTTTAAGGCCATTCCCCCTTGTCCTATCACTATATGCCCTCGTAAAAAATCCTTCTCCAGCTTTCTTGTAGGGCTCCCTTTGGTACTGGAAGCCTTCTCTTCTCCAGGCTGAACAACCTCTCTCTGCCTGTCTTCACAGGAAAGGTGCTCCAGCCCTCTGATCCCTCATGAGGAACATGGTCACCCAGCACAAGCAGAGGACCACTGCTTAGCTTAACAGAATGACTGATAGGAAAAGAAAGGAGATGTAGGACTAACCTGGAATTTGCCGGGCTTCCAAAGAACCCGGAAGAGATGCATCTCTCTGATTTTCACATATGCCTGCCACAGTTTTCATCTCTTCTTAAATCAGCCCATGCATCCTCTTTATCACTTAGATTTACAACTGTCAGTGCCTAGTTGACCAGAGAACTCTTTTCCGTATCAGATATTCAATGATAGTGTTACATGATTACAGATTCAACTGTTGAGATGACATTTAAAATTATAGACATTTATTTAATGCAGTCAGCCCCCCCCCCCCCGGTGACAAAAAACCCTGTAGCTCGCAATGTTACTCAGTGATGCTTCCTTTTAGTTTAATTTCCAGGAACGATCCCTATGGAGCAGCCCCGAAGTTGTGTAGCATGGTAGCAACATTATAAACTTTCCTGTTATTTACATGCCTGTTTGCTGTTAAAGTCAAGAGCCTTATGTGCTGTAAAAAAAAAAAAAATCTGTTGCAACATGAAAAATATCATTAAAAATCCATTAAATCTGAAAACCTGTGTTTTCAGAATAAATCAATATAATCCCCAAGAGTAGATCCACTGAGAGAATAACATTTACTGTGCTTTCTAATTGGTATACCCCAGAAAATAGGAGTCACATTCTCCCCTCACACACAGATGTTTACACTCTCCTTATGCTTTTATCACTAACGGCAGCAATCTTGGCCAGTGGACAAACAATACACTTCAGTTGTCATTAGGTTTGGCAACCAGCCAAGGAGACTGCTCACACGTGTAAAATTATGTTCATTTATGACTCTTTGCAGGATTCCTTGTCAAACAGGATCCTATTGGAAAAAAACCTAGTTTCCTAAAAGTCACTGAAAAAGCCAACCACAATACTATAGAATACAGTAATATAGAAGACTATTAGTAATTTTAAAATTCCTTTTATGTCAAGGTCTTGTAATTTCTATGTACATTCTCTTCAGATTTATTTAATAAATGACCAAAAGAAGTAACACACTTTCATTAAATGCCTTAACATCAGCTCTTCTTTCCCGCCTAAGGTTACAGTGAAAACCTTAAGCTCTCTTACAGCTGAAGAGTCTCAACCAGGGAAGATGAGTTTCTAAGGCACAGAAACATCTGCACGTTGTTTCTTGTGCAGGGGAAGAGTCAGAAAGACATTCAGAAATTTTAAAAAGGCCAGGTTTTATACTTAAAGTGAGAGGGTACTTACAGTAAATGCAATGCATTAGGATATCAGACCTCATTTCCTCTAGCCATTCTCTGAACAGCTGAAAGAGACTTAAGGAAATGAGTCAAAATCCTGGAAGATGTTTGTACTAGATGAAAAAGAAAACAACATCTGTAAAATCATGTGTCACATCCACAGAGCAAGACAATGTGTAACACTTGATCTCTGCAATGGCATTCATCTTCGTGGACAGAGAAAAAAAGCTGAAAAGTGGCTTAACCTTGAGCAATTACTGCCTCTCTTCTACAAGACTGATATGAGATTATATCAGTCATGGTGTATTGTAGATAAACACACATGTTGTTGAAACTCTTTGATGCTGTGTGGTTCTTGCTCCATCCAGAATTTGTTGTTCCTTACCTTCAGATTCCATCAGACTGTTTGCTGTTCAGACTAGAAAGCAGTTTTCCTTCAAACTACAAATACCTAGTATTTGGTATTTAGTTTGACAGCTCCAGATGTGCCCTAAAAATTTTTCTAATAGTTTGCAGTAACAACAAATTATAGTTCAGACAGAAATCCAAGGACTATAGAGATACCATTATTCTCTCAGAACAGACCACAGAGTGAAAAGGGTAAGCTTCACTTAGGAGAACCTCCTACTGACTGAGTGGAATATGACTCAGATGTTCCTTCCAAGACCTGTCCTAGCTCATGTTTACATGTGCTGAAGACATATCCCTTCCAATTCCACCTGTGTCCTGGTGCAGCATATCCCTTCTGGAGGTGACTCAGGATCCTTTGCTTAATTCAGGCACCTGCAGAGAAGCATTACTGTTTGAACAATCAATGACAGATTTCTGGGAGAGCTGAAGCAAGATGGAAAACCCAGAGAGAGCCAATACAACGCAACAGTACTACAGCTGCAGTCATCTGTTGACAAGAGGCTCTCTCTGGCAAAATAAGCACATGGAAATGCCTTCAGTCTCTATGAATGGTATTTAAACAGGATGCAAATGGGAGTCTCACTTCTCGCCAAATTTGTCACATTCTTTATTATAAAGCCTGAACAAAAATCACTTACGCACTTGCTGGGAGAGGGTTCCCAGTGGTAATGCAAGGAAAAGAGTTGAATATTGAGCAATCTTTGACCTTTCCATTCTGCTCCTGGCAGTGGCCTTGGGCCACATTTCTGCACAGGATACTCTGCACCGCCATGGGGGAGGGTGGAAAAGGAGAAGTGGAGACCAGAGATGGAAAYGGGAGTAGGGAGGGCAGGATACTCAGATGGCTTGAGGAGGGTCAAGGCAGTGACTGAGTGACAGCAATCAGAATCCACATCAAATTCAGTCTTCCTCCTTTCAAGCTTCCTCCCTCATGGCTGACAGGTAGCAGGAAACATCATGAAAACAGACATTCTTCCCTCTGGGCACAGGGAGAGTCTCCTATTACTCTGCAGCTGATGAAAAAAAAAAAAAGGTTGCACTGATAGATGCTGAAAGGAACCATGTCCAGTCTTCCATGACCACAGGATGGAAATGCAAGACACTCTGGCAGAGTACTGGATGGTGAGGGACAAAGCTAGCCTTGAGGGAGGACAGGAGAAGCAGAGAGCAAAGATTGTTCCAGAATATTGCATCAAAATTAGGACTAGGCAAACTCCAAATAGGAGGAAGCGTGGGAGCATGTTAGGATGCAAGAAAAACAAAAAGTAGGAAGGGACTATGGACAGAAGAGATGAATGGTTTACCCTTTGAGAATCTACGTTAAGCAGTTTTCTACATCCTTCTTCCCAGTTTGCGACCAAAGGAAGAAGCTCTTGACCAACAGCCAAAGAAAGAGACTTAATATAAATTTGTATACTGATAAACAGGATAGGTCTCAACAGGGACTGTGGGAGATCATCCTAGCCAAGTGTGTACACTGAGGCAAAAACAAAAGTAGTGCAGAGTCACACTAGCTCTGGAGCAATCCAGAACAGCAGATCAGCTCTGTCCTGCCTGTCACTTCTGATGTTCCTATGCTGCTGCCAGGACATGAACCATCACTCTGATACCTCTTCCAGAACCACAAAACTAGCCCAGAATACTCCTACATCTGTGTGATACACAGATGATGCACATACATACCCAAAGACAGTTGTCTCTTGCAGCAGCAGCAAGTCATTTCTGCTTACAACATGGTGTGTTTTTGTGCACACAAGTTTTTGTCTGATGTGTCCCTGAGGTGAAGTCTCCCACAAGTAACTGTATGAACCCAGAACAAGAGGAAGGATCATGAGAAAGGTTCCCTCCTTGCTTCACTCTGGAAACTGCACCTCTCTTTCAGGAGATGCTGCCAGTGTGACCGGTTTCCCAAGCTTTCCTTAAGGACAGTCTAACTATATTATGAAGGATAACCTTAAAGTGCAGGCAAGAAATACATCAAGTAAAGAAAATTCACAGGTATTAATCATTTCAACATTTTAAAAATTTCTTTCTAGGAGTAAGTCATTGGTAGGAGACTTTCCCATTCCTATGGCCACAGCACTAGCATTTTGCAGCCGTATGTGGGTACTTCTAAATAGGAAAGTCCAAATTGTCAGATACCACACTTACTCAGATTATCAATAAAACAAAAGGGAGCAAACACAAAAAGTTACTTAAACAGAACTATTAACACATCCCAAAGTGCTTTACCATGAAGAAGCGTTAATTGTCACTACTGTTAGTTGCTGGTGTTATAGTTGTACTTGCTCCTAGCAGCCTGGGCAGGGGCTGACGGAGCCCTCCCTGGCTGTCTCACACAGGGTGCTCTGCAAGGCTCCTCTCTGGTGGTGGCAGCAGACGTTAAACACCTATCGCTGTGCATCGCTTCCCTGGATCCTCAGCTCGTTCGTAGATAAGCAGCAAAATAACCTTTCGCGTTATCTCCTTTCAGAATTCAGTGCCCAGGGCCAAATTCCTCCCAGGGTCTAGCAGCGACCTCCTTACAGCACCTTCCCCTGGACACCGCCAAACACCTCCTGAGCCTACTAACCATCGGAGATGCACGGCGGCTCCGAAAGCCCTGTGCAAAGTTGCCCAGCGCTGCAGCCAGATGCAGTATTTAAAATCATTAGACCTGTGCTCCAGGGCTGTGAGGTCAGGCAAGTAAAGCCCCTCTTTACACAGGAGTAGAAGGGAACCTTCGACACACTTAAGTTTTAGCACCGGCTGACCTCCCGAAGGCCTGAAAGGCACCCATCGTCCTCCTCTTCACGGCGAAGGACCGTCAGTGCCGGAGCAGACCGGCCCTGATGCCCTGTCCCGCGGCGAGCCCTGCCCCGCGGGGCACCGGCGGCCGCAGCGGGCACCGAGCCCATCAGTCCCCGGGAGGCTGCACCCCGCTGGACACCTGACGGCGGCGGCTCGTTCCTGCCCATTGTTCAACGAGCACTTAACTGCGGGGACATTTTGTACTGATCACCAGATAGTTTATTGTCAAAACAGTCCGGCCGGGGCGATGGAGGCGGGTGGAGGGGTTCCCTGCCGGCCCCTCTCCCAGCCCCGGATACCCGCGCACGGCAAACAAAGGACTTTATTTCCCCCGGCGGGGCGTCCCACAGGGGCAGCGCGGGGCGATGCCGGGCACACCGCGAGCCGCCGCCCGGCCCCTGACGCGGCACTGCCCCGTGGAAGGGGCCGCCAGCGCCGAAGTTTTCCCCGCCGCCGCCCGTGTCGACCCCGGTACAAAGCCCCGCGGGGCTCCGCGCCCGCCCGCGCCCGCGGCTCCCACCTGCGGGGAAGAGGCTCAGCAGCAGCAGCAGGATGTGCGCCAGCTCCCGGGCGAGGATCGCGCCCTCCATCCCGGCGCGGCTGCCGCTCGCACCGCCCGGCGCGGAGATGCCCGAGCCCCCGCGGGAGGGAGCGGAGTAGAGCCGGCCCCGCCCCGCGCCCGCGCCGCGCCCCCGCCCCGCCGCCGCGGGGATGGGCGCAGGTAAGGAGCTCCCCCGCCCCCCGGGGAAGGGGAGCGCTCCGGGTTGCCTCGTTTGGGCTCACCATAAAGACCCCAAACAAAATGATTTAAGAAAGAAAGACAGACCCCAGTGGCCGAACGTGCGCACAGTGCTGTCGTGGGGGACAGCTCGCCCTCCTCACGGGCGGCATTCTGCCGTGCCGAGCACCCGAGGGATCGGCGCCGTGGGGCTGGGAGTAAGCCCAAGTGGAGCGTGGTCCGGAGAAAGGTGGGGGGGAGCGGCCGGGCTGGGCACGAGACCTGGAAACGGAGAGAGCATCCCTCAAAGGGCAGGTACAAAGCCATTTGCCAAGCTTTGAAATCATCACTGATCGCTCCTGGAGGTGTCATAGCAGATTCTGGAGGCACCAAAGGTATCGCCTCAGCCGTGGCTCGCACCGCTGGGATCGACTGAGCCCGCTGTGGGCCACCACCTATTAAGGGTCAGAGCACCTGGAGCGAGACTTAACAGTATATGCTGTGACACAAAGCGAAGATTTTAAAGTGGCTGGTTTGATAAGGAAAACAGAAAACTGACAGGGAGCTTAAACGTGGAAAGGTTCCATAAGAAAAGGATTATGAGCGATTGTTTTTCATATACCTCAAGGGCAAGATAAAAAGTAATCCATTTAGTTCTCAGAAAAAAAAATCGTTTAAATGTAAGAAAGGCACTTGCAAAGAGCAAGGAGAATGTAGGTTACAAATGCATTTCGGAGAAGGGGCTGTGGAATCCCACAGTGGGAGTTTTTTAAGCACTGATGAGACTGACGAGGATCTGGGAGCACTCGCTTCTATAGCTGCAGAACTGGAGTGGAGCTGCTCTTCAGGCAGAAATAACACAAACTACAGAAACGTCTAGCTTTAACACTGCTTTGGTAGTCAGTGTCACACACTGCTGAGGTGAAAAGAAGGCACATAGGTGACCTAGGCAAAGGAGTCATGCATGCATTTGAGCAGTCATGCTCTGCCCAAGGTATCCACAGGCAGCACCTCAACAGACTGGTGGGTGAAGAACACACAGGCTGTCAAAAAACTCTTAACAACACTTCTGGATGTACAGAAAGATGTAGAGGACATATGGCAAAACTTTCACCCATGGAAAAGCATAAATGTAGACTTCTTGAATGTGTCAGTACAGATCAGAAAAGTTATTGAAGGTAAAATAGTCCTTTTTTTTTCCCCTTCTTCATCTTCCTTTCTTTTTCACTCCTGTCAGATTTTTTTCCAAGGTTAATAGCACTGTCCCACATGGTCCAACATGAGATGAAAGTCTTGTCTTATATGTTTAAAATGGCTCTCTCCATTTCTTTACTCTCTTTCATCTCTGACAGCCAGTCTCTTTTGATGGGAGAATCCTTCCTCTGCTGCAAAATGGAATACTTTTTTGTTAGCACACCAACAATTTTGAAGTCAAGCAACGTTTTAAAATATTTCTTACTAGGTGCTAGCCTCATCAAATTAATCCTAGGGAGGAAAAAGTAACTGAAATACTTAATTTTTTAGTGCTGCCCCGATCTGCCAGGTGTCTTTGGATTTTGTTTCTGTAGGAGAAAAAAAGTGAGCTGGAATTTTTTTATATAAATACTTGGACCATTTACAGTTTAATTTCTTAGAGATGCAGAGGCAGCACACAGTATGCTATGAGAGGTGTTCACTACAGCATTATCAAGGAACATGTAATGTTGTTATTGTGACAGGTTTCCCCCTGTTCTCCTTGATTAGTGCTCTTTCAGTTAGTGGCCTGCCTTTATGTCCTGCACATCCCTGATCACATGAAGCCAAACTCCGCATGGCTCTGCATCATATGCTTCATTTTCATGAGCATTAGCTCAATGTTAGATCTCAAAATGAAAGTGGCAACAATATTCTCCACGTGCTTCGACTGACTATAAATAGCTACAGTAAGTGGGAAATAAAGGTGAATTGGTTTTAACCTTGCCCCTTTATTTATTTTTAATAATCATAATGATAAACACAGTTGCCCTTTCCAATGTATCACATTGAATGCTATAAGTTCTCTTGTCTATATTCTGTTTGCATTATAGAAGCAAAAGAAAGTTTCTTAAGCAGTGGAGGTTTCTTTTAGGTCTTTTTCCTAGCTGTGTCCAAAATACGTGAGCATAAACCAGAAAGGTTCTTCTTTGGCTTTGCAGCCAGCCTCACATGTTCCTCTCTTCAGTTGTCACTGTGGTTCTGTGGCAGTATGTTAGGACAGGTAATGCCATCTCTCCTGATTGTCTGCTGGAGATGACTTGCAGTAGGTTGACATTTGGGGGAATGTGGAATGAAAAGAGAGACAAGAGAGATCTACAGACTTTGGACACATGGACACAGATTTGGAGATACGAATGATAAGCTTGGAGAAATACGTGAAATTATATTTGAAAAGTTCACTTCAGCTTGAAATCCTGAAAGTGATTTAACATTTACGGATGAGCTCCTTTGAAAAGTCAATTCAAAAGATTGCTTTTACACATCCATGGGACGGACTGCTTGCTGAAGTAAACATTGAATAGATCAATAATATTGGTAAGATTAAGCTAATGTCATCGAACAACTGGAGCTCTAATGAAGGACTTGTCATTTCTGTATTTGAATGGAAATGCATTTGGAAATCAGCTAGTTAGATGGCTTCAAACAATGTATTTGTCAGAGCTACGAAAACCTTTTTTACAGCATAAATAATCTGTAGAATCTATTTTATCTATGACACAATGTATCTATTGAGAAGAGAGGAAAATAAGCTTCTGATACAGCCAATCAATGCCAGCTACAATCCCTCCTGATAACCCTGTGATAACAACTTTTTCTGTAAGGTTGTACTTCCCTTTTTCTAAATTGCAGATTGACAGACTTTACTCTGGAGCATGGCTCTTTCATATAAACTGGCAGCCCGAGCAAGTCAGACAGCTCCAGAATTAACTCCTCTGTGATTTCTGAAGGCTTTGAGAAATTATGAGAGTTTGAAACACGTATCGATTTACCAATGTTGCTGTAAAAGCTATCTAATCATTGGCATAAAAGTTTGTTAAGCTTTTTAAAAGTGAAAGGTGGTTAAATTTCTGCCTTGTGTATTCATCTAAACCAGCATTTCTGAAGAGTGGCTGTTAGGAATGTCATATGACCACTGTGCAAAACTATATACTCAGCACTCTGCTCTATCTTGATCCTAATCGACAAAACCGTAGCTGAGAATTTTTGCAGCCTCTTGTTTTTATTAATTAAAAAAAAAAAAAAGGGTGTGAAATCTGATGGTCTAAACTGTTGGGACAGCAAGGTATAATCATCTGGGCCTGTTTTCTAGAAACCTTGAGATTTTGGGACATCCCATTGCATTTTTTTTGGTCAGTCTCTAGTCATCTGCTCTTCACACTGGCATGTTAGGGTGGGTAAGTGGAGAAAACTGGTAGTATTTGATAGGCATATGTCTTAAGACTTCATCTGTAGATGGCAGGATTAAAATGTCTTCCATGCCATTTAACTGAAGAAACTTCTGTTATTTTTAGCAGGGATGACAGAAAATAATGCTAAAATAAATTCAGATAAAGTGGACACCTTTATCTCATTCCCCCTGGAATATGAATCTTCAAACTGAATCCATTCAGTCTTACTAAAGTGGGAGGTGTGTCTTATTCCCTTTTAATCCAATTGTGTAGAATACTCACTAAATCCCATTGTGCCTGTGATCTTAAATCGGCATTGCTATCCTAGTTAATTAAAGATTTTTCCAGCATCGAATGTCAAGAGCCTAGATATAGTCGTCATTGAAGCTTGAAATATATGCTGTTTTTGAAGACATCTTGTATTATCACATGCATAGCACACTATTGTAAAAACTGTTTTATCAGTATAGGCTTAAGTGGAAAATAAAGGCTCTAATCTTCTTGATAGCATTTTTTTGTTAGTTTATAGCCTGCAATCTTACTAAGAAAAGAGATTTGTCTTTATGAACTGCCAAGTACAGTTTTTGCCTTTATCGCTTGCAGCTTTATTCGCACAGGCCACTGTTGAGAATTGACTCCATGCAGCAAGTTAGGTCTTTTCAAGTCTTGTTTTGTCTTACTTAATTTTGTTACTGGGTTGTTGGTTTTTTTTTAATGAGTTGAACATATCAAAATAATTGTGGAGAAGCAGCTGATACGGGTTCCTCAAATGCATTCTCCTTTCCCAGCTTGCTGCCCTACCCATTCTTCCCTGGCCTTCATATACACAGAAGCTTCAGGCTGCAGACCCAGAGAGCCTCGTCCTTGCCCTCTCTGCCTGCTCCCAACAGGATATTATTGCCTCAGTTGCTGAAAGCATATCCAGGCTCTGCATCTCGTGACAAGAGCTAACCTTGCTTTGCAGTTCATAAAGAGTCCTTCTGTGTTTTCTTACAGTGCTTTTCCATATCTGAAATCTAAATAAATGGCTAGAGACAGACATGTCAGGCATTTTTCTCTGAGATGATTAAAGCCACGTGAGATCCAGTTGACTCCTTTGACATGTTTGCTAAACTGCACTGTTTTGATAAACTGCACTATTTTGCCTATAAATCTGGGGATCAAATAAGAAGAAAACTAAAACAAAAGCAAAGGAACTGCCTTGGTTGAGATAATATATGTCAAAAGCGTGATGTGGAGAACACGGTGTTTCTCTTGCAGCTGTTCCCTGCGTAGATAAATTTAAAAGCTTGGATTTTTTTGTCATGTCGTGTTTGTTACGTTGCTTCTCAAAGTATCTTTCTTTAACCTATTTTAATTTAGCATTCTTTAGGTGTATCATAAATTGCTTGGCTCCCTTTTAGCTTTACAAGGTGTCTTCAAAGCTCTTTAGGTACCATTTTGTTTATAGCTTTGTATAGTTTGAAGAAATCTGTCAGTTCCCCCTTATTCAGCTTTAAAACTTGTAACTAACCTGGCTTGTGCTTTATGGGCAAGCAGCCTCTTTTGACCCCTCCTGCTAGTGCTGTTCTCACATGCCTGTCATGAAGCCCTCAGCCTTTGTCAGGAGAGCATCATGTGAGCCTCCCACTCTCTCCTGGTCCCTTCTGCAGTTCCCGCTCTGCCTGTCTCCTTGTACAAAGCAAGGTGGATTTATCACAACCCTGCCACCTTCTCTGGAACAAGGATATCAGTGTTTGGCCTTAAAAGCAGCTGTTATTTATTTTGGAGAAGACAGTTCTTAAAATAGTAAACAGACTGCACATGTGACCCTTTTACTGTTTTTCATAGAAAGACCCAGAAGTGTGGTCTTCCTAGCTGCCTCTCCACAAAGTTTGTCTCAGTTTCTGCTCAGTTTTGTTCAATTCCCAGGACGGCCATGGGCAGCTGAATTAGAGAGCAAAACACTTATTAGCATCTCCATCTTTGAGTGGGTAACTCCCATCATTGGGAAAGCCAGGCTTGCGGTTTGCTAGAGATGGATGAAGTATCCACAGAGCTAACATTGCCTTTCACTTCTGCCCCTGCAATCTTTTTGAGTAACTCTATTAAATTAAAATGCTGTAGGTGCTGTTGCTCCTCTCTGGAGTAGGTGACCCTTACCAAGGCAGTGCTGCGGGGGACCACACAGTAGGTATGCATGTATTTAGGCTTTCGTTACTATCTAGCTTCACAGTTCTTGGTAACCAAAAGTCTCTAAGAGATTATTTGCCTATCAGTCTTATTCCGTTTTCCTACAGCTATCTTGTACTACCAGAGGCTTTGAGATATTTTTATTTTTTTAAGATCTGTATATTTGTGAATGCAGTATATATTATAGTCCCCAAGCCCACAGTGTTGGTAGACATACACACCATTGGAAGAGTTAACGATTGTCAAAGATGTTTCCTTTTTAAGAAGGTCATGCCCATCACATTTATCATCCAATCCTCTAATTTTCACCTGTGGAAGGTTTTTCAGTCTTTTTGATAAGAGTTTTCAAAATGGGATGGTGCAATGAGATGGAAATTTCAGTAAGGGAGCTTTTGCAGACACTTTCCTCTGGAATGAATGCTCGCTGCCCAGCACCTGGAAAGGCCTGGGATTGCATTGTGATAAATTTGCATTTTGATGACTTTGTCTGGATAACCACAAAATAAAAATCAGTTAGTGAAGATGCTCAGGAGTAAAAATGGTATTTGTCCCTATGAGACAGGTATTGTAAAGCCTGCTGATATCAATGAAATCATCTCGATTTAGAAGGCTGGTGAATTTCGACCTTAAGAGGCAATATTCCATTAAATAGGATGGCTACTCATCTTTTTTCTCCTCCTCTTCTGAGTTTAAGCATATTTACTAGGGTCATATAAATTCAGTATGCTCAAATTCAGACAAATGAGTTTCAGGATATGTTTTCTGTGATCCTTTTCCTATTTTAGCTCAGTTCTTTTAGGAAGTTGGTATTAAAATGATGGTTATGTAGGTGTGTGATTTATCTAGATGTTTCTAAACATTTTCCCCTACAAATCTGTCTGATATGCATTAGAAACAACTGCATTAGTGTAAAAAAACACTAAAGACCATATCTGGTTTTGTCCTGGTATATTAAACTGGTTCCCTTTTGTGTGTTGTTTCTGCTTCTGAATTTGAGAACACTGCTGGAAAACCCCTGATCCCAGTTGTGGACCATGCCAGGCTCCAGCTTTTGTACAGGTTCCCACACTCACCTATTAGGAGGCGACCTCCAGCATCTGTACCAAGTTGCATTTTCAGAGCTCAGCAGCTTTTTGTACCTGCAGTGGAAAAGCCCTGATTTCACTTTTGCCTTAAAACTTACAGATGTTTATATCTCAAAGTCAGGGTCCTTAATTAACTGCCTATAGAGACATCCCCTTCTGAAAGGCAGCTGCCTTTAAGGAGAGAGCTGTTGTCACCTGGCAGCACACAGCACTAATTTAGGACCTGAAAGTGCCCAGCTGAAATGGACATTTTGGATTCTTTGGGGTTCAGATGGAAATTACAGAGCATCCCTTTGCCATCTGCTCCTTGTTGGAAATAATGCAAATGTAAATGTCAGCTTTGCATCCTATGAGCCCATTACCCCTCTAGGCATACAGCCTTTCTTGCTGAGGGGAGGTGCATCCACTGGGACTGGGCTTTCACAGCTGATAACATGGTTTCTGTGTCTGCCTCCATCTTGAACTACTCCTGTGTCATTCAGGCCCGAATTTGTCACACCGGTTTGTGAGACACTGGCCGTGAAATAGGCTTAGGAAGTTCCTGACCCTTCTTGCCCTAATTCTGTCACCTTTTGAGGCACTTTAACTTGCTAGCTCTTTGTTTTGCTGTCACAGATATTTTGAGGAACCACAGAAAAGTCTATTTTTCACTCTAATCTGGTTTGTGATCTGTTTTACTGTGTGGCTTTGTGAACAGGTCTACTGCCAAACTGAGGGAGGAAAAGCAATGAGAATGAGCAGTGAGAAGGAACTTATGCTGGCTTGCTGCTAAAGCCAGCATCTCACTCAAGCAAACACTTTTTTTCTACAGGAATCAAAATACCAAAGTAAATGCCATGATGCCTCTATCTGAAGCCAGGTGTGAAGGTACGTACAGGTGATTTCCCCATTGTAGGTGGACACCTAAATAACCAGGGTGGTTGAAACAATGGAAGGCAGCAGCCAGGTCCTCCTAGGAGTGGTTATCTAGGTTATCTTGGAGCTGTTTCTCTTGCCTCAGGTCAGCTAGCTGATTGTTCTGTGCCCAGTCCGGGCGGCTGCTTCTGCCTTTATTTATCCTTATATTAAATGTTATACAAGATGTCAGTTATAGGTACAATGTGTGAAATGCATGACCTCGGGTGTGTTACCAGCTCTCTCTGTACAGCCTGCATATGGCCCATTGTTAACACAGATGTCAGCCCAGGAACAGCTTGCTTATCTTGCCACACCTCAGAGAGCAGGCAGCAATTCCCTCCCAGATTTTGCTCGAGTTCCTGTGTCAGAAGTGGATCATTTGGTTTGGGCCTTTGGAGATGAAATTAGTATAGCAATTAGGATGTGGCTGTGGCAAATGTCCACTCAATAGTTTATGACAACATGCACCGAATTTATGACAGTGGCTAGAAATCAAAATAACACGGTAGGGTAACTCCTTTCAATGGCAAATTTAAGAGGTGCTGTTAGCTGAATCTGAGTCAGTCTCAACCTGGGGTTCACTCTTGGGGCATTTTTATCTGTAGAACTTTGTGCCATGTTAATTATCCTAACTGCACGGCCACTGTTCAGCCAATAAGCAGAAACATGCACAAAATGTAAATAATATTTAGAAGTTTTCTTTCATCTTCTGTCACAGATGATTGCTCAGTTTCTCTACCATAATCATATGATCAAGGATGTGTCATTTTGACCCTTGAAAGCCTGGAAGAACATGAACGTGTCAAGTTCCTTTCCAATCACTTCAGAAATCCTGCAACCAGAACTGGGTATACCCAGAACTAACAACACATCACAATCCTTGGGTTAGTTTGGCTGATACTATCAGTCACAGATAAAAGAGAAAACTGCAGCCTATATTCAAAGCAATAATAGGGTCCTGGATCAGCACATCAACTGTCCATTCATTTCCTATTCATGTCATATTGCTGTGTGGTCAGCTACAGTGGATAAAATGTTATTAATTGAAAGCTCATTGAGTTTTGCTTCTCTTAGTTATTTAATGAAGACAGGATCTCTATTGAAGTGGGCCAGCTGAGGCTAAAATTCACATGGATCTAAGCTAGACAACTAGTTGCTGTCTATATCTGGAGCAGAAATGCAGGTACTTCTGGAGTCACAGTCACCCAACCTGTTGCAGGTGGGATGAACTGTCCTCTGGCGATGTCTTTCTCCTCCTCAGAGGGAATTTAGACAACTGGTTTAGACAGATATCTCACTTTTAGGTGGCTGAAATTATGTGAAAGTTGCCAATGCTGCTTAGTCTCAGAGGTTAACAGGCATTTCCTTTAGATGTCTAAAAAACAATAAGGTGGAAAAATACAGTCGATGAGTTTCCTCTGTAAATAAATTCACAGCAAAACTAACAAAATATTTGGACATGGAGACTCAGTCACAAGCACAGATCTGTCCAGATCTTTATCACTACCAGCTATGTTTCATATCCCTTTGCTGTTTTCAGCTGTGACCGGCACAGTCTTAAACAGGTCAGCAAGCCTCCTTGCTCAGTGGGAAAGAAAGGAACCTCCAACTGCCATATGGCAGTGGGATTTGGGACTCCTCTTACGCTGCCCCACTGGAGAAATTCAGTGAAGTTTCTCTGTGCCGTGGTGTGTCCAGCTATAAAGTGTACTGACATTATTTGTGTTCTGTCACTAGTGAGGGCAACACAGAGCTAGGTATTAGCCTCCCAGAACAGTTACTGAGCATCTCCAGTGTCTGCTACATTCATTTCCAATATGCCTCATGGCATTTCCAGAGGGCCTCCTCAGCTGGGCGATACATACTCCTCTCTGAAGCTCCTCTGCTTTCTTTGCATCAAAACCAACATAGCACAAAGACTGTGGGTTACAGATGCCCTCTCACTCAGTTTCCCACTGAAACATCCCATTGTACTTCCGATAGTACCTTGCCTGAACAGTCATCCTTCCATTAACAGTGATGTGGATTGAAGAGAATGTCCTGATGGAGGCAGCAAGCCCAGCAACTGTATTTGTAGGTAAATTCCTTCACTGGTGYACACTGCCATACTTAATTCTCTAAGAGTGCTTGTAACCTAGTGAGACAGGGTGTAGCTGGGTGTCAGTAAACTGGACCAGCAGCAGCAGTAGGCACCAGAGCCTTCCACATCCCTGCATTTCTGTGATGCCCCAACACTAGCTAATCTCAAAGTGGTTGTACTGCCTTGTCTGTGACTTACTCAGCTCTCTCCTCTCTGTTGTGTTAGGCAGAGCTCTGCAGGGATCTAGGCAGGAAACTAGCCGAGCTGAAGTATTACTCTAATACAAAAAGGGAGGTAGAGAGCAGGGTTGCTTAAATTTACACCACTGTCAACGAGAAGCATTGTGGACTGCAGCCCCAGCAGTTGTTTTCTAGGTCTTTGTTGTCTCCTAGAGCCGGCAACGTCTGGCCGCTGCCTCTGTTTTCAGTTCCTTTAGCTAGGCTGTGGTTTCACATAGATTTAATTTCCTTCTACTGAAGATGTTTGAGATAAATTGCATCTCCTTTTTTACAGACAAACTAAAGGAGACACAGGGAATGCTCTTCTCAGTTCATCTGCACACTGGATCTACCGCCAGCAGTTGCGGAGCATCATCAAGCAGTAGGCACTTTGGGGCAAGAGAAAGTGAAGGGGTGGAGATGGCTCCCCAAGCAGTCAGAGATAGTACGGGATTACCTTCCCTGCAGCTGCAGCAAGGGTCTCAACTCAGGAAGCGCTGCACTATTACATGCTTCAAAAAGGGATTTCTTCCTGGCACTAGCTCTTGAGTATGCTCCAACTTATGCCCAAAGCTCTCACACCTGTATCAGCTCACTGGCAGGCTGGGAGCGTGCCTTGTCTGCGTGATCCCCTTTGCAAGGGGTGCTGCCAGAAAGCTGCTACCCCCACTTTGTGACATAAATGTTACATCACTGATGGCACTACATTAAATAGCATTGGCAGAAGTATACCCGTCTTGAAACGACCATGGAAACAAACTTTGTGCACAAATTGCTGGTAGGCCTGAATACATTCTCATGTATAATATTTCTGAAAATGCTCAATTTACATCTTACATTTCCCCCAGACAACTTTAATTCATACTCATTCATAGCCTTCTTGCACTATTTGATTGACTGCAGCTGGATAAAA
Source organism: Amblyornis subalaris (assembly GCA_018881555.1). Lineage (NCBI taxonomy): Eukaryota > Metazoa > Chordata > Aves > Passeriformes > Ptilonorhynchidae > Amblyornis > Amblyornis subalaris. Next base: position 1,657,297 of record JACAXG010000103.1, on the reverse strand, counting down.
AGGAAAATGTTTGCTAACTCCTTTTTAGACAAGTATGCAACAGTATCTCAGTTTTAACAGCAAGCATATCTTTAGAGGGCACCTTTTTGTTAAGCAAATTATAGATTTCGCCCAATCTATGAAAGAGCACTTTCAGTGTTCTTCTGACTCTCTTTTACTTTTATGATAATCTGAACATTTATAAGACCAGACATCGTTTAGATGTTCAAAATAGAATACTATTTTTGGACCGTGACATCAGTTTTTATGCCATTTCACTCTATTTTGAGCTACAATTAAAAGTTCTTTTTTAAACAAACTGTATCTAATTTCTGTGCTAAATCAAACCAGGCAGCAAGGAATGTTTTTACTTTTAACTATAATGTCATTAGAGTCAAGACATGCAAATACAACGTGGAATTGTAAGACATCTCTGCCAAAAAAAAAAAAATCAACTGCAAAGTCTTTGTCTACAGTAGAAGAGGGCTTCTTTTTCTAAAGAAATCCTGGCAAACCCTCATGAAGAATCACTGTTTGCACCAAAATAAAATGATTTCCCACTAGAGCTTGTTCCAGTTTTCTGAACAGAAGCAGCAATACCAAAAGCAATTTTGCTGGCCCAGCAGCATTTGCAAGCATGACTGTGTTTCTGAGAGCTATGTATTATTGACTCCTCCTTGACATCATTATTTCAGCAAAAATTTTGGACCCAGTTAATGCTGTGATTAGGAGCATAAACCAACAGAACTGGTGCAGAAGTGACATTCAGTTTTACACATGGAAATAGTATGCAGAAAATATGCAACAAATATTTTTTCCATATAGAATACTAAGTTTGTAAATAGACCGATGCTCCAACTGCATGCTGGGCCTAAAATCCATTGCAGTATGCCTTTAAAGAGACACACACTGCACATATATATATATATATATGTATATATATACACATATATGTGTTATATACACCTTTGCCATTTCTTCAAACATATCTTTGTTCTCTGAGAATAAAGCCCATGGCAAAATATGAAGTTTTTAAAGGCAACTTGTTTTTTAAATTTTCTAGACATAGAAATAGTGTATGACCAGTGTCTCTTGCTATAACCAGCACTGCAGTTTTTACACCCAGCTAGCACAGAAATGTTAAACTGCATTTAACTAAAATCCTCAAAAAATTGTGCAGATTTCTCAGACACTAATGGCTTGGGACAGAATTTCAGCCCCTGTATATGTATTGTCTTCAGACTGATGCTTAGTCCTCAGTGTCCAAGAAGATTAAGTGTAAAATTCCTCTCCCAGATGGTAACAAAGGACTGGAGCACTACCTGTGACCCAGGGGAAGGCTGTAGTATCTGGAACTTTGATGTCAGTGTTGATTGAAGACTAGTTTTGAGCTAAATGAGAGGCACATGAGTGTGCTTGGTTAGCTGTAGAAAGCATCAAATATTCAAAGCCTAAAATTACAGTCTTAGATCTCTACCTTTGATAGTATCCATGATTCATGGGGAGACTCACAAGGTCGTTGATCTCTCTCTTGCATTGCACTGGGTCTCCACAGCTCCTGCTGCAGGAAGATGTCTTTTCCCACGTGTGTCTTGGAGAGCCATGCTCCGTGGTGGGGCATGACCTGAGCTCAGACTTTCACATCACTGGTGGTTAGGACCTATCGATTCCTCTCCTCCATCCACTGTGTCACGTTACTGTGATTTTTTTTTTGTTTCCTTTCTCATCTATCCTTTCTCATTCCGAGCCTCCCATTCACCTCTCCGGCTCCTTCTCCTGTCACACTGCCTCACTGACAATAATGACTTTTGAAAGCTAAAAGAGGTGAAGAATTTTCCCAGGTTATTTCAACTCTTGATAATTATGAACACCTGCGGGTGTTCAGGATAGGATGCTACACTGAGCTGAATGTGAGATACTGCTCCCCATCCTGACTGAACATCCAAGGAGGAGAAAGTAAATCCCACTATTTCTAATATGCCTAGGAACTCTGCATCTCTGCTAACCCTAGGAAATCCCTCCCAGACACACATGAATTGCCTTCTTTGTTCGACCTGTTTCCTATCTATTAAGCAGACTTACTGGGACTTCCCCCAGTTTCCTTTTGGTCTCTTTCATCTTTCCTTTTATTTTTTTTTTCCTTTGGCTTCTATATTCCATTATAAATAAAAATTTCCTAATTATTTCTGATCTAACCCTTTAAAAGTTTCACATGATGATGACGCAGTAAGGAAATGAAAGAAGAAAGATATATTTATGAATTGATCTGGTCACCCTCAGGCTTTGAAGTGGGAAAAATTTAAGTCTAGGCAATCCATTTCTGATGTAAATGTTTCAGTCATATATCTGGAGCCCCCATTAGAGAAGGGGCAATTTGTCATAGGCTCTCCCTATATGAGATGCTTTGTGGCCTTGTTCTGTGAAGAAAGAAAGAGTTGTCAACACAGGAGGTGACTATTAAATTGGAAAACTGAAAACATTACTAATAATGTTCATTAACAGGAAGAGAATTACTTTTTTTCTTTTTAATCTAGAAGAGAAACAGGGAGATTTGTTTTTATTGGTATCTGCAAGATAAAAAGAAACAAAACCCCAGCAATTAAGTCTCCAGGTAAGCATATTTTCTTGCAACATGAAATGTGTAATTCCATGGAAACAAATACACAGATACAAACTAAAACTGCTTGAGGGCATCTTTAACTTATCAGCATAGGAAAAGGGAGAGTAAATATAAATGTCACAGAAGCCATAACCAAACTTAAGAGAGCATGCATTGTGTTTAAATCTTATGGATAATGTGCTAAAGATTAAGTTGCATACTAATAGCACACATTTTAAAGTGGTAACATACAAACTGGATGAAAAGAACCAAAACAATTTAGTAACATAATATAAATTACGATCATGCTAATAGAGATCTATATCTAGTGCAATTTCTGTTCATATGTTTAGGAGGCTGTTAATTAAAAAAATATGACATTAGTCCCACTTTTCTAAATTGCAAGCAAAACCCAAGGCCTCAGTTTTGTGTGAGAAGGGTTTAACCTCTGTAAAATCCCACTGGGCACATTAGGCAGACAAAGTTTACTAAAACTGGTGTCACATTATAGAAATCACTATTCTAGCAGCTGCTATTCTTGCTGATACACTAGAGCAGCTTTTTTTTCACTGTTACTATCATATGACAGAGTTGAGGGAGCTTCCCCGTGGGAATCCTGCTGCAACCCCAAGTATTAGCATAAACAGCTGAGTTTCTGCCAGGTTTGGTGACCCTGCAAAGAGGTGCTGCAAGCTCACTCAAGCTTGGAAAGCAGCGCTGTCCTGTAAATGACTTGCTGATCATTTGTCCTGGCCTTTGACACCCCTGGTGAAATGTTGGAATAAAGGAAGCTAATAATTACATCTTTTTCTTAAGATGTGATAGTGGAGCCTGTGGGCAGGCACATTGCTTGTATCTCATTTGCTCAAATTGATTTAAATTTTACAGTGCCTTTTTAACAAGACGGACCAGTGGCTGCTGCCAGTGATAGAGATGCATACATGGGAAGGTGGCAATACTTTGTACATGTGAACCATGCAGAGTCTTTCCTCATTTTTCTAATAACTCCTGCACCAAAAAGGCCATGTTTTGAACAACTTTTCATAATTCCTAGATAGAAAAAAGTGAGAAGAGACTCTTTCCAAAAGGTCTTCTCAGCGCTTCAGCTCTGGTAGACACGTGTGATGCTGTTCAAGGCTGACCTCTGGCCCTTTGGGTCTTGTCAGTAAGGCAGCAAGCCCCAAGTCCAGCATAACAAAGGACCTGAGAAAAGCTTGGTTAGCTTCCAGATTTCTACCTTTTCCTGCCAATTAAGATGTCATGCATCTGGGGCAGCTTGGTTCTGCAGCATCTAATTCCTCCGGAAATTTTCCTAAAGAAACTTGAAGTTACCTTTCTCCTCCAGTTGTCTGGAAAAGGCACTGAACTTCTGATTCAAACATGTCCAGCATCATAACATGCTGGGGGAGATCCTACTGGCATTCACAGCCTCTTCAGTCACTATCTGTTGTATTTGGATTCAGATATGCTGTAATTTAACTTTCCCTCTGCATATGTTGTATGTCTCCAGCAGACTTAATTTGTAGGAAAACTTTACAATATGGTTTTGCAGAATGCTTTTTGCAGGCATCTCTAAAACATTAAGAGTTTCAATTGAAGAGAAGGGATTATCAAGGAAAAGGTGGGGGGAAAGGGGAAAAGCTGAAAAGTTCAAAATGTTTCCTGCAATTACTAGCAGTTTTCCAATGTACGTAAGTGTTGCAGTATGAACTATGTCTTCAAGCGGTTCTTGAACCTTCACAATACAGATTTTCGGATTTTTTTGTTTATGACTGAGGCTTACTGCATAATGCAAATAATGTAGCAATACAGCAAGCGTGAAGTATGACATAAAAATACAACTAATGTCAAGCTCACAGATCTACTCTCTGTGTGATACATCCTCAAAGCGCCTTTCACCTCTGAGTTACACATTTGAAATCAGGAAGACATAGCCTAATTTTCATTATCTTTGGATGTTCAGGAGTGTTTAATAAGAATGAAACTTATGCATGCATTTTCTCATAAAGATCAAATCTCGCTTGAGAAACCTGATAGCTTTTCTTTGTTGGCTCTTAATTCTTTTGATAAATAAGCAACTGAAAAAAACATGGTAGCGATAATTTAAATTAAAAACTGCAACAACATTTGATACAGTGCCTTACAAAGTCTTGTTCTTAAAATTAATTTATAATAGTTTGGGCATAAAAATTGCTATGCAATTTGAAAACTGCGAGCCTTAAGCATAACCAAACTGGACATTTAGATTGTTTTCACAACCAAAAAGCCTTTCGTCCTCCATGGGAAAAGCTTTCCAAAACAAAGTAATTCTTTGTTCGTAGAGCTGTGGTCCAGACATGAGAACTCAAGTCGTCTTAGAAAATTTTGTAGGCTCTGTAACGTTTCAAGACATACAATCACAGTATGGTTTCCTATATGATGAAATTTGGCCAGATCAATATTGCCTGTCCACTTGGGAGTTCTAGGTTTGCCAGGACTCTGTTATTTGGAGTGTCCTCAGGTCTCTGACAGACACACAGCTTATTCTCACTCATTTTCCTTGCTGCTTCAAAATCCCCTGCATAGGATTCCTTTACTTGATCCTGTGTTAATTGATTTTTGATACCATTTATGATTAGTATAAATAAATAAATATGTTTTATGCACAGGGTTCCCCTCTATTCCAGTCTGCACGATGGAAGAGGAGCCCTAATTTTGAAAGGAAGAGCCTTTGCAGCAACTCCCTTTGAAGTATGTTAAAGGTACTTTAGAAAGGCAGTTATTATTAATCAATATTATGTCACAGGACTGCTGAGCATTTTCTGCATTTCCAGAGCCTGTGGCAATAAGGCTCAGATGTTCTTCCAGTAGCAGGTATACCTTCAGACACATATATCTTTGTAGTTAAATACACTTTGTTATGAACATATATCAAATTAGATATGTATTTTTGGGTGTCATTGTTTTGGACAGTGGTACATTGCAGCTCACTAGTCATTACTTAAGCAAATAAAAGAGATATTCCTCATCTTTGAAATGTTCTCAGTATTATTCACTCCCTTCTGTAATGTAAATAAGTAAGGCAAGAAGTTATATGGATAGTCACCTCTCCAATCTGGTACAGAGTGTAACGGGACAGACCTTCCCAGTGCCAGGTAAAGGCAAGGTGACTTCTAACAGCATTACAATGATTGATGTTAACTGCTTCCAATTAAAGAGGCTTTACCTAGAGAAGAAGGCTAACTGCTTTGTCTAGGGAGGTGAGAAAACAAACTGTGTTCTTAAACAAGTATCCTCCTAGAAAAAAAGAGAGGAAGGGAAGCTGTCAAGAGGACAATACTTTGCCCTTGCATTGTAAGGGCCAGAGACCAAAAGGATCAGCTCTTCCTGAGTCTGGGGACTGACTTTTTGACCTCCAGAAGCAGCTCAGTTTTTGAAGCTCATCTGAGAGCCCATCATTAAGATACAGGACAAGTTTGATGGGGCTGTACACGAAGCTGCATCCACCACCTCTGCCCATCTGGAAACCTCACTGTGAGCCAATTCAGGCTGCTTAGATTAGGGGTGTTGTTCAGAAACATCTCAGGGAATAGAAATGTCTCGGGAAATGAGAGTTTGCTGTGGCCAATGGATTTTCAAATGTGGACAGACATTTATTAGTACCCCTGTTTGAAGTTTGTTCAGCAGTGAGATCTCATGTGAATAAAAGCCAGTCATGAGAAAAGTCACCAATATGCTTTATGCCTGTTTTTATGAAGTCTGAGACTTGTTCTAACCAAAATCCCACAAATGTGCAGCCTTGGGTGCTTCCTATTCTGATTATCATTGATACAAGCCTTGGAGGAGAGGTTTGCAGATGGACTTTTCCATGGCTCTAGCATTTATCGGAAGGATCTCACTACACAGATGCCTGTGGGATTGCCAGCTTGCTGAGGACAGTCACACACTAGCTGTGTCTGCACCCAGGACTGACAGAACAGAACCAAACTCAGCTACAGAGGTCATTCAGCCATCTGCTAGACTTTCAAATGGTCTCATTAGCTCTGGTGCAGTCCTGGCTGTGCCTCTGGGGCTCAGCCACCTCCACGGCTACAAGTGAGCAGCTCGTGGCCTGAACCAGCATGTACAACAGGAGCCTGGCTGGAGGAGAAGCTTGCTTCAATGACACTTGTCAAGACAAAATCCAAAGACACTTCTTCCCACCTCCCTTTCCACAGCATCTTTGGTGAAGTTAATTTGTAGGTCTTTCCACGAACACCTTCAATCATGCTCCACTGATTCTGGTTGATGGTCTTCAGCTCCATAATATGCAGTCTCTTTGATGTGATGTGTGATTGAATGACTTGCAAACATGGACAAGGAATGCATTGCTGCTTTGTTGCAGGTGGCAAACATTACTTGACATGGCAAGTTTCCCTAGACATCATAGGGCAACTTATTCATGGGTAATGCTCAATAGTACTCTCACCAGGCTTCAGCTGTCAGACCCAGAAATTTACCCACTGCTGATCAGCAACACCTAAAACTACTTCTGTGCTGAAAAACTTTCCATCTGATACTTTAACTGCCATTTTCAAGCACAGAATGAGCACTTGACTGCACTGACTCTGCCTGAGCATATTTTACTGCCTGAGATACACTTGAGGATACTACCTGAAAGACCCTCATCCCTCCCATCCCAGCCAGCACTTCAACCATTGTGGAAGTCTCCCTGTACCCTAGAATGTATCCTCACCCTAAGCTATCTTCTTGCCCCATGCATTTCCATGAAAATTTTCCATGTTTATGAATCCACATTTTCTCACGAGAAACCGTTTCATCAAAGCGTTCCCTGTCAGCTGCAGTTTTCTTCCACTTCAAAGGCAAACACTGTGTCAAAGACCTGCATGCTGGGAAATTTCTAAGTCAGATGTCTTGTCTCGAATGTCAAAAGGAGTCATTTTGGGGCGTTTGTACACAACACATAATGCCCAGTGTAAAGCATTTGAGGTAAACCACATTAAACTAGAAAAGCATCAACAGTATGTAACATTTAGTACTGCGTGAACTATGACCCAGAGCCATCTCTTTTTTTCTAATCATAAACTGTGGTGTCATCAAAGTGTTGTCTGTCTAGAGTACTGTTTAAACCCGTGTACTTACTAAACTCCCTTTATTTGCTTGCAAATAAAACTCTGTGTGTGTGTGGTGGAGGTGGGGTGTTAGCTGTTGACATGCTGGATTGTTAGTGTGTTTATCTGAGCAGAGGCAGTACAGAAGATGTTTGGCTCCATCTAGAAACCTGGACATGGTTCTTGCTCTGGACACGTGCTGCCTCCCATGTTATGTTGCAAATAGAGGTCTGGCCAGCCCCTGGAGATGCAGAGACAGCCATGTGCCATGTTCTACCACAAGAAAATACACCTATGTTCTAATTTAGGAGTGGCACTCCCCAATTTGGTATTCCCACTGAGACACTCCAAACCATGGGCTGCTCACTCACTCCCTTCTCCCTGCCTTCTTGTGGCAGGACGAAAAGCGGAATTGGAGGCACAAAAGGTAAAGATCACAGGTTGAGATAAGATTTTGGTTTGAATTTACTGGAAACAGCAATGAGATAAGAAAACAAACAGTAACAGCAACAATACTAATAAAAGTGTGTACAGGAAATGAACGATTCGCACATGAGTTCTCACCCCTGACAATAACTAAATGCTCCTTCCACCAGACTACCCTGTCCCCAGAAAATGATTGAGGCAGTAGAGAATAACCTCCAGATCCTAGCCATGCCCCCTCCTACCTACTGCAAAAATTAGCCCTGTCCTGGCCAGGACCAGGGCAAGCTGCCAAGGCAAGCAGGAAGAGAAGGTGAAAACACACCACCGTAAAAAAGAGTTTATGACAGTGAGGTACCCTCTCCAAATCAAGACATTTGAGATTGTTCAGCTGCATCTGCTCAAAGTCACTGCTTTGCTGGTAGGCAGCTGGAGACTATGCCAGAGGAGACAGGGCTTTGTGTCAGGTACTTTGGGGACATAACTCTTAAATGGCTTATCTTCATGGAAAGTACTGCCAAGAAAGTTATTAATAATACTCTGACAAAAGTCAAGTAGGCTTTCCTCTTCCAGGGCAAGTTCATTATACATGCTGAGATAAGGATTAGTGTCCCTCACCATCATAGTTCACATCTTACAGCAGAGAAAAGTACCTCTGGCTTCTCCAAGTAGTTGTCCAAGGCTCCCTTTAGCTTTAGGCACACAACCATTTCATGTTCACAAGATTTTCTTTCACCTCTCACTGCAAAAGGCTTACTTATTTATAAAAATGAAAGACCAGCTAGATTTTGAGATGTATATATACACTGTAGATCAGTGTACCAGCCCAGTCTAAGCTCTCAGAAATACCACTAAGCCTTTTGTCTCGAAACCAGGCTGTCTCTGGTAAAGCCTTTTGGGCCAGTGTGTGTGCAAATTTGTGCTACTTTAAATCTGATTATATCACAGCTTCCTCTGCGGACTGTCATTCCAGGCATGGATCTAGATGATGTTAAACAGCAGCTACAAAGATTAAACATTTAAAATCAGCAGGTCTGGATAACCTGCACCTGTGATTTTTAAGTCAGCTAACTGAGGAGAACCAAGGAGCAAAAATGGTGATTTTCAGCATACCGGAAAACTTCCAGCAGTTCCCAGAAGACTGGAAGAAAGTCAATGACATGTCAGTATTTTAAAAACCTGTAGCAGGAAGCTTGGTTATTACAAGCACATCAAAACTATTTGGAAGGAAAACAAAATGTTAAATTGTGAGTTTAGGATTTGATTTTAAGGCTAGAAAGAAAGCTGTTTCAAATCAAAATTGCTTTATGGAAAACAAATCTTGTCAAACTAAAATATCTTTTTGTAATGAGACTGACCATTGCTGTTGACAAGTTATTAAAGTAAAGGGAGATGACATGGTACTACTACTTTTGCAGAAACTCTACATCATCAGAAATTTCATGTTTAGATTGAGACTGTAAAATTTAAAGAAATATTTAAGTTGCTTAGCCAAAACTTACAGAAAGGGCTCTTGGGTTCCAAAAAGACTAAATAATTCTGACAAAGCCTCCTCTTCTCTCCTATTAATTTTGAAACAGGAAAAGGTAAGACCCATATTGCTCACCCATGCAAATGGCTATTTGCATAAATGAGACAAAAACTAGTGATAGCAGGATAGTAATGGCTTTGATTGCTGCTGAGCAGCTCAAGTTATTCAAATATACAAATAATGTTTCAACAAATGAGTAAAGGGCAGTGGGAGGTAAGCTCAGCAATAAGCTTTTCTTTGGGATGTCCTTTCTCATATATTCTCTCTTAAATAGTCAGTCTGAGGCACTGTTCTGCTAAATAAATACAAGTTAGTTGTCTGCTACAGAGCAGCAGTATGCACCAGATGTTTGAAAGCTGTGAATACATTTAAAATGCCATTTTACAGTGTCTGATTATTACACAGGATGAAAATTTTGGGCTCTGTGCAGGAAGCTGCAATGACTATCTTATCTGTGAAGGATTCATTTAATTTGTGGCAGAATGGCTGCATTTCCCCACTGCCAGAGAAAGCAGAGGAAATTAGTATGAACGCACTCTCACTGAAGAGGATGGGAGAAAGCTTGTGTGCGAACATTCATAGAGATATTGGGTTTACCTTGATCTGAACTCACCAGGCCTGTAAATTGAGAAAAGTGAATGAATCCTAGTTAGAATCCTGTGTAGACTTTCCCACGTGGAATGATATTGGTCTTATTGCATTTCTATTTGATTCACTGGTGGGTGTAGCAATCACCCCTCAGTCTCAGCTGAGTTTTCACTAGTTAATACCTTTGTTTCCTGTGGTGGATGACCCCATGAAATACAACCACAGTCCAACAGATACAAAGGATCAAGTAATCACAGTCTAAAAAGGCACTGCTTCTTGACTGAGAGTTGCCACTATGAAGGTGGAAGATGTGGAGTTTATTTTACTGTTCACTCGTCTGAAAGGCCCAGGTTCAAGGTAGTCGCATCTCTAGTTCTCTAACCACTGCTGCCACCACCTAGTGCCAGCCAGAGAGTGGATGTCTGAGATTTACAAAGGTTCTTGGGCACCTACCTCATATCAGCTTTCCATGGGTGTCCCTGGAGACTGGAGATGGAGCCAAACCACTCTTTGCTGAGGATCTTTCCTTACAATCATAAGAAAGTGGCCACTAACAGACCTGTACATCCAGGACAGGTGTATTAATGAATTCTAGTAACAGAGGTACAGCTTAATTTGGAAGAGAGAGTGGTTTTTTCCAGGATCACTTAAATGAACAAAATTATCTGTTCTAGCAACCAGATTCCTCTGGTGGTCCCAGTAGTTCTGCATTGAAGTACAGCCCAGGGCAGCTCAGGGTGCATCTGCACTAGTGTTTCTATTTGGATCAGGAGAGTGCTGTTTAACTGCATGTCCCAGTTTAGAATGCTTTGTGAAGCACTGTTGGAAAGCATAAGCTGGGTTCTTCTGGGATTAACCTAAACCAGACACTGCAGATCAGGAGCACTGTTCCATCCACAAGAGGGGGAATGGATCAGACTACAGCTAGTCTGAAGTAAAACCTTCAAATACTTGTATAACACAAATATCAGGTCCTCTGCACCAGAACGGATTTGCTTTGCAGTGTTGTAATAAACTGGATGGAGTTTGGGGCCCCACAGTCTTCCCGAAAGCGTGGCGCGTGTCCGGCGGTTCCTTGACGCGTTCGGCAGTGCACGCACACACACACACATACAMACACACACACACAAAGGCATACTTAGTCAGAGGCAAAGAGTCGGAGGGGTTCTCCTTATGTGTTCCACAAAATAAGTTTATTCCATCAATTGTCAGGGAAGGAAAGAACCCAGAACAATGGAGGGTTCAGGGTTTTATCCCAGGGACAGTGGGGGCGGAGAGACAACAGGGACCAATGGGTTGAGGGTCAGGGGGCGGAGAGAAGGCAGGGTAATACAACTTCAACCAATGGGGCAAACGAGGGGAGGAGTGGGGTACAGGAATAAATGGGATGCCCGAGTGAGGGAGAACACTCTAGAACTGAACCTTATAAGGGAACAAGGAGTAACAGGCTGCTCGGTCACTCCTGTGGCTGGCTCAAACACTGCAGCACTCTCTGCTGCAGGCTCAGCCACCTCTACATGGCAGTTCACTCTTACTGTGCTCCACAGCTGCTACTGCAGATATACTCCATGGCCAAACACCAGCTCAGGGTGTTCATCATGTCTAAATGTCTGTGTTAAACAAAATGCCATTTTCTGTCTTCCAGCTGTAACTGAAAGAGCTGCATGCCCACAGAAACCACTCTACCAAAAAAAAAAAAGTCTATTTAGGACTAAAACGTCCTCTTCAACTAAATCTTGAAATGAAGGAGATACAGAGTAGAGATAGAGAAGACAGCAACAGAACACCACAAAGCATTCCTCAGTGAAAAGTCTTGAGCTCCAGCCCATTGAGTGTGTTCTGCAATGGGATTGCTTGAACCTCTCCCAAACCTTCGGTATTTCTTTCTAAAGGGAATAATTTTCTAATGTGCCTGAGGAGCTGGATAAGCACGTGAAAGCATAACTTCCAAGTCCTTTTCATCAGGAGAATGGAGTTTTACATATAATTTATTTTTTTTTCAAAAGTGGCTGCTTCAAAAAATGCCAGCATTTTTTGGAAGGCTGTAAGTTGGATAAAACTCACAGGATTTTCATTTTTCAGAAGTTTCCAGGCTATGAACAGTTTAGTGCTTAAAATCTGAGGGAAATTTTAACCAAAAATTCTAGCACAATTTTCTTTTTAGCCTGTGCATAAATCTTACTGGGAACAGGATCCATGTTAAAAGAAAACACAGAAGGTCTTCCCTAAAGTGCTACAGTTTACTACAACTGCCACAAAATAAATTTATGGGGTTTTTTTAAGAGCAAAAGAGAAACATGTGAATTTAGATACAGGGGTGAAACATAAATGGAGGAGGAGGTTGGCAATTTTTATTTCACTTGTAAAATAAAAAAGGAGTGATTTTTAATGTACCTAGTTTTTAAAAAATATGTCCATTGGAAAACAGAGAAAAACTATGATGTGCTTCCAGTGTGATAGAGGTAACTAAAACCTAGATGCTTAAATGGAAGTAGAAATTTTATACGGTTTAAGAAAAACAAGCTGGTGGAAACCTATGAAAATATTCACATGACATTTGCATTCAACTACATGCTATTAGTTAATAGATATGCAATAAAAATTCGGATAAGAAGATGGCACTACAAATCCAAAACTGTCATTTACTGACACTGCTGTCTGCCTTTATAGCAGCCAGGATTTTGTGCATGGACTGTTCCCTTGGCAGACAGAGAAATACTTTTTGTTATATTTTCTCTCTCGCCTGCTTGCTGCTTCCTGTCTGCATGTGATGACGAGATGTCATTTCAGTGCACAGCGTTGAGACGTCTGACAACAGCCACTACACCAGCCCAGTCTAAGCTACTTTCACTGCCAGAACCAGGACACCTTGAAGATGAAAACATCCAACCTGCAGTCTAACATGGAAAAATGTTAGCACAGGTGCTGCAGGTGTGGGAAAGCACTGCACTTGGTCAGGAAAGGAGTCGGTGCCTGGCTGCCAGCTGACGCTGTCCATGAGGCTGCGCTGATGCCATCAGCCACATAGGTGCTGCAGTCTCCCCAGCTGTAAAGTGGAGTGAAAAATTCTGAGTTCTGCTGCCGTACATGCTGCCTCAGAGGGCTGGGATGGTCCAGTGCAGAAAGCAATGTTTCTCTATCTTTCAGACAACGAAGGTGGTGACTTCCACTAGATTCCTTGTCCGGTGTCCATGAAAGTCAGTGACAAAGTGTCAGAGTGCCCACCAAAGTGGGAAGCAGGGTGGTGGCGTGGCAGCTGTAGAGCAGGGGCAGTGGGCATGACCCTGCATTTGGGTGTGTGGGAGGTGGGACATAGAGTGTATAGGTGCTTGGAAGGAGCAGCTTGTCCACAGGAAAGGAGAAACTGGGGGGGGCTGTAAAAATTCTTTCAGCCACCTCCTTGCCTGCATGCATGTCTGACTGCCACCAGTGCTGCTGCTTGCCGTAGCAATCAGTATTGATGCCTCAGCAAAATAAATTTGGTCGGAGGTGATGAAAGCGAGTCATGTCTGTTTTGACATTAACTTGTAGTGGAACCTCAGGAGAGTCTAAGGATGAAGCCTGTCTCCCACTGGACACCAGGGCTTGGGAAAAAACCTGAAAGGTYATTTACACCATTCTGCTGTGCTGAGACTTTTAGCTTTCCCTAAACAATTTGCTGGTGAAGTTTGTCCAACTGCATTTCTAAGGATTCCTTGCCTCCTTCAGCAATGTCCTCCAGTGCTTCATCACTGAGAACTGTTTTCCTATTGCCTAACATAAATCACTCTTGTTTACGTTTAAGCCCCTGAACCTCTTGCCCTGTCCACTCAGGAGGAGAGGAAGAGTTTGCTCTGTCCTCTTTCCAGCTACTTCTCACATATCTGAAGACTGTTATTACATCTCCCTTCCATGTTTGCTTATTGAGGCAACCATGACAATAGCAATGTTCTTTAAGGTTTGTAATCAGTAGACACTGAAAGGAAAATCAATCGAACTGATGTCTTGAGGGGAGTGAATTCTTTGGCCTACTTGTAGCAATGAGATTTCCTGGCTGACCAGCGTACTGCTCTGTGTGCAGGGGACAGGGAGGAGGGAATAACTATGGGCTGCACAAATTGGGAGGGCGAGTGAAAACTGGTATGAACATATCTTTACCTAGGGGGCATTTTTTATAGTACTTTTCTATGGCAACTGAAGAAAAAATTTTCAAAAGTACTTAGCCAGTAAATGCAAAAAGAAAGCCGAAGCCAGCCTCAGGAAGGACTTGAGTGCTCCATCATCTTCAAAAGTCTTTCTCTACATGCTTTTATCAGAGACTGTAGAGTGGAGCCATGAGTCCTGCTCGTGCAGGATAGTGTACAAAGGAAAGATATGGCAATGGACTGTTTCAAAAATAACTAATTCCTCTGAATGAAGCCATCAGAGCTGACTTAGCATCAACCCAGGCCAAGCTTCTCATGGAAGGGAGATTCTCTGCAGTTCATACACCACAGCACAGGCTCTGACACAGTCACCCCAAACTCTAAGAGGCAACTTTTCGATGTGAACAAGATAAGCAGCACAAAGTAATTATTACATAGTTTTAGTTCACACACTCATCATTTGATGTTTAAAATAAAAGCTTAAATGGAAGAGGGTCAGAAAGCAACAAAAGCCAGAGTGACAAGTGCTATGAAAGGCTACAGTATAATTAGTGTTAGATTGCATTTGATTCAATAGTTTTATTGTAAGATCATTGTTCAATAAAATGCTCAGACATTTTTAATGCATTAAAGCTTCAACGTCTCACTTCAGTATTGGTTTCATTTTTTAAGTCAATCATTGATGAATAGGGCATATGCTGCCATATTAATCAATTCATTATTCTATGCAAATACCAGCAAATAGATTTGATTGAATTATGTTAATACTAGCACAGATGCATACACTTCCATTAACTTGAAACAAGGTATGATCTAGTATTTAGGAAATAGTCTCTGGATATTGGGAATTTTTTTAAAAACACTAAGATGGTAAAATTCTGGGGATTGAATGACAGCTATACAACTCACATGTGCAGCAGATCAACTAACAAAACAACCAGGTTTTCAGCTTACTGTTGGCTATGACCAGTGTGTTTCTCAACTGTAATGGAAGATAAGAAGATGACAGTTATTAATTTCAATGACTCATTAAATAATAGAGAACAAGTGCATATAGCTTTAGCTCATCTCGTAACCACCATAATCAATGTGCCCACAACTTGAAGGAACACTCTGCTGGTGTTGACTGTCAAAATAAGCTACAGCTGAGAACTGGCTAGGTTTCTGATTAAAATAATCTGTCAAACAGAAGCAAATTAACCCTGTAGTGAAAATTATGCCGTCAATTTGATGGGTAAAATTTGTTTACTGTATGAAATTCTGTGGTCAGTGCTGCAATAATATTCTGCAGAGCAATGCAAGGGGGAAGTGTCACAGTCTGTCACTTGCCTGATGCTTTGAGGAATTGCAGACGATGTGATTTTGTTTGCTTCTACACACATACGTACGCTTGCACAAATAATCTGAGAAATCCTCACTGAATATATTTCATTTCTCTGGGTGCCATAACGTTGTTTTCACTCATTTCGTTGAAAATTACAGATATGCCATAGCACAGCAAATTCTATTTGTTAAGCTTATGGCCTGCTGAAGGAATATGTTAGTATGATCTGTCACAACAATAGCCTAATTTGCCTGTTTTAGAAAGGAAAACATAATCCTCTGGCAACATGCAAAATATTTTATTTTCCCCATGACAATTGAGGCTGTATATTGAAGAAGAAATGTATCCCTATAACTAGCGCTCTAAAAACAACCGTGTCAGATTTTTCCTCGGTTTCCCTTTTGACAAGTTTTTCCTTAATCTTGCTGTATCTGTAAAATTGGGGTAATGCTACTTTCTACCACTCTTTGTCTCGTGTTTGGACTCTAGCTCTGTAAGACAAGAGCTGTTTCTTTTTATGTACAGTACTGCCAACTTAAGATGTTTTTCACATGTCTCGTGATATTTGATGCTTTCCACAGCTCTTGTCATTACGTGAGAATCTCAGCATTCATTAAAAAAGAAAAGTTCTATTCCTAATGGCTATAGATAAAAGCTCAAATATAGGCTGTGCATGCACAGTAATCCTCAAAGAGCAGGAAAAAAGAGGATAACAAACAGGAGCCCTGATTTTACAGCTACTGGTAGATCAGTGTTGGCTTGTCATTTTTCAGCTGATTATTTGTGAACCCTCAGTTTTGGGGTTGCTTCCTCAGCACATACAGCACAGAAAATGAGGCCATTCTCACCTGCTGGGGTTACTGAAACAGTTGGAGAAGTACTTTGGTGGGACCTCAGTTCTGCCTATGGACATGTGAGTGAACCCCTCCTTCTGGGGCTAAGGCTGCTGGAGTAGCTTTGGTCTTCATGTCTCCATAACACTTGGGAATAGGCAATGTTCATCCTGTGCAACCTTAGTAAAAAATATGTCATGGCTTTGCTGGTACAGGGGACTTAAAGAGAGCATCCTCTCAACACCACTTATTTTTCTTTTTCTTCATAGCAACTCTTTTTCTCTCAATGTGTGGAATTTTTTTTTTTTTTTTTTTTTTTTTTTTTTTTTTTTTTTTTTTTTTTTTTTTTTTTTTTTTTTTTTTTGTGGTAAGATTTGGCACCATACTCACTGTTTGCAAGCACCTACTTCTGCTGATGGTCCACTCCTGACAAGTAAGTAAGTGGTGTTCAGCTGATAGGAGACCTGTTTGTTCACCATCTGAAGTGAATTTTGCCAAGACTCCCTTGCAATTTTGTTCTTGCAAGGGCAGCATCTCCTTTCTAATTGGTGATCTGAGGTGCAGGTGGTGTCATCCCACCTGTAGAGAAAATCCTGCTTCCCTTTCTACACTTAAAGTTTCAGGGCAGACATCTACAACAGCATTGTGTTTTGAAGAAATACACCCTGAAATGTGGTGAAAATGCAGGGAAAAAGGGAAACAAGGAGGGGAGGGGAGGGGAGTGGAGGGGAGGGAAGGGAAGGGAAGGGAAGGGAAGGGAAGGGAAGGGAAGGGAAGGGAAGGGAAGGGAAGGNGGGAAGGGAAGGGAAGGGAAGGGAAGGGAAGGGAAGGGAAGGGAAGGGAAGGGAAGGGAAGGGAAGGGAAGGGAAGGGAAGGGAAGGGAAGGGAACAACATGCTCAAAGAAAAGTATCTTTCATTACCTGCAACGTCTGTAACAAATGAGAAACAAAAATACTCATTTTGTTTTCTCTTTGGTTTATTCACAGTATAGTAGCTTCCTTCACCCTGTGCCAAAAGCATGTATGTGTATATACCATTTGGACCCTTGTTCAGCTGTCGTCAGTACTTTTCAGTATGGATTTCTCTTGTGGTGAGTTGCCTTTCCCATCAAGACTTAATGAAATTGCTTTTGGTACGAGATGTGTATTCTTTTTCCTCTGCTACTTCATGGAGAGAGGCATTACAAATCCCAAACAGTTGCAATACCTGCGATACCTGCGGGTTTGGACTTCAATGTAACAGTTGACTGTGGTCTGCTGAGGAGCATAACTATTTCAGTGATTTCTGCTGTGGGAAAGTAACTTGATCTTTCCCTGCAAGTTTTATGTCAGATTTGCACTGACACCACAACCCAAGAATATGCTTCTGTGATCCCAGTGCAGCACTTCATCTCCATGCAGTACTCAACCTGACATACTATGGAAATCACATCTTTAACCTCGGTTTCCTTAAATTAAATTACACTTAATATTCTGTTTTAAAAAAACATGAGATCCTTTGAAAAAATGCACATGATGTCTTATATGCAAAATACTGTTGATCTGGTTTGATATTAAGCAGCATAAACTCCTTTTTGCCTTTCCCATATTGTCTGTTCCTTTGCCCCAATGCAAAATTTACTTACTGTCTCAATGAATGATGGGAAAGTGTGTTGGATACAATTTACTAATAAATTAGGTCGTGGTACCTGATGACTTGTAGCTCATCAATCCTTTTGCAGGAGAAGCAGAAGCAGTGGAAAGAGCTTGTGCAGGTCTTACATCATACTAGTCACCAAGCAGACAGTGCACATTACCTGTAGAACAGCAATAACTATTCTAGGTTGTTGAGCTGCAAGCACCAGGGTAAGCTCATCTCATGTATCTTTATATCTACAATACAGATGTGTTCCCTTTGGCCACCAGTCTAGCAAACCCTAAGAGCTGACAGGGAAAACAAGGGATTTCTAGGAGTAATTAATCAGAAGCATTGTATATATCTGCTTAAAGATTAAAAAGATCATATACCCCACGTGATTCTTTTCTTCCAACAACCAGCTCAGCCACAGGTGTTTTCGCTGTAGCCACCTACATCTGATCACATAAAATCCACACCAGTGGAATCATTTCTGATCTGGAAGGTACTTTAGACCCCATTGATGGGCCTTTCCATCCATAAGCTCCTTTCAAAATGGCCTTCCCATCAAGCTCATTATCATTAACTCATGCTTGGCATTTCTTCAGGTGGAAGGCATTATCATTTCTGTTTTATCGTTACTGTCCGTATAATGGCTGGATAAATGGAAGATATTATAAAAAACAGACAGCAGCTATTCCTTTGAGATTTGTGCTTTGGACTGTGGCTGTGGCCTGCTTAGGTTGTCATTTACTGAGATTTATGCTGAAGAAACTCAAGTTTATCTTTTTCATCAATGTTTTGCAACCTTCACCATGTGTGATGTTAACTACAAGTTACTGTCTTGTTTTTGCATTGGTACATCAGCTAGATCTGACTTTCCCATGACTTACACTAGAATTGGACTGGATTCCTGAGGCTTGCTCTAAGTAACATTCATAGAAGCAGTGCTGGACGTTTTCCAAAGTTTAATAACAGTTTCCTTAATTTTTTAAGAACTGAAACCTCTTGTGTCTTAAGAACATGGTAGCAAAACAGCAGGAGCAAGGGAGGATGATAACAGGAAATCTTCTCAAACATATTTGAGCTACCAAGTATCTATCACTTGCAGTTCCAGGGGCACTGCCATAGGATTTTAACAGGCATAGCATGCAGCCACTGCATGCATGTGGTTTTTTAACAATGTGAACACTCCCAAAGTAAATTAAGCACTTGGTCAACCATTGTGAACAGGCAGCAGGAGTTAGAGATAGCCATACAAGTAACCTGCTCATTGCTACTGTCTTACAGTCAAGAACCTCCTCCTATTTCTTAGTCTAGTGACAGAATTCATCCCAAAGTCCCACACAAAGACTTCTCAATGGCAGGTTGAGTGTCAGCACAACTTCTAAAATGACCAGCAGACCCTGATACTACACCATATGGAATTCTTCATGGTCTTGTGTCAAAACCTGTCTAGATACATGTGGCTTGATAAAATATTCTGAGTAAGGGGATTCTGGTTCTTCCCATGAATTTGCAGTTCCCCTTGTGAAAATTAAGTGAAACTTGGTTGACCTCTACAGTTTCCCTTAACAGATATTTTTCAGTCATAAAAACAAACTTCTCTTGGAGTGACATTAAGACCCAAAGCCACAAACACAGGTGAGGGACAAGACTACTCAGAGCTAGATGGACAGGAGGTTTTCACTGGGGAAGGTTGCTTGCAAATGCAGGAGGTGGATGTTCTTCTGGTGGAGCTACGTCTGGTACAGTAGGAGCCAAAATAATCAAGGAACACTTGCAAAGGAGCCCCCCAGACAACACTTGCTGTGCAATCCGAAAAAAAAGCATTGGGAGAGACCAGTGCACTGGCTGGAAGAAGGACTGGAGTGGCCATCACAGAAACTTTCTTCTGTTGTGTTGTTCCTCCATTTATGGCTCCAGGAAATGGGAACTGTGTTTGATCATCATAAGAGGTGAAGCCACAACAAGAAAATACCATATTCCATGGTGAGCTTCTCCTGAGGCTGGGTTCAACTCTCAGGGCTTGGATTACTGGCAGGTGATGTGTGTGAAAGGATTTAACTTGATTGCACACTGTGTGCTTACACCTCACGTCATTTCTGATTAAATGGTTGGGCATGGAAAAACAAAACTTTCAGGGTAAAGAGACTAAGAAAAAAAAGTCCTGGGTATTTAGGCAATCACGGGATGAAATCCATCGATCAGTGTGATTCAGTCAGGAAAATAAAGATATAATTGTGAGGTACATCAGCTTGGTATTTCTTGTAGTTGGGATGTGTGCCCATGCCATTGTACTGTTAGAATCTCATCTACACTACTCTGCACAAGCCCATACTCAAAAATGTGAATTCTAGGTGGAAGAAGGGCAAAAAAGGGTCATTAAAAAGAAGGGAGAAGTGGAGCAGTCATTTCAGAAGAACAGAAGAAAGCGTGGGTGGTTTAGACTAGAATATGGAGTTACAATCGCTCTGTATATCTCTCTTACATGGCTAATCACCAGGTAGTCACTAAAGAATTAAAAATTATTTAAGTAAGATGACAACACTGGCACAAGGACAAATGAGAGGAAAGTGACAATGAATAATTTGGAATTAGAATTAAAAAGCAAGTTCTCATCTTCCAATGCCCTAGAGTATATTTATGGTTGGAGTAAGGAAGCAAGTTGTCTAAGGTTTTTAAAATGAGCTTGTTGTGACTAAGTGACAGTAGTCAGCTTCCCAGTGTATCCTACATTTGCCTTTTAAAATAATACAGGCAAAAAGGAAAGCTCAACATTTTGTTGACAAGAAGGTCTTTGGCAATGATGGAAAAACTAACCCAAAAGAGCAGCCTTGCATATTTAGAGCCTCAAACAGGGACACCTGTCTTCACCTAAACCCCAAATTCTGGAGGTTTTTTTTAGCTCAAAGACCATTGAAGAAAAATTTAAAGCCAGTTCTTTTCTGGCTTGTCATAGATAGTATTTGTCACTTGTAAAATTTGCAGAAACCAATCCAAAGCAATTAGTTGATGGCAGAAACAGCCAGGGTACATGAAGTGTTGTGCTGTGTTCAATAATCTTACTCTCTGGATGAAATCTTGGCTTCAGTGAAGTCAAGGTGAGTACCACCCTTGATTTCAAGCTTTTTTTCCAGTGTTCTGACTTTTGTGCATGCATGCTTGCTGTTAATCACCACATCTCAGAGAAAGAGGCAGAACCTGGAAGGATGGTCAAGGAGTATTTATGCTCTAAAAAATGTAAAACATTCCAAAGCAAAAATGATGGCATTAGAATGGAGCTCAAGGATTGCATTTTTAGCTTCTAAAAAAATTCTCCATCTATCCATGACACTGTAAATGTAAAATCTCTGTGACAAACTAAAACACTCAGCGAGCAATGCTTGTTCTCAGAGGTGTTTTTTTCTTTGTAGTTCTTCAATCTTCATTTATGCCACGTCTCCTTCAAATGTTCTGCTTCAGTTTTGTTTATGTCTTTTACATTACTCTGTCCTCCAATTCTTTCATCCAGCTGGAGTTAGATGCCCCTGGAAAGATTAAATAGAAAGAAAATCACCTGGAAATTCAAATGAATTTGAATAGTTTAATGTCCTTTCTAGTTTTAAATTCTTTGGGGTTGAACCTCCTTCTTAAAAGACATTTCAGATTCACTTACCTGAGATTATGCAAATATCTGCTGAACTCAGAGCAGCAAGGGTTATTTCCCTGAATAAAATTAGCAGATACTTAATAATAAGACACATTTACATTTGTACAGCACATTTTATCTCACTGGATCCCAAAGCACTTCTGAAATGTAGTAGGATGTTGAAACTGAGAAGCATTCTTGAGATGTTAATTCTCCCATTCTCACTAATGTATCCCGCTGACATTTGTGCAGTAATTCTTACTTCATACCAGTGGAAATCAGAGATGAACCGACCCATAACTTCTTCCAACCATTTACCAGAATTAAATAATTCCTCCTGTACCATTTATTACCTGATCATGAAAGCTTCATGTATGTTTTCTCCAAATGCCTTCCTCAATATACTCACAAAAATTTTGGGATTAAAAGAATATCTGAAACAAGCTTTTTCAAAGCCACATTCATTTTGCATAGAGCTGGCAGGACATAACTGCTCACTCTGGACTTCATTTGCAGCTCTCCTTAAGTATGTCCTTCAAAAGCCTTTATTTCCTACTGTCTCTTAAGATTTTGAAAGTGTCTGCCTAGTAGTTTTTATCTTTTCTCTTTATCTATCTTTTAACAATGGATGGGACCCTTATTATCTAACACCTTGCTTGGCGCCTATGCTTTTAGTGGTCTTTGTGTGTTTAAAATTATTAACAAATACTACTTTTCTGCTCTTTGAGTTCAGCCTCGTTTGTCCCTCTCTATTTATTCTCCACTTTTATGAGCACAGGCTCATCTGAAACTGTCCTCATCCAATTGTCTTGGAGTGATTTATTATGATAGTCTATTCCATGATCCTCTGCTTATGCCCAAAAATGGCTCCTGTACCTTTAAATCCGGAGACCGGGGGTAGCAGGGGGCCCAGGCCGAGTCGGGTGGTGGGGAGCCTTTTTGCTGCGACTGCATGGGCGTTTTGAAGCCTCAGTGCCCGGGCTTTCCGTGTCTTTGTGCAATGTGGTTTTCTCTGCTTGGCTGGCTTGGGCTTCGGCCCAGGCAAAAAAACTTTTCCCTTCCCTGGCTTGGAGAAACTGCAGTAGCGATCTTTTGGCTGCCAGGAGGTGAACTGAACTCAGAGCTGCTGCTCTGAGATCGGTGGGAGCGGGATCAGCGGCAAGTGGGGCCACTCTGTCCCAGCCCCGAGCCCCGGGAAGCCAAGCTGGGGAGAGAAAGCACACCAAAGGCTCCAGTCCAGCTGTTTCATCTGCTGTGACTGCCGTGGGGAAGAGGTCGACACCAGGTAGCCGCTGGGTTTCCCCCCATGCCGCCTGCTGGAAGTGCCCTGTGGAAGTTCTACTCCCCTCAGCCTGAGAGCCAGCGCCATCTCCAACCACATGTCGGGAAAGGCGTATTCCTCCAACACTGGCCCCATTCTCTGGACATTTTTTGGGTCTTTGTTCCTGTGTGTGCATGTGGGGAAGTGGGTTCTGGCAGTCTACTGTTTAACAGTTATTTATTTTTTCCCCTGCCTTGCGGGTGGGCATTCTGTTTGTTAATAAACCGTTGGGTTTTTTTTTACTTTGATCTATTAGTATTCATTCCCTATTGGTGGAGAGAGATTTTTGGAACCCTTTTGGAGAGAAGGACTCAGTCCAAGAGTCCTCTCTTAAATTTGTCTCAAAACTGAGACACCTATCCTGGTAGTTGATATCCCTGTGATGTGTTTTTTCACACTTCAAATTGAGCTACAGAGAGACTTATGACTAACATACACACACACCCCCACACACCCACACACACCCCAGTACACACACACCCCCTACATCTGCTAGTTTCATGTTTGATCCCGTCTTACCGGTATTTTATGTACACATGTGCATGATTATGGTACAGTAAACTTTTAATATAATTCAAAACAACACTTTAAACATAAAGGCTACAGAAATATCAGAAGCTGTTGAGCACTTCCCAGTGGAGACAAATACTTCCACCAAACTGAGAAGAAAACACTGCATCCTGAATACCTATCACCATTTCTTGGTAAGGTCTTGCTTTTCTTTTCTAACACCTCACCTCAGACCAAGGGACAACACACAAATTTTTCAAGGATTTTCTCAAATGCAACAACATTAGCCTCTGGCCTGAAAATAAATAATAATTTTGTCATGATATCTAGAAAATTAGCCAGATTTTAAATCTGTTTTTCAGATATTTCAGAGAAAAGGCTAAAATCTGTTGTGTCAGATATTCAGGTAAAAAGACTGAAGCTGGGTTATGGATGTACCTGTCTGGTTTCACTAACATGCTTCTCACAACTGTCCCTGCTTTTGCCTGAATTTGTGCATTAGGCTCAAAAATGCTGGCAGACAACAAAGCCTTCTGATAAAGATGTAGGTCTTGAGCCCCAGCCAAATGTCAGCAGGGGCCTTTTTATGGGCTCCAGTAGGAATTGGCTCATGCATGAAAACCTAAAATGTATTACGCAGCAAACATGGAGCTTGGCTATTAGAAGCCCTAAACAGAAAAATTACCAAATGGACTTTGTTTTGTGCATCAAATAATAGTTCTGGATGTGTGGCATTTGTTGTTAGTATGTTCACAAGAGACACCTAATTAGATTAGGAGGGCTTTGAATAAGACAGTGGTAACCAGCTGGGAGAGCCTGGTGCAGACCAGTCAGCAGTGAGGAAAGGCAATGTCCCCTGCAGTTACCAAGACTACGAGGGGTTTTAGCAGCTGGAATACAAGAAATTAAACTGTTTAGTACAAAATTTAGTACTGAGGTGGAAGTCAGTGCCTTGGGCACAGGAGGCTGTATTCAGGCATTTGGAGATGCTCTCCTTTGGTATGCACAGTGAGGCCATCTTGTGGCACTGGGGCCACATGGGTGGGCAGTGGGCATGGAGCAGAAAAAGCCCACAAACCTGGTGCCACTGGATGGAAAATGAGAAGAAAGGAGAATAAGAATGGTTTAAAGCACTGTTCATCATAAACAGCCTTCATGTTCTGTCATGAAATTAGGCAGCAGCTATGAGACAAAAATCTAGAAATGCTGATGCCATTAATACAGCACGAGAAAAATAAATACCCTGCTATTTGGCTGCACCTAACATCAGCTCACACACGTCCAATTAATTAACATGGCAGCTAATTAACAGGACAGTTTTGATCTGCCGTAGCAAAGCTTTGATATATTGTGGCTCAATAAGTCATTTATTTCAGTCAAAATTAAAACCAAATATTTTTTACTGGCCCTTTTGCAGATCTCCATATTACCCTAATGACATCAGTGTGACATCTGAATCCAGCCAGAATTAATCTGAGATGACAAAAGGTAAATAAATGTTGATTTAATCAAGGAGCACAAAAATGGCCATCAAATACCACCAGAAAATCTGGGTCCCTGGTGAAGTGCAACTGATCTCTTGCAGATTCTTGTATGCTGGTTTTGGTTATTTCCCTCTCAGAAATCAGAGCAGGACTGAACAAATGAGCAACTAGGCCAAGTAGACCTTTGAAGCTGTCCCTCCCTTAGCAATACATCATATAACTTGGGATCCTGTATTTTGAAGGAAACACTGCTAGTGTAGCTGAAATCCTTTGCTAGCCCAAGTTCCCACAACCCTGCATGCTAGGGTGGCTTAAGTAGTATGGGAAGGACTCTTCCTGCTGATTGCACACCCAAGACAAGTGTTTGCTGCAGCTGTTAAAGCACCCATTCAGCAGTAAAGACCTGGTCTCCTACAGACCTGTGGTCTGGCACCCACTGGCACCCTGAAGAGAGAAGGAAATGCACATCACCATGGGATCTGTGAGCCATGATTTAGAGACAGTTCCAGGGCAGGCCACAAAAAAAAGTGGTTTAAAAATACCTCTGCCCTTTCAAGAGTTTCATGTTGCACCCGCCAGAAGCAGAAAACGGAAGCTCACCTTACGTTTTAATCAGTCTTTCTCTCACTTAATTTTAATCTGACCCTGAGTAATACCCCCTAAGAAGATTCATTTAGAAGCAGATTACAGCATCTAATTTGCTAATGATGAGACATCATCCTCAGAATCACAATCTTCCGTCAGGACTTAGTAGATGCATCAGGAAATAAGATAAAAATGTCCTGAGCCCTCAGCATTGTCTTACAGCTGGAGTGCTTGTCCTCAGTCCTCCCCAGCCCTGGCTCCAGTCCTGCCTCGAAGCTGTGCCTTGCCATGCTGGACTGGACTGGACTGCAGTAAACAAGCAGAAGAGGCCTGGATAAGGGTATATTTGGGTTGGAGACCAGTGGGGAGGAACAAGGCCTTTCCTGTAGCTCAGTGCTCCAAGACCAAGGGGCTCAGGTCAGCAGGCAAGTATGGATTGCAGCTGGCCCTTGCAACTGGGAAATGTGTTATGAAGAGACATCCTACATAGAGATGAGAGATCACCCAGTTTACATCCAGGGGAAGACAGCTGGTTTTTTATCAAGTTTTGAGGACAGGTGTAAGGGCAGAATTTTCTGGGAAAAGCAAAAAAGAATCACAGGACATCCGTGGGGAGTGAAACACAGGAGAGCCTGGACCACTTGCAATGGAGCAAGGAAGAGAGAGAAGGGGCTCTGGGGTATTTTGCTCAGGAAAGGTGCTTAGATAATACAGAATCTGTCAGAAAAAAAATAGAGTATCCTCTATATTCTCTGGTTATGAAATTTTTTGTTATTACAACCTGATTCTGCTTAAATTCAGTGGGAGACTTAAAAGTTTTTCAATTTCTAAAGGGTACTTTTGTGTAATGAAGTGAACTCTAACAGCTGAAGAAATAGAAGACATGAATTGAAAGAAATGCATTAAAGACAGAAGTGTCATAGTAGCTTCAACTTTTATCCCAAGCAGAAACAAAAAATCCATCAGAAAGGGCTCCAGACTAAGCAAACTGAGTCAGCATCTCAGAAGTCACATTAAGAGCAGCAGAGAGCTCAGAAGTATTGCAAAAGCATTTGATCAGCAAAGAAATCTGTGTTCAATAAAAGGAGTATTGCCAAAAGGCAAGCTGAGTCAGACTTGCGAAGGATATTAAAAGACATAGCAAAAGATTTTCCAGCTGCATGAAAGAAAGAGGAACATGTATGGAAGAAAACTGTAATAGTAAACATCAAGATCTAGCTTCCCAAAATTGGCTAGAATGCAATCTGTGCACCTATCCCACATGCAAAGACAGAAGACAGTCAAGAAGTGCAAGTGGCCTCCTCGTCCAATTGTCATGACATTCGTGAATGCTTAAATAGAAAAACTCAATATCCTGGGCATCACTGTAGACCATAGCTCCTAAGGTCAGGGAGGCAATTTGAAAGGGCAACATAGGCTATAAACTGAGCAACGGGGGAAGAGCTGTCCCTCACACCTTCTCTCCAGGCTTTTGCCGGTCCATCACCAGGCAGGCAGGAGCTGCTGTCAGCCCTTCAGAAACGTTCCTTTCCTACTCAGTTTCCCTAGGCTCTCTCTTCTGGCTTCTTCTCCTCTGAAACACCTCTCACTCCAGCAGTGCTCCCTCCAGGATGGACTCCTAGATGTACCTGCATCATGCCTGCTGAAGTATGGGGGGTAGAGGAGTAGAAAAGTTTTTGCAGTCTGCTCAGAGGAGTAGAAAAGTTTTTGCAGCCTCCTCTGCATCACAGAGGAGAGACAGACAAACCCAGCAGTCCTGCCCCTGTATGGTGCCCTTCCCAGTGGCCATCCCCAGGGTATCCCTAGGTGGTCAAGGACAGAGTTTTCTGTGGGATTACTGGGAAAACATATTTTTTGTCTAGAGTGTGGGGGAAAGTCCAGCTGTTAAGACAGCAATGTTCTAGGAACTGGTATATTCTTTCTATACCATAGATGACAAAACTATCTTCTGCAACCTCTTTTGCTTGGCGGGGAGGGTGGGATGTGAAAGGAAGGGCTGTTCAGGGTTGTCCAAGGAAGGAGGGAAAGGGACAATCTGGGTCTACACAGAGAGGACAGAGAGATGCCTCCATGGCAATATTGATCCTTTTCATTTGGAGTCTGCATTGATGAAGAAATCTAGAATCTCCTATGGCTTCTAGTGCTGCAGGGCAGTGCATGGAGCCTTTGAGCACGGCAGGAACATCCTACTAATATTTGCTGTGCATCTCACCCATGCTGTGTTGCTGGCCTAAGGGCTGGGAATTGTAACAACATCTTACTGTACACAACAGGCTGCCCCTCCTGCCTGCTTCATTACTGGACAACCAACTGGAATTTGTTGACTTAAAATATGCCTACGTGCCATTTTACACCACATAACAATATGACATGGTGCAAACTAGGTATTCTCTTAGGTGCAATGTTTGTTTGGAATGTGACAGAGAGGGCCCAATTACAATGAAGAGTTGATGTCCGGCAGTCAGTAGCATGTAAACTGCCTGTGGTTCCTGGTCCTTGTTCTATCTGCTGTCCCAGGAACTTGCAAGGACTTACCTCCAAGAGGATCTCATGATGCCATACATGATTTGTACCTTGGGCCAATGATGCACAAGTCTTACAATACATTTGTAACAGAGTTTGTCATTTAAGTTCCTTCTCATGCATCATTTCCTCTTCACACTTTTGGTTCCTTTGAGGACCAATGTAAGACAAAATAAATAAGAACAATTGGAGTATTCACATTGAGTTGTACTACTGCTTCAGACCAACCCACTAAGGCAAACATGGCCAGTGGAGATGCTAAAAGAAGTGAGAAAGGCTGATCACTGGCAGAGACAGGTCCTCCAACAGCCTCCACTTGCAACTGAGTTGATGTGAAAGAGGAAAGTGGTTTTAAGATGGAACTTTGTACATTTCTGAGTACAATTGCAGGATTGCAAGAAAACTAATCAAATGGTTGAGACATTCCTTTCTACTGTGTGTCCTGCATTGTGGAGTACACCAACACCAAATAGTGAGAACTCATATGATCAGCTGATTGCATTAGTACTGCCTGCTGGGGATTTTCACTTTCTTTCAATAGGCCCATTCTTTCAATGATGGCCACTTATTAAGCCAGGAGGTCACTGGAAATATAATCTATTTCCTACACTGTGCTTTAACATGTGCTACAATTTGTTTTTCAACCATTTGGTTCAAGTAAATAGTGGTCCTATGAAGAAAAGTTTTTGCATAAACCTCTATGGAAATTATCACATGGCCTGGAACTGTACTGCATGTGGATAAGAAAACCTGTCTGACTGAAAATAAGTAGGACAGTTTCTAATGTGAGAGAAGGTGTGGTCAGGGGAATTTAACAGATTAACAGATATGGTTCAGCTGTTCATAAGTGCCATGAAAAATGTTTCACAAATTTATGGGGGCTTGCTTTAATTCTATAGATGGAACTACAAATATTACACAGTACAATTTTGCTAGGTAACAGAGATTGTGCATATGCAAAAACCCATTACTTAAACTGAGGAAGAAAGGGAAAAGAGAAAATAAAATTCAATTTATCTGTACACTTGCAAATAGAAATGGCATTTCATATAATAAAAGTCAGGACTGCATTACTGAAAAAAAGGTATCCAACACTTACATTTCACCAAAATAATAAATGTAGGTTGATATGGTATCTTTCAT
The DNA here is from genome assembly GCA_018881555.1 of Amblyornis subalaris. NCBI lineage: Eukaryota > Metazoa > Chordata > Aves > Passeriformes > Ptilonorhynchidae > Amblyornis > Amblyornis subalaris. Next base: position 1,627,994 of record JACAXG010000103.1, on the reverse strand, counting down.
ACTCAGGAAGTTCCTCAGGGGTTCGTATGATGACACATGGATGTCTGATCAGTTGGCCTGTAACAAATTTATCTATTACACATTCACCTTTGCTCACAGAGATATTTCAGTTTTGCAATCTAAGGAAGAAATACAAAGTGGGGAACTTATCAGACTTAAAAATCTGTCTGCTCATTTTTTGCCTAACATCATGAGCTTTCCAATATTAGTTTTTGTGGCTTTCTTTTGGAGGAAGAAATTCTCATCTATTGTTATTAATTGAGATGGGCTTTGACTATCAAGAACTGAATGGAATTTACATGTAATTGTTGGCAGCTGATAGCCATTTGCCTAAAGGGAAGGACATTCAAAAGAAAGTGCAGAAGAATTTCCAGGAAAATACAAGCACAATATTGCATACTCTCTGAGTTCACACAGCAACATTTAAGGTGTAAAGAACAGCTAGTCTGTAACCCACCAGAGATGTTAAAGTATCCAGTGTGTGTGTCATGTTTGACACTGGCCAAACACCAGGCACCCACGAAAAGCCCATTCACTCACTTTCCTCTGCTCTGCAACTGGACAGAGGAGAGAAAATTTAACAAAGGGTTAATGAGTAGAGATAAGGACTGGGAGAAAACACTTCAAGGGCAAAACAGGCTCAACTCAAGGTGAATTTATTACTAACAAGATCAGAGTAGGAGAATGAGAAGCAAAAATAAGCCCTTAAAGACACCCTTTTCTCCCCCCAACCCCTCCCTCCTTCCCACCGACAGCGCAGGGAGACGGGGTGGGGGTTTTGGTCAGTTCATCACCCAAGATCTTCTTTCCGCTGCTCAGGGAGAGGAGTCGTTTCCCTGCAGTACGGTCGGGTCCCTCCCACGGGAGACAGTTCTCTGTGAACCTCTCCAGCATGGGTCCAATATCACGGGCAGCAGCACTCCCAAAACTGCTGCAGCGTGGGTCACTCTGCCACGGGGTACAGTCCTCCAAGGATGGCTGCTCCAGCTTGGAAGCAAGGCCTCTCTCTCCATGAGACTTCCTCTGGATCACAGTGTCCTGGTATCCACCCGCTCCGGTGTGGGCACCTCCCCCACGGGCTGTGGGTGGATCTCTGCATCCCCCGTGGACCCCCACGGGCTGCAGGGGGACAGCTGCCCCACCATGGTCCTCACCACAGGCTGCAGGGACATCTCGGCTCCAGCACCTGGAGCACCTCCTGCCCCTCCTGCACTGACCTTGGTGCCTCCATTGTCGTTCCTCTCACATGTTCTTGCTCCTACTCTTCTCTAGCTGGAAAATTACAACTGCACCCCCAAACTTTGTTGTGATTTTTTTCTTAAATCTGTTATCACAGAGGCGTTACCATCATCCGTAATTGGCCCAGCCTTGGTCAGCAGCATGTCCATCATCAGAGCCATCAGGGATTGGCTCTGCTGGACATGGTGGAAGCTTCTAGCAGCTTCTCACAGAAGCCACCTCTGTGGCCCCCCTGCTACCAAAAACCAGGCCCTGCAAAACCAACACAGTGTTTTTCTCAAATAGTCGTAAGGTAACAAGGATCAGTTGTGATCACCTGCCTTTGTGTCTTGTGGAACCTACCAGAGCAAACTACCAGATGTTTTCAAGTAATTTTTAGTTTGAACTAGAGAATCCCTTTCAGAAAATAGGTAGTCTTGATTAAAAATGAAATTTAAAATCTTGTGCTTGGTTTCACCTATCCTCTGACAAGGTTTTCTAGTGATTAATCACTCTCACCTTTAAAAATTTTCACATTTCAAGATTTACCAAGTAGACCACCAATTTCCTTCCACTGGATTTTATTACCTATTTATCTACTAGTTTAAGTGTCAAAAGCCACATTCAGCTTTTGCCAGTGCCAGTTTTCCCAGTGGTCACATATAAATTGCCGGAAGTTGCCCAGAACCAATCTCAGTTTACAGCAAAGGCCCAAAAGAGTTTCTACAGAGTGTCTTCTACCTTGTCTTTTGGATTTAATTTATCCATAATTGACAGCAATGAATGGAACTTTATTTGCACCAGTGAGTTTCTAGCTTCCAACCGCCACCCTGTTTTGGGTGAGAGATGTATGTCCACCTCTCCACACTAAACCATGAGCAGAAGGTGACTGGAGCTCAGCCTCCTCCACCAAAAGGACTGTAATTTGATGCAGAGGGATGTACAGCCTCATGGTGTGGGTGCAGCCTCTGGTGAGGAAGCTGGCTCAGGTCCTAACATCAAGGGTGCAATAGGCACTGTTCCCACAATTGCTCAGGGGTGTGTGTGCCAAGCCTTGCAGCTGCAGCTATCATTTTATATATATTATGATGCTGAGGCAAGCACTGGGAGGTGGTTTAGCTTCTAGGTCCTCTTGGCAGTAGCCCTGGCGGGCCTCAGCAATCACTGAAACACATGGCCAAGTGAAAAATTGCTAAGGCAGGTAGCAAACACCATGCACAGTAGCTTTAAAGAACTCAGTTGCTTTTTAAGCTTCTAAAGAGGAGTCTGATAAAAGCCATCAGGAAATATATCTCCAGCACTGTCATTTTTAAAAGCAAGAAGCAGCATGAACATTCGCAGGATCGATCTGTGATGTGTCTCTCTGTCTCTTGCTATGCACAGTTACAGGTGGTGTAAATGGCCTTGATACCTTGCAAAGCCTGCAGCCCTCCTGCATCCCAGTGGACTAATGTCAGGGAGAAGAGACAGCGCTTCATAGCAAGGGTCCCCAGAACCACTCCAGGGCTGCCATCACAGTCTAGGAGTATGATGGGCTGGGGAAACTGGAATCTGGTTATATGTCTTGGGAAAAGCTTGGGATTAGGTCAGTCATTACAGCGCTGAACACGGGAAGCTTCAGTCTCTGTGTGGATTTAGCCCCCTTTTAATTTAACATGAAATTTACTGCAGGAAATGTGCTCCTGGAGCAGATGCTGTGTGTGCCTTATATATAGTCAACTGCATAACATTGTAAACAAAACAGAAATCTAACAAATAGTCTTTTTTCAACAGGAGGCATAAAATCTTTTCCTCACATATGCAACAAAAATTACTAGGGCAATTTAACCAGGAACAGCTAGGGAGGGGACAGGCACCTGCAGGGACAGTGCAGGAGAGATGGAGGAGATGGGGAAGATAGAGGTTTCCTCTGGCCATTAGACCATATTGCTTCCTGGACATGAAGTTGAATCTTTTCCTGCCTCAGAGATGTGCAGATGGCAGGCAAAACCCTTCACCTTATTGTAAAAACAGAAAAAGGATAGAGGATTTGCTATAGATCTAAAAAGGTCCCAACCCTACTGGTAAGAGTAAAGCCTGAGTCACATCATGGATTTTTTTTTCTGTGGTTTGTCTGGATTTTTTTTTTTGGAGCAAAAGAAAGAGATGGATTTTTTTCTTCAAATACCACATTATGAAAAAACTGAAGAAATTAGGAAATGGGAAAATTAAGAGTTCCTGTGCAGCCTTCATTTGACTCCCTTTAAGCACATACTTTATAGCTTGGTCTCTATAACACTGTCTTATAATCCCTTGGGAACCATTTCATTCACTAAAGATACTGGAAAGACATATCATAAAGGAGACAGTGGTTTACAGGCAAACAGGACAGGCTTGTTGAGGCACTAGAATGTTGCCTTAGAGGACCGGCACTGAGTTTCAAAAGGATTTAAGACTTGTGTGTACTAAGCTTGTCCGTTGTCCTTGGACCTTATGTTTGGGGCATCTCGGGGTTCACGCAGAGCCTTGCAGAACACCTCCATGCCTCGTGCTGGTGGTGGCAAGGACAACACAGGAACATCCATTCTAGACAGAATGTCCTGTTCTGCCAGGAGTGGGCACTTCAGCTTCCCTCTCTGCTGATTCATTGCTGCTGCTGTGAGACTGCACGCCAACATCTCCAGTTTCCCCGAGGTTCAATCTGCCTTTTAAGTATAAGACACATTTTGGACCTAAGGCTAGGCTTTTAGGACTAATCACTTTAATATTGGAAACAGAGATTCCAGGATCAAATCAGAGGTAAAACAGAGCACTCTTCTGCACTTTAAAACATTCTCTCTGTACCGTTTCCATGTGTGTCACCACGAAGTCCTCCAGTGTGTCCAGGCTGTGGAGATGGGAAGTAAGGATTCCCACAGCCATTCATCTACTGTCCTCCCCTTTCCTTACCTACCTCCTGTCATCTGAATCGTTTTTCCTCCTCCTTGCTCTTATATCACACTATTTTGTCTTCTCACTCCTAATTTGCTTACACTGCATATGTAAACTTAATGACTTGAACTTTATCATCCCCTTCTACTAGTACCCCTCTCTAGGATAAGGTGACATAACACACCTTTTGAAACCATTATTAAAATGCAATAGCATACAGCATACAACTGTGAATCATATTAATTGGACAAGCCCTCTATTAATCTACGAAACCCAGTGTATTCTGAGCAAGACCCACATGGGCACAACACAAGTGGAGCATCAAGGTGTTTTGCCCACATTGCCTGCCCATATTTTCGTTTAATGATTTTGACATCACATCTACCACAGCAAACTGGGAATTGAGGTAATTTTTTTTTCAAGGAAAGTCACTGTAAAGTTGTATTCATCAGTATTCGTTAATAGTTTGCCATGAGGAAATTAATAATTTCATATTTGCTGCGGAGTCTGAAAGGTACACAGTAATTAAAAGGTGGAAAGTTTTGCGTAAGTATCGACCTTCCAAAGACTGAATGTGATGTGGGTTTTACAGAAAAAATTATCCAATATCCAATGGGCTGTGTCAAGGTGCGTACTTGCAAGAAGATATGTTGAGACTGCCTGAGGCCCCTTCTTTCAGTAATTTTCTGCTCTGTATTTGATTACACAACTGTACCATTCCTGTAATTTAGAAGTAGCATTGAATGGATTCTAAAACACTTACTTCCAAGAAAGGAACATTTAGAGAGATTCAGGTGCCTAAATATAAGAAGAGCTGTCTAATGTCATTTTAGATGCTCCAAGAAGCCCGTCTGGCTTGCAGCTGCTGCTCCAGCAGGGCACAAATCCTGCCATAAATCCTGTGTCAAAGCTGCCAACACATTATATGACTCCAGCAACTGCCGCCATCTCCAAAAGCATTATGTTTAGGTACCTGCATTTCCCCATTTAAATTACATTTGAACACTGGAAACAGAGAGTCATCAGATAAACTCAGATCTAACTTCAGCCAGGATTTCCTAGCCACAGTGTATGATTACTCTCATTTCTCTGTTTCAGTCCTTCCTGCTTAGTTTAGAGTTTATTGTCTCTTGGGGTGTCCAGGCAATTTTAGTGAAATGGCTGACAAATCAGATGCGGCTGCAGGAGCGCAGTCTGAGGAAATGCTTGTCTGCATTCAGAAATCGGCAGACGTGGCTTTTCCACTCAGCCCACTGATCCTCCTGTAGCTGGCCTTAAAGTTGTAAGCATGCAAGTGCTGCCTCTTCTTACCCTGTTTGCTGGTTTATGCTGGTTTGGGGGTGGGATTTTTGCCTGAAATTCATCATGACTTGCAGTTATAGAGAAGGGAAAATGCTTCTGCAGTCTTACGGCAGGAACAGGAATAGGCAGAGGAAACAACAGGACTGTGGTAACAGATATCCGCAATATTATTCCCGTCAGGCAAATCCAGTCTGTGATGCTTTAACAGGGTGCAGAGAAACATACATGGATCCTGCAAGAATATTGCTAGCTCAAAAAATAAATGTTGTTAGGAGATTTAAGGTCTCCTAATGAATGTCCTTAAACTTCTATGAGTTCTGCAATCTTTATTTTACCAGTATTTTCTGGTTGGAGAAATAACCTTTGGCATGCCTTCTTTGCAGATATAAACTAGGCTAAACAATTTTCTGACCTAATTTCAATGGAGTTGAGTACCTAGACATCTTTCTGCATTTGACCTCCAAACCCTGTTTCTATTAGAAAATGTTTAATTTTGTTTTATAAGTGCAGTACATCTTCCTTGCTGTAGATCGCCTTATGTTCCAAACAGAGTCTTTCTATCAGTCCAGGTCACATTATTTTGCCAATTAAAATAAACCATACTAGCAAAAGATCTGTTTTAATGTGGATTTATACATACAGTAGAGTTTTCAGCACTATTCCTAAGTTAGGATAGGATTTTTTTTCACATTACTGACATCAGCTTGCAAGTGCAGTTTCGACCAAACAAGGTGAACTTTGCTCAGCCCAGTACAGTATTAATACCATAAGTATCAACAGGCATGGGAGACATACATTCACAGCTGGTAGACATCAAATAGCTGGTGGGACAGGCTGAGCTATTCCGGATGCTCACATGGAGATGTATTCAAGCTACTCGGATCATTGCTACCTTGTGAAAACAAGTTTTATTTAACATGTCACTCCGTTGATACTCCACAGTATCAAGAGACTGAGAGATACCCCAATTTCCAACCACTTCGCAAAATATGGGTCAAATATATCTTAGAACAAGAAAATGTTTTGACATTTCACTGATTGGAAATTGTGTTCTTCATAAATATTCATATACGCTGTGAGTAACAAGGAGGCTTTTTTCTTCCCGTGTCTGGTTGCCTTGTGCGTTTAGACCACAGGATTCTCAGACAGGGTTGATTTTTTCTGTTGTATTTTTTTTGTGCAGAGTGACCTTTAAGTTTAGTTGTTGCTATTGCACCCCAATGTAAAGTAAACAGCAGGCAAGAATATCAGTGTAAACATGACAGACAATCCTACCATGTAGGAACTGTGACCTCCTCTTCCCTGTCTCAAAAGCTCAGTGCATACCCCAGCACACACTGGCACCAAAGCTGAAAAAGAAAACAGTGCTGAGTTTCAGATTAGTTGCATTAAAAACTTTTATTTGTGGTCACTGTGGTAATTATACACCTAACAGGGTAACTTATAGTCTGAAAAATTATGCTGGGGATGAAAAAAGCACCACCCCAAGGTCACAGAATATATTGTTCAAAGAGACAGGTGCGAAGCTTTAATTTCTTTTTGTTCCTTTGTTCTGTGGTATGTTTTCACACTGGCTGTAAAAACTGTCTATTAAGACTATCAAACCATGTTATGGCCTTTTCCTTTGCCTGTCATTGTACTGTTGTTGCTGGAGCTCAGAAGTTAGGGGAAGGAATTGGGAGCCCAAATATCCTCTTTCCTACTCTGATGGCGAGAGGACAACTAGAGAAGTAGCTCTACTCCTCTGGCCACCTTCAAATCACCTCCTTGGACCTCTAAGAAGCCTCATTCTGCTGCATCAAGCTTAGGTTATTCTGAGAAATGATACAAAAGATAATTTTTTATATCTGTGCATCAGATAGTGTTATTTCTGTATCCCTTATCTGGCGTGTTTTCCCCAGTTGCTCTGTGTGGGTCTTTCGCACAACAGAAAAGGCAACTGAAAAGAGACTTTAAAGAAAGGAAGATATAGAGCCTCATAACTTGACAGAGGGATTCAAAAGGAGGTGAGAAGCTAACGAGCTTAAAATCTGTTTGTTTTAATCTCCCTATTGCTTTCATGACACAGATCTTTAAATAACTGTAGACTTGAGGACTTTTTTTTCAAGATAAGAGCCCTGATTTGGTGACTACCTGTAAACAGGACAAGAACCATTGCACCTAGTTCAGATGGAATCATCTTTCTTCTTGTGTGATCTTGAACCTTATGTGTCCTAACCCAAATATTTACAGTATTTCACCACATTTTCCTTTTTGCACCCATATCTCCTTTCTTTCAGATCCTAAATTTCAAAAATCGCAGTTAGGTTTCATAAGAAAAGCTTTAAACCTGTAGCCTCCAGGACATGCCCGACGACATGGCAAAATACAGCCCAGTTAACAGTGAGTGACCTCTCTCCTGAGATGAGAGACAGCAAAAAGTGGCAGATGTATTTTAGGGGCCAAATCTGTCCACATAGTGTCCTTTTTACTTCAGTCATCCCTCACTGAAGGAGGACTTGAATTTTGCTTCTTTATAACTGCTCTCCAAGTGTATATTTCTTGTATCAGAATTCTGCTGTACCTACACTGTAAGCTCTTGGGAACAAAAATCATTAGTCATATGCTTGTACTGCATCCAGGTRAGGGCTAGCACAGTATTACATTGAAAAAAAATGTTGCAAAGTTAGAGGGAAAGATCACCGAAACAGATATGGCAGGGGAGAAGTTCAGAAGAACCTCTTTTTATACTGAGGACAAAGGGAAGCAAAGCTTACAGCATCTGTGTTTGACCTTTACAAATAAGAAAAACAACGAAAAAAATCAGATCTTGTTTGCATGAAGAACCAGTGCTGATCAAGAGTAAATCGTCTGTTAGAAACCAAGGATTTGACCTCAATCTGACATGCCATGGAGAAATTTGCAACACTTACAGTCATTTGACTCTTATGACACACCATGCTGTGTTCACACAATCAGCCCAGATAAGAGCAAAATCTCCCCCTTCTTATTTCTTCCCTTTAATTCATTCCTTTCATCTTGTTTTTTGCAAACCTCTCTAGCTCTCTTGCATATTCCACACTAAATGAGCTTCTAGCTTAACTGAAATGGGAAAGAGAGCTGCAAGAAAGTAGGACTGGCCTGAAGATGCTGTTTCAATTACACTCTTTTAGTCTTTCTAGGACTGAATGGAATATTCCTATGGCAATGTACTCTTTAATCTGCATTAATTTCTTCAGTTACATGGTAACGGCTGATGCATTGTAGTAATCACTGACAAATAGACTTGGTTGGAGTAGGCAAATTGGATCTGTAGCAGAAGGAGAATAGAAATCTCAAATCCCAGGAATATAAAAGCCTTATTTCTGTCTATGCATTGACAGGATGAACCTGAGCTCAGATCAAAGGTATTTCTCTGAATAAGCCACTTTTGCAAGCACACAGAGCTTGAGATGGAATAGAGGGAACTAGCTAAGAAAGGCTTCCAGAATAAAAAATTCAAGAATACCGAAGGTATCTGAAATGAAAAATAAAACTTCTCTGCCCAACAGGTCCTACATCACCTGCCCAGGTACAGAACTGTACCTGTTGAACTGCTGCTCTCCGAAAATCTCAGGTCCTTTTCTTCTGATGGTTACCATATTAAAGAGGAGGGAAATTGAGAGCTAACTGAAATGGACTGTATGAAAATGCTAAACAAACAACATTGTACTTGTCATTGCAAATGTTTCTCTTCATTTGGCTGTTGCAACTGATTCTGAAAAAAATCCAATTGTATAATTGACATATTCTTTTTCATACAAGTAAAGCATTGAATTTCCTTAAGCCCTCAGGAATCAGGCCTCCCAGGTCCCACCAGATAAACCTAACATCATGAAGCATGCTTAAAATAACACATTTTGGGTTCTTTTTATTTGCCTTTTAGGTCTGATCTTCTAGGTAAAATCGCTTCATGTTTTACATTTTGAAAAAGCTGGAAATGTTATAGAATCTTTATTCCAAGAATGTAAGTTTTAAGAAATTCATCAAAAATCATGAAACTTGAAATTAAAACATGAGACTTGGCAGCAGCGGTGAGCAGTAAGTCACTCTTCCAAGCACTTCCTCACCCTTTCAAATAGAATTTGCTAATCATGAGAAAAAAATTCATAAACGCACATTTGTAAAGCACAGATCAAGCCAGCAACATATAATTACATTTAAACCAAATATAACCTTGATTTCACTCATCTATTTCCAGTTTCTCAGCACTGATTTGAAAATACATGTAGAGAACTAGCCCAGCTTAGCAGTACAACTCCCTCATCTTGACCAATTCTGTGTAAGTTCAGCAGCAGCAGCAGCAGATCGCCTAGATGTTTGCATGCAAAGTGATCCAAGTCTGTTGACTTCCTTTTCTGTAGTTCTCTCCCATGTATTATGCAAAATTCAGCAGGCAGATATTCTAATCAGCACATTAGTCACGGAGCAGACAGCTCCAATTTCCTTATAGCTTCTCAAAGTCATATTCTGCTGCCATTCTGAATGTTCTCAAGTATTTCATGGAGTCGGCATCTCAGTGTGGGTATGAAGAACGAGGACAAAATGAACATGATACGATACTACAGTGGATAACTCCTGTTGATCCTGAAGTGCATAGGGGTTTATTTTGACCCTTTGCCATCTGCATCAGAGGAGAAATTACAGGAGCCCTGCAAAGTTTGAAAGTATTGTTTACAGACAAACTGCCTCTCATGGCCAGTGCAATTCAGCCTGTCTAATGGAATTCAGTCTTGTATTGGACTGTGCCAAGTAGTATCTCCTAGACTTGCTGGCAATGTGAAAACTCAGAGACTGCCCACAATTTCCACTGAAGGGTTTTATTCTGACAGTGCTCAGGAGTGGTGGTAGCTGAGGTTCCAGTGCCTTTGCTACTGCATGATGCCAGCACAGCATTCATTGGTGACTTCCACACCACATGCTCCTTCAATAATTTCCTCAAGTAGCCAGGAGAACAGCAGGCTGGGAGAAGGAGGGTACAACACCACAAAGTCGGGAGCTGAGCACTCTGGGAATCTGGTAACATCTCTTCCTGCCTTTTGGCGTCAACTGCTGATGCTTCTTACTGGCATGGCAGAAAACTTCACCCCATCAGGTGCTTCTAGTACCCACCCAGGGGTTGTCAGTCATCAGACCCACAGCCAGAGTTTCTGGCTGTCGGAAGTGAAATATCATCCAGTGGTTGCCCCTACTTCTTGCATGATTTCAATTGCTCTTTCCTTTATACGCGTACTCTCCAGATATTACTGGAATGCTATTTCCCATGGTTTGGAGATGCTTTTGCTCATCTCTAGCTATGACCCATCTTGCCAAGGAGAAAAGAAGAGCAGAACATTCCCCTCCTCTCTGCTTAAAGAAATATCCTGGGAAATGATGCCATATGCCAGAATTGGAAGGATTTGCCTGGAGGAACCTGGGAGTGTGACTAAGCCCCTCAGGGTGTCTAGAAACACCTCAGTTTTCTTTTAAATGCTGCAAAAGCTGCTGTACTTTGAGATGTGTGCTTGGGGCGTGGGGGTAGTCTGGGGTTGGGGTGGTTGCCCCTACTTCTACAGTGATGCTGTGCCTCTGGCTTGAGGGCTGACAGGGACAGGTGGGAGAGCCAGCAGCACCCCAGGAGACCAGCTGACACATGGGCAGCCACAATATGATCTTACTTTTCTCATTACCAGGAGAATATTATGTTCTGTTTAAAAAGTTAATCTGAAACTAACTGAATTATTTCAACATTTTTCTATGCAAAAGCAAAGATCTTAGGAAACATTTGTAAAATAGCAACAAATGTCCCCCTCGTGATTATTTATCCAACAAAGAGTTTTTTCCAGTTGTTATTCTCCAGTCTAGAGTCCAATCCAAAACACCAAAACACTCCATTAAGTTTTAAAGGGTACAGGTAGAGAACTTTTAAGACAAGCTGAAATACTTATCTTMAGGTTAGCGAAACTGATCTGAAACTTCGAGCTTGAGAACTCTGTCTGGAAATCTCTTATATTCAGACTTTATTTTTTATCTAGAATTCTGATACTTCCTGATCTGTTCTGAGCAAAATACCAAAAAACCCACTTCTCGTCCCAAGTATAGAAATGAGAAAATTGCAGTGTGGGGACAGTGAAAGGTGAACTTCTTTTGGGTATGTTCGCGTCAGAGGTTCAGATTTATTCCTTCATGTGGTTTTTTGCTATGATTTACAAATTCACAGGAACTTGTCCTCAAGAAAACTTGTACTCAAAAATCAGATCAGATCCCATGTTAAAATGATGTGCTGACATCTTCTGTGTAAGCAAGTGAATTCCCAACAACCCAAGGATGTGTAAGCCGTTTTCCAATGTGTATTTCACTGAGCTGTAATTACTCCAAAACATTTTAGATGCTGATAAAGACTTACATATTTTCTTTTGACTTCTGCTCTATTTTGATAGCATAGATGGCAAAATGTTTTACTGCAGATAAATGTAACTGTGGGTTTATGACTTTACTAATAATCATGAGTCAATAGGTCTCATGACACCTACAGTAGCTCGATAGATAAAGGAATATACAGATGCTTATCTCTGCAGAAAGTTATAATAGTAGAAAAGCTTAGCAATGCTGACTGTCCTTCAGTTGTGCATTGCTTAAGCTCATGGCAGGTCAGTTTAAAGCTAAATCCAAGCCCAGCTGCCAATATCTGCAATTTGTCTTGTATTTTCTGCCAAAAAAAAATCCTGTCTGAAATGTCCCATGCTACTTTCTCATCAGACCAAATATTGTCTGCTACTTTAGTCCTACGGAGAAGCAGAAGAGGAGTGCAAAATTATGTTTTTAAAGTATGTTCCCTTTGGATTGCCACTCTTCAGAGGCAAAGTGTTAACTCTGGAAATCTGCAAAATGGACTGCTAAAGAACTACATGTGTGCTTTTTTTATGGATTACTGTGAAGAGAATTATCTTTTTGCTCAGAGAGTTTGAAGGAAGGTGGGAGGAGGAGATATGGGCCATTAAGTAAATCTAAGCAGCTTATACTACCTTTCATTTATTTAGGCATGGATGGGATTAGCTTCAGGCTGATTAAAGGAGACTATGGAGAAGGAGGCAACAGGGGATGGTGTGGGGTAGAGGAGGGGCTGCTGCAGATCCAGTCGTGCTGCAGGAGAGATGAGCAACACGTTGCTGTGGCAAAAGGCTTGTGCATTAACAATCCTGCAATATTGTGTGGAAACCTGGAGGTGGGGCTGAGGCACCTGACACTTCTTGGGTTTGGGAATTGGAGCTGAGAGGCTGTTCTATGCAGCAAGGAGACACCCAGGCTCACAGCATGAGCCAGCTGTGCCTTGGGGAGCAACCTGGGATTCCTTGGGCGCCCCTGAAGATTGTGAGGGCTAGGGCCAGCAAGAGAGCCTGTGAAGGCAGAAGAAGGCTGGAGAGTTGGTGGCCTGTAACTGCGCTGCTTAAAAGTAACTCACAGGCAACATACCCCTAAAAAACCAGATGTGGAGGAGTTACTCAAATCTTTTCTTCTGTAACTGGTTCCCAAGGCTGCCATCCTCCCACAGTATAGGAATTTGCATATGGCCCATGTTTTTCCACAATAACCATCTCTCTAGTTTTTATGCAAATCAGATACCCTGAAGCAAAGAGTACACAACTGCTGGTGTAGAGTTACAACTATTGTTACAACTCAGGAAAAGAGCCTTCTCTGCATCCAGTGAACTCCATTGCAGTATGAGGGCAAGGTTTGATGGAAGCATTTAATTCAGCCTCTTCAGAAGAAGCAGCTTGATACCTTTCTGATCTGCAGAGCCTGAGCAGTAGTCCCACTTCTGCTGGACGAAATGTGAATAACCCAGGAAATTTGGCTGGAGCGCATTGCCAATCAAGCCACATAAAATTATTAACGAGAGAAAAAAGCAAGGAACTTTATATCTGAGCTGACCAGAAAGAAAAACAGCTGTGTTTAAATGGAGATTTTTAATGAAATTTTACAAGTATTTCCTGGAAAATCCTTACAGTGGGTTCATTTCTGAAAACACTGTCATCTTGTTTACTTAAACTGCTCTATCTCAGCACTATTCAAAATGCTCAGACTGAAGTACTGGAAGGAGTGTGCCATGGTTTTCTTTTTCCTGAGTTGTACATTTATTTTTTTCTTAAGGACATATAGTTGAAACATGTCAAACTTGAGAAATGTGACTAGCAGCTGAGCTGTTGCACGTTTTCTGGGAGCTCTGTTAGTGGCTGTCAAAGACAAGTCACCTGTGAGCCAGAGAAAGTGAGCAGAGGGCAACTGTCAGCAGTTTCAGAAAGGAGATCTCTGGAGGGGCCCAAAGACAACCTTTTCTCTTGCAATTTCTTCAGGTTCTGCTTTCTAGAGGGTGGCCTTTGTTAGGGAAGTTAAAGGGAGGTGAGATTGGCTTGGATGCTTTTTCTTCTGTCTAGAAATCCAGAGGTATTTTTATTTTGGATGCCACACCTTGATGCATTTCTGAGGAGCTTCAAAACCATCTCCTCCTGACCACCACTTTTGGATGTGGAACAGTGGTTTCTGTTGCTGATCCTGGTAAATTTTCAAGTGGTAATTCAGATTCCTTAACAAGCCAAGCATACCCAGTTCAGTGTGTTCTTTGCCTGCTCATCTTGAAAGTATTTTACCAATATCCAGCAGTTCACAGATCTGAGCAAGACCCACTGCTACAGAATAAGCTCCTCAGCACAGAAACACAGTGGTTTTGGCCATGCTCATCTGTATGTGAGCTCCCATATCCACCATAGCACTGTCATTCACTGCCCGCTCTGCAAAACGCTTTCTTCTAGAGGAAATAGAAAACCGGTGACATTCACGGGGCAGGGTGGGTTTCAGGGAGTAATCTGTTTCCCAAACACTAGATGGAGCTGGGTAATTGAGGTTCATTTCCAGCCTCCCGGCAGGCAGTGGCTTGTCGAGGAGCTGAGGGAGGCGGTGGAGTTGTCAGTCGTTCACCCTGCCGCCTCCTAGAAGATGGTTCCAGGGCTCTATAATAGGGTTTGCTTCTTTTTTTACGTGCAACAATAGCCTTATAGAGCAAGGCCAGCCTCATCCTGACATTACACAAAATAGGTCAGTATTTGGATAGACAGATCTATTGTGCAGTTTGCATTTAGGCTTAACAGTTACAATAAATAGTTCTTTTCTTCCCTTAGGAGCTGATGAGCCAGACTCACTTCCAAACAACTGAAGACTTCTGTACTTTTTGACAAACACAGTTCTCCAATTAAGAACAGTAAATAGGATTATACAGTCTGAAAAGGCTCTTTATTGCCAGAAAGTTTGTATGTGGGAAGTGGAGGTCTCTCTTTAGCATTCATTGTAATTCTTTTAAAATACTAATGATTTCGTCACATCCAGAGTTCAGGGCTTTCAAAGGGAAAAGCTGCTTAAAGGCAGCCAGCCTTCTGATGGAAGAGATCTGCATCCGTATGATTAATTCCGTATATTATACGCAGAATTAATATAGATTTTTTTAATCAAAGTGTCTAAGATGCAATCTTTGCTTTAAGCCATGTGAAGAAATAAGTCATATTTACTTTTCTTTCAGGAGAGATTTTTATTATGTGAGGTTGATATATATACATATATTTACACATATTTGTCTTTAGTTCAAAGTGGAATAAATGACACAGGTCAGAAAAGACCAAATAGTTTAGCACATCAGGAACTCAGTGTGACAGCTCTTTTGCCAGGTGCTTTAAAGATAATGTAAACCCAGTGCAGAGGAGACAGAAAATAACCTGTTAGTAAGAGAAGTTTGATCCAAAATTCTAGCAGTGGGTACCTGTGTGATATTGTACAACATGAAGGCTTCCATCCTATATCACATGGCTGCAGATGTTCATATTATGTATACAATCATCTAATCTCTCTTGACTCTAGAACATCTGTGACACAGATTAATTATGCATTGTGTAAAGACAAAGCGTGGTGATTTAATTAGTTTTCTGATTACTGATTTCCAGTTCCATTGGCTCCCTCTCTTGTGCTTGTAATATGAAACAGGATTTACCAGTTTATTTTGCTTTTATTTTTTTCTTCCTCCACAATCCAGCTCCCTCACCAGGGCAGTTTTCCCTGTACTCTTCTCATTTTTTTTCACTTCCTTATGTCCCTTCCATTTCTGCTGTTTCTTTGAGATTAAGTGTCTAGAAATGTAAATATTAATCTAGATGGAGGAATGCCATCTGTTTCCAGCTTGGTATCCTTGGGTTTTTTGCATTCCAGATGCAGAATGATGAAATTAACTGCAATATGCAGAGAATACAGTTATGATGATATTGTAAAACAGACAAATGATGCCCTGGACTTGCTACAKTATAATTCATACTGATGTAGATTACATTTATGTCCTTTTTATTGGTATACTTTTTTTCTCTTTTTGTGTTCTTAGACACTCCTTAAGAGCTCAAGTAGTATCTGGAATTTTGTCATTTAGCCAAAATTTTGCGAGACTTCTTTTGTCCCTGAGTTCTCTTTTTCTCCAGAGACAGGTACACCTCTTAGAGCCTGTTACTAGCTGATTTTGCAACCTCCCACACTTCTAATTTACAGGCAAATTTCAACCGCTTTCTTCTGCTTGTGGCATGCCTCAGGTCTGCTGGGCACTGAGATGGCATGGTAATTCTTACCTTTTCCTTACAGCTTGATGCTGAGCTGGCTCATCTGCCCTCCTGCTCCCAATTTCTCCTCTCAGATTGTTCTGAGGACCATCACTCTAGTCAAATGACGAGAAATAAGAAGTGAAAAATAGGGTTTAAAGTAAAAAATTTTGATCACATCACTGTTTAATTTCAGTGTTAATGTACCGCTCTTTGCCTTCTGTGCACTTTTGCACAAACAGGGAGGGATCTGATGAAAGATGCTCAGGTCTAAGCACTTTCATAGCTCATCTCATGTGTGGGAATGTGTAAATTTGGAGCACCAAGGAAAGAATTTGCACGTGCTTTAAAGGAGATTTTCTTTTGCATTTTTACTGTAATTCCCCAATTTGCTTGCACTTGAAACATGCCCTTTTTCTTAGCTAAAGAGGAAGCCAACCAGCCAGGGTAGGAGAGTAGAACTCAGTGTGGAGTAAGGCACACTGCAGCTGCAGTTGTTGGAAATAGTCTTTTAACATCCTGGCTTGATGCCCCTGCTTTCTTGGTGCCCAAGGCAGTTTCACACATTTCCTAGCAATCCATCTGTGAACGATAGAAATGCAGCAACAATGCTCAATGCACAAGCATCAGTGAAGACAGAGGAAGAGCCTTTGCTCTCAGTGGCTGAGCCCAGTAAGACACTGAGAAATTCATTCAGTTTGGTTGACACATGCTGCAGAGCAAAAGGATGTTTAGGAAAAAAATCTTTGCAACACTGTATGAAACACACATCTGTGAGTGACTGTAATTGCTAAGGTACCTCTTCACCAACACAGATGTATAAAAAATTAAGATTTTGGTGGTGACTGACTGTGGGACAGGTTTTTATTAATAGGTAACTTGGGATTATGAAATTACAAAATTGCATTCTGACACAAAGAAAAGCTACTGATACTCTCTTGGAAAGTGAATTTTCAATAAATATGTTCTCAATGACTTTCAATTAGAGTATTTCAATTTTACCTAAAGTATGTATGGTAAAATATTATCACTCTGAGGAACATAGGATCTTGGTATTTTAAATAAATAAAAAATATGGCCTGTTTGCTAAGCATTCAATACTATATATATATATATATCCTTTTCATCTCTAATTAATTCCTTTAATGCCTTTCATTTTTGAAAAGCGTCATCTGTAGACCTGGATGTTTAGTCAAGCTGGATGATTTTCATGGAAGCAGGAGTTAGACTTACCAGTGCAAGAATGATTTGAAACTTCACGTGTAGCCTATTTATATATGAAGGCCAGCCTTTGCTTTTTTTCTATGTAAGTTTGGTCTTTTCAAGCTCTGCCTCAAAAGCTGCTCAAGGTACACCTCTCTTTTTAGTGGTACTGACTATTCATCCAGTATGTGCTGTATGCTAGAGGACACCTGCTGAGGCTAAGATCCTATGTAGCAGGATCAATGCTTACATAGAGTATTTTTGCTATGTGCAACATGACAAATCAAAAATCTGCTGGCTTCTGCTCACAAAGGGAAAGCTTTGCCAGGAGGTGAATTCTACATGAACCACCAGAGCTGTGACTGTAAACAACTTTATGGTAGATCATGCCCTACGATGTAACCCTGCAAAGAGGTGCTTTCTGGTGTAGCTCCGAAAGGAGAGGATACACAACTACTGGTAACCAGCTTCCCCGGCCCTGTTAACCAGCACAAGGCCCTGGCCTCCCACCCTTTGAAGGGTTTGGCTCTGCAAGGACCTGGTGTCTTTCCTACCCAGGGACACAGAGGGAGGTTTGTGATTGAGCAAGGGGACACCCTCTGCAGAGCTGTGGGCACCACCAGCCCTTCTTGGATCATGCTGCTGACTACAGCAAGTTAAGCAGAACCTGTGTGGAAAGAGCACACACAGTTGGATGAAAAGCAGAGAAGCAGCCCAGAAACCCAAAAGCAGGAGTGTTTGTCATAAATCACATTGCTAGGTTTTGGAACAAAACCAAAGCCAAACAAACAAACAAACAAACAAACAGAAAAAACAAACCTTTTGGCTGAAATAAGCTTGCTGCAATACACTCCTAGGCTGAGCGGAAGTGAACACAAGGTGCCTCCTGTACTCCAAGGGTGTACTCTCACCCTTAGTACTTTTTCAAATCAGAGCAATGTTAACAAAGAGGCATATCAGAAGACTGACATTGTCAGGACGACCACTCAAAATTCACAAATGCTTCATTTGTTTTAATTAATCCAAAAACTGATCTGTAGAGAGCATCCTCGGACAAGCTGGCAGCTTTGTGCTGAAAGAGTGCAGCAGTTCAGCCAGGATGGACAAAGGCTCTTATTGCAGTGTTCAGTGTGAAAACGTGACAGAGACTTTGGAGCCATAAGTGAGAGGTGGTGTTATTATTGGTGCATAGAATGCGTTTTAATGTTGCTTCACATCAAAGGGCCTTGGTTAAATATTTGCTACATGACCATGAAGATTCAGGAATGAGCAGAACATTCAAGTTTATTAACTCCAGTGAACCCTGAAATGAGAAGATACTACCTAGTTTACAGTCTCTTCCTGAGATGGTAGCATGGCTTTGCCTTATAACACTTTCCCTTTCCTTTTGAATTTCCTTTTCTTTTTCCTTTTTGCCCCCTCAGTTTTTTCTCATTTCGGTAATGCTGTTGTGCTGGTGATTAACACTGTACTTGACAAAGGTATTTCCTTATCAATGTGGTATTATTGATTGTAAATCTATCTGCATTCATATTTTTATACTTGCTACATAGGATGCTTTGGAGCAGAAACTATAAAGTAATTCACATTAACTTCCTGAAATATCTGTTTGTCTCCCAGTTTAAAAATTCTCTGCCTTGTGGGGAGGAGAAAAAAAGGGAGGAACTTCTCTTTTCTCATTTGTGTTTTTAATGGACTAGAAAACCCAACGGATTTCTTATAATTACAGTGCATTTAGTTTCACAGAATTAATGCTAATGCTACAAAGGATAAAGCTGATTTAAATTAGAGCTGTATGACTGGGCTTTTTATGCATTTCAGACCAGGAGTTCATGCAGGTACAGAGCCCCATCAGAACTGCTAAAACACTTCAAATTCAAAGTTAATTTGACTGTGAGGATGAATATTGGACTGTAATGTATTGTACAGATTCCCTGAGCCAGTCTATGTGTTCTGAGTACCTGTGTTGCTGGCTATCCTTACCAAAAGATTTGACAATGAAGTCATTGAGAGGGAGAGGGATGCCAAACTGGGAGGTAACACTGTCATTAACTTGTGCATTTGCTGTGATTTCTTCGTTTGTCAGAACACATATCAGGCAACATCATCCTAGGAGGGAAGCAAGAACAAGGAAATTAAGACAGTTTGCTTGACATGCAAATTATCATCTCAACTCTAACCAGCTTGTGAAAAAGATACGCTTTACAAGGATGACACACACGAGAGAATACACATCAGCCTCATTTTATTTTCAGGAAACTACTGTTCCATCTTTTCACAGTGTTTAAGGTAAACGCCCTCCTTTCCTAAGCGTATTATTCTGGATTCTCTTTAAAGAGAGAAGCTTTTTGCTCTGGCTGCAAGTTTCCATCTTATTCACCTTTATTCTCTCAGGCTGAAATTGAATCTGTAAGGCATACTTCTCATGGTTCCGTAATCCGATGTCATGGAAACTTTGGAGTCAGCCAAAAGGAAAGTGAATCAGAGGCTGGCAATCATTAAGCAGTGCAAAGGATATTTTCTGAAAAGAAGGGCTTCAAAATTTGAGACTTCCATGACGGTATAGAAACAAGTCTGTTTTGAGCAACACCCAGCACATACACAAGCTCATATACTGACATCTTCCCTTAGAGTTTTGCAACAATGGAGACCTGGACCAAAGCTACCAGCACTGGTAAAAGTGTTTTCATTAACTGAATTTTTCTAATACCTAACACTTAAGCAACTGAAGAACTATTCAGGGCTAACAAGAATGGTCTGAAAAAATATTTGTTTGGGGCCAAACTCTTCATTACTAAAAAATAAAAATTAAAATTAAAAAAAAAGTGCCCCAAACAAAGAAGCCTGGAAGTTGAATCTCTGAGGTAAATCTCTACCTTTTATGAACTAGAGCTGTCATAAAAATGCCGTACACGTGTATAAAAGCTATTGCTTCACAAAGAAAATTATTTGATTTACGTTAATGCAATAGATGAGACTGCAGCAGAAGAAAAGGGTCCCAAATCAGTGGCTATGCTTCTCAACAAATTGAATCTTCCATAGCAGCACTTTTTGTACATATATATTAGGTGTAGAGACTTCCAAATCAAGAAGCAGAACTGAACAGAGAGAAGGAAAAATCCTATACCTTTTCACTATAATCTTAGTATTACGTTGTCACAACTGAACTGCACAAAGCTGCAAACTTGTCCCTTCAAGAGTAATAATAAATAACACCACTTGCAAGTATGACATTATTACAAAAGAAATATATTTTTTCATGAAAAAAAGTCAGTGAAAGTTAGGATGTCAAAGCTAGACTGAACTACAGTGAATAAAATTTCAATTAAAGGCCTTTTCTAGCTCGCAAGAAGCATTCCCAGTTCTCTGTTCTAGACAGAGCTGGACCCAACAGCACAACTCAGAAATACATCTTAATATGCAGCATTTCGGCTGCTGGACCTACAGCAACTTAGTGAAAAGCCTTTCACCAAACTCACAATGAGGTAATGGTGTGTGAGGAACTCAGACTTACTCTGGAAATGGCCTTATATTCACGTGTTTCCAACATGCTTCACCTCTGAAATGGCACCTTGGCCTAATAGCTGAGGTCAGATGTCCAATGATCAAACAGGAAAAAGCAAATTTTTGTTTTCTCACTTTGCCTTAAAGAAAGATTTTGCATTTAAGAACTAGAAGGACATTACAAACTGATGGGAAGCAAATCCGAATAGTTTGGTAGTGCTAATACGGTCTGCTGGAAAGCCTATATCTACCCTTGTGGTTGTGGTTTTTAAAAAGCCTCATTTTGTTTGCGAGTAGAATGAAAAGGCCAGTTATTCAAACTGGTATTGCACAGGCAGTCTTAGGAAAATAGGGCTAGCCCAGCAGATGAGCAAAAGCTTCCCTGATAATCAGAGCCAGCACTTCCAAACAAGGGCAACAGTCCCAGATGGGAGTAAGGGGCACTTTGAGGATTTGGATAAGGATCCTTAGATCTAAGAGCTTACTCTTTACAACATTCAAATTGCTATCACTACCTGTGGCCACATTTTTTGGATCTGATCCTTCCCTCAGCGATCTTGGTGTGAGTTTCAACCACATCACAGTAGAAGTGTCAGGCTGTATGTGATGTTTTTGGCAGTAGACACCACTTTAAAACTCCAGCTCACATTTGGGTGCTTCCATTTACAGTATTTACTCTTCTTGGTGATGATTTGACCCGAGTCCACTACAAGCAAGAAACTGGCACTATTGAGGCTTTTCTCACTTGGAATTCTTTGAAAGAAATGAGGCATGCTATTTGGGCTGCCCTGATGTTAACATCTGTTTGCTTTTGGCATTTTAAGCACCGAGGTATAATTTTCACAGCCAGTAATTATGACCAGGTGTGATTGATACAAGTAACCATCAGTTATCTGGTGTTACCAACACAGCAAGCATTGAAGGACCTAAATGGAGTTAACTCCCCAATGTTTAATTGTGGACATACCATTTTTGTCTGCAATTTGTTTACCTTCAAATTCTGTGCAGGAGGTATATTCTGGGACTTAAAGATCTGCCCTTCAGGTTTTTGTGGTTTTTTGTTTGTTTGTTTTTTGCTTCTCTCAGCTTGTATTTCTGCCTTTTTCTGTTCAAATTTGGGAGTGTTTTCATAAGAGCAAAACTGACTTTTCAATCTTTGCTCAAGTTAGTAATTTCTATGCAGTGTCCCATTTATTTGAGTAAGTATCACTAGCAGGTGGAAGCCCTTGCTGGTTTGGACTCCTTTTCAACAGAAGAGAAGGTACAGCAGTAATCTATTTTCCAGCACATGGCAAATACCAAACACTGTCAGGAAGAATGTGTTTACTTTGGAATATGAAAAACAACTAAATTAAATGAATAGGCATGAGGCATCCATGAGACAGCAGCAGGTGAATGTTGTTTTCTTCTGCACTCTTTCAAAACAAAAAGGAGAAACAAAATTATGATGCCAAATGGTGTCTCAGGAAACTGTACTTGCCTGATGCTGTGGTCAGCATGAAGGGCGATCTGCTATAGCAATGGCCTATGTTTTTCCCACTGATGTTTTATTATATGCAGTCATATAAAAGAAGAAAAATATCTGTAGAAAAATTTTTGATAAAATAAGGGTTTCTGTCTTTTACCTACACTATTAAACTTACTATGTTTTTTCTAAGAAAGACACAGTAGCGTGCTTTGTATTTTTGACATGTATAAAATGTAAATATTTTAACCAAATTGACACAGCTGCATGGCAGAGATATGCTTGGTATGGTTACCTTGCTTGTCAGTGGATTCACAGCTTCTTTTTAATTTGTTTTCTGCTGTGGCACCATGCACATCCTCTCTCATTTTCCTGGCAAGGAAAACAGAGCCTTAGGGCTCCTAGGGATGGTCCCACTTCCATGGAACCTGGGCTGACTTTCTTGTCCCTGTGTGCTGGCTGAAAGTTGTTCTGATAACATTGCTGTGGAGAGTTTCTGTCAGAACAATGTCACCTTATCACTGCATTTGAAAGTAATTGTATCTGCCAAGGGGAGTCTCTGCAACATGTGAGCTAAAGCATACTTTATTTAATGTATTTTCTTTAATTACTCTGCATGGTCAAAAACTGAGTTACGGATGCTGAAAAGTCGTGCTTCATTCCTGCAGTCCATCCACAAACAAAACTAACCGTTCACTGGCAAGGATGGAATTATTCAGTGCGAATAAATTTAGTGTGTGCAACAAATTCCAGCTTAAATTAATTAAGAGCTTGCAAACTGATTCTCTGCTTTTCTTGAAGACATGCTGRCACATAAGGATTTGCTGGCCACAGCTTCTTGGCTGGCAGGCAGCTGAGCCACAGGCCCCTTCCAACACCCAACACCAGTTCTGCCAAGCCACCAGCACCTCAGCTCCTGGTGCCTGGAATGTGAAGGCTGCAAATGGTAAAGTGCACTCATAACCATGAACCTTCAGCACTTGCAAGTGCAAAGCATTCGGGAGCTATAACCGTGCCCCACGCCCAAGGTCAAACTGAAGGGACTGTCCTCTGTACATCTCACTGTTCCAATTTTAACCTCTGTCCATGGAAAATATTCACAAATTGGCTCATCTTCTACTTGATTAGCTGATCTGCTTCACCTGTGCATGTGTGGGGAGGCAGGGAGGGAAGGGATGACAGGCAGATGACTGAGGAGGTGAAATTATTGAAAGCAAGTTTGTCCCTGCGAGGCTCTGCGCTGGCAGACCACAGCCATGTGCTGCAGGCCACTGACCACCCCAGCACTAACCTGTCTTCCACGTAATTATAAACACTCATTATCACCTTTTTGATTAGGTTCTCAGTCCTCAGTATAACACTGAAAGAAGTAGCTTTCCACTATTTTAAGAAGATTTCTCACCAGTGAATAAGGAATCTCTGATAGATTCATATTTGCCTTTTAACCAGTAACTTATACCAAAGGATAAGTAGGTGCCTGCTTTCTTTGAACTTCATGTTGTCCATCCCAATTCTGTATCATATAGGATAATGGCTTCAGGTTGACTGTGCTGGAGACAGAAGTGTTGCTGGGGACAGTGGTGCAGAATGAATATGTTTGTATTTTGTGTATGCTTGGAGCAATGGCTGAGAAATAAGGGATGAATAACAAACCCTCTACTCAAGTCAGCCTCTCTAGATGTATCCAACTTTAGAAAGTGCAGTGTGGAAAAATAGTTAAACACCAAATACAGTTTCCAAGTGAGTCTCTCTGGTATATCTGGCTTTTTTGCATACACTAAATCATTTGAGGTTTGTTAGGCACTATTATTTTTACTAAAATGATACTTTGCATTCCACAGCTTCCCATTTCCTGTAAAGGAAAACAGTCTTAAAATATATAGCTAAGCCACAGGGAGACAGGAACAAGTTAATGCATAGATTGGCTCCATCTGTATAAGCCAGAATTTAAAAAAACCAACAACAAACAAAGAAAAAGTTACAAAGGTGAAGTTAAAGCAGACAGCCTTCCTTCTTAAACTTTGCAATTGTATTCAATTCCAAGTATCAGGAAGCACAGGACAGTACGCTGTGTAGGCTTTTGAGCTCACACCTTACTAGAGTAGCCTCTTATTCCTTCCACAGGCTTCCTTACTCCAAAATAATATCTCCCAGAAAAGTGGTGTCTCTCATAAGGGTGCAGGACTGAGAGAAACTGCTAATTGCAGGTTACCAGGCAGCTGCTCCAGGGAGCTAATGTGCAGGGATATAGAACTGACCTGGTGTGGGCAGCTTTGAATAAACACTACAAGTGGCCTTGCTTCACCCCAGTTTTCACAACGAAGTGGCTTCACCTCTTCCTCTGCTGACACGCATTTCTTACCTCCTCCATGCATCACAGACTTTGTGTGGGCACAAGCAAATAAGAAAGGCAAAGAAAAACTTTTTGCCAGAGTCTGTAATCACAGGAAAAGGGACAACAGTTTTAAACTAAAAGAGAGTAAGTTTTGATTGGATATAAGGAAGAAAATTTTATGATGAGGGTGGTGAGACACTGGAACAAATTGCCCAGAGAAGTTATGGATGCCCTATCCCTAGAAGTGTTCAAGGCCAGGATGGATGGGGCTTTGAGCAATCTGGTCTTGTGGAAGGTGTTCCTGTTCATGGCAGGTAGTTGGACTAGATGACCGAAGGTCCCTTCCAAACCAAACCATTCCATGATTCTGTGTAGGATGTAGGACAAAGGCCACCCTGACAATGCAACTGGTGCAGATGGCTCTCAATATTGTGGCTGTGCTTGGAGGCTCCTACTTCCCAGATGGGGAGATAGTTGGTGCAAAAAATCAACAATCCTGCCTAAAATTAAAGAAAATAGCACCATTGCAATGCAATCTCTAATTCCCCGAAAAAACTATGGACAAAGCCACATCAACACATGGAGGAACTAGGCTAGTGAAGTGGCAAAGCCTTGAAGCTCCCTCCTCACTGGGAGCAGAACTGTGGTTCCCAACGCACTTGGCAGAATCTGGAGGATGTGCATCACATAATGGAGGCATCTCTGAGCCTTTCCCTGCTGTGCCGGGAGCGGTGTTGTGGTCGGTGAGTCACACTTGTCACCGGCTGCTGCAGACATCCAGTTACTGCTGGCACATGAGCAGTGTCTGAAAAATTGCTTGTGACTTCTGCTGGTGCTTGGGTTTATTAGTCTTGAATTGAAGGTCCTTCCAAGGCTGGAACTGGAGTATATCAGATATCTCCTCCCCGTCTGTGATAACCGAGCTCATCAATGCTGTGATAGACACTGGTAACCAGGGGAATGGTATTTCCCATGCTAGAGAGTAGGCAAGGAGAAGTCCTATTTGAGAACCTGAGATGGTAGAAGAAAAAAAGAAAACCTCGAGAACAGGCAAATCTCAGAGCACAGGAGTCTGTTTTTGTCTCATGCCTTCAACTTTGCTATGTCTTTCACCTTCGTTGATTATGGAATCAGCCTCTTGATTTTTCTGACATTTAGATATTATTTTCTTTGAGGCTTCTTACACACGGTTTCCAGTTCTGAATTTGTCAAGCGAAGAATCTCAGAAATCTTTTTTAATGTCAGTTGCAACTCCTTCTGTGTTGACAATCCTCTTTTGGGTTTCCCTACTCACTGCTTTTGCCTGGGCCCCAGGATGACAAGAATCTGAAGTGTTCCCATCTCCCTTCTCTCAGATACTCATTTATGAGGCATCCATCAAGTTGGTAACATTGTTCTCATAACAACAAGATAAAAATGTAACATTATGTTTTCAGAAAGCAGTGAATGCAACAAAAAGGTTTCCATATCAATTGACTATCCTGGCTAGTAGAGTCCGTGAGGTCTCCAAGCCTTTTAGTGTGAGGGCAGTTACCTTTGTAACTGTTGTGTTGGGACTGCAGCTTGCATGAGGGGTGAGGAGAAGGACTGGGTTCCCTGGAAACACGTGAAACCCTGAAAGCTAGTAGCCCTACAACTCTGTTTAACCCAGTGTCCTCCAAAGTCAATGGGGAGTATGAAAAATCAGCTGGCTTTGGATCAAGCCCCTGCTACCTTCCTGTTGGTTTGTAAGAAACAAGGAGGGCCAAGTGGTTACGTGAAACCCATCATTCTTGGTGGGGGTCTACGCACAAGAAGCAGAGCTGCACACAGATATGTGTGCTTGTGTGAAAGTACTGTTCTGCCATGGGAAGTTAGCTTAAACTGTTGGGTTTTTTAACAGAATTAAAACCAGAAGGTTTTTCCAACTTCAAATATTTATACGAACAGGAGTACTGCACTATATCAATCAAACACTTGTGGACTGAAGACACGTTGAAACCTGTGTACCTGCTCTCTCAGAGAGCTCTGTGAGCTGCTTGGAGCTAGTTTATATTAAAAAAAAAAAAAATCCCTAGCCCAAATGACAATACCAGAGCTTGTTAGTTCTCTGTTTACACTGTGTGAACTTAAGTCACCAGCACGGCAGGAGAGGATGTATATTTTAGATAACACAATCTGGTTTCTATCTTTTGTATTTTTAGGTTTTAATCCTATCAGTCTCTTAGCCAAGCAACTGAGTATCAGATTTAACTATTGTTGTATAGAGGGAAAAATCCCAACTTATCTTAAAACAGGTCTGAGCACATATATACATACATACATATATATATATATATATATATATATATATATATATATATAGTTAAACCTAATAATTCCACTTGAAAACTGAGTCAAATTGCTCAGATTCCTCTTTTAGTTCATGAACCTAGCAGTGATAAAACAAAAGGAAATGGATTTGCAGAATTTTTGATTCTGGTGCACGCCTTTCATGAACAGAAATAGACTCTGAGAACTGCCTTCTACAGGCATTATTTCTCAGAGATTTCCGTAACATTTCAAGTAAAACATCCATTTTTCCTCTGCCTGCCCTGTAAACACCAATCTGAGAGTCAAGCCAGATACTCTGCTCTTTCCACGCACTCGCAGAGCCCGGCTCCATGCCCAGAGCAGTTCCAGGAGCTAGTGGACCTCCTGGGAACATCTGTGCTGCATGAATGGGCCACCTTAATTTTCTACCTCAGTTACTACTGTCTCACCTCACTCTTCTGCTCTCTGAAATAACATTTCAAGCTAATAAGTCTACTTCTGCTCTAGCGAGAAAAAATTTGGGCCTTGGAAGAATTATTACGATCAGACAAGGTAGCTGGACAATGGTGCTGGAGTTGAGCGGGAATATTTTGCAAAGATCTGACTGCTGTCCCAAAGAATGGACTGGTCTTCACAATGACCTTACCCAGCTGTTCCTGAGGTTAAGGAACTGGATGTGTCCAGGTGGTTTGTCCAAGCCTTCCCTCAGTTTTATGTCCATATCTGTTGTGATAACCACTGCCTGCACAGGACGAGCAAGGATACCTTGGTCAAAGAAGATTAGTGTCACACTACATGTGTAGGTCAGGATATCATGCAAGTTGATTTCTACTAAAGCAAGCAAAGCCAGGACACGACAGGAGCCAAAGGCCTGGTTAAAATAAATGGGAGTTTTGCTTGAGTAAAGTTTGTAGCTCAGGCCTTTAATACAAACCGAGTCAAGAAAAATATGTTTGACTCAGCACTAGGCTAGCTATTTTAGAAGCTTTGAACAACAACTCTGATGTGAGTGACCTTGAAGAAATTTTGAATTCCTACCGAGGCTTTGCAGGGTGGTTTCCTAGGAAATTTATAGCAGTGGTAGCAAAAGCAGCAAAAGCAGTTCAGATAAGCAAATAAGTAGATACAGACCTGCATTTTTCAGAGTGAGTAAAATGTAAAGTCAGAGAAAGAACAGAAGAATTGTGTTTTACCTAAATTATAGTACTTATTAATAGATAAGGTATCATTAACACATTATTAATTCCTGAGGGACAATAGCTCATTTGTAACTGTAGCGTATAACAACAGCTTTTACTGATGGGCTTCAGATTGCCAGGAGGACAGATCAGGTAACCGGCTCCTGTGTATTCTCTCCCTCTGCCAGCACATTCTTGTAGGCTTTCTCCGCTTCCTACAGTGATGCAGGCTGCTGCCCTCCCTCCTGGCCACTGCAGCCACCCACTCTCCTGCCCAGCCACACCACCCTTGCCACTGCAGCATTTGGGCTTCTCTGGTTCTGCTGCTCACCCCTCACCTCATAGCTCTGTTAATAAAGTCCTTGATATACCATCTTGCAGCCACTTAATAACCCTTTCAAAATGGTGTGTAAAACACACCTTTGTACAAAGAAGAGCAAATAAATATTCAGGGTTGTTTCCACCTGCAAAGCAATTTTGGAATAAGTATCTACAAACACTGGCAATGTCCCTTTCATGGGTTTCTTTACGGACTCTTTGCCACCAATGTATTTCTTCCAGTTACTCCTGCATGAGCATGCCAAACTTTGGTAATGCCTTAGAAACTGCAGGAATATTTCTGAAGGTTTGCTTCCCCCCTGTCTTCCTCCTCATCCTCCTGTGGCCACCCCCAGCACCCTGTGAGCCCCAGAACCTGCAGCCCCAGTGCCAGCACGGCTTGATGGACCAATAGGCAGTGCAGGAACCCCTGAGGGAGGCCGAGTTCATACTGGTTCTGGGGCTTCTGGGCACTTCAGAGAACCTCGCCACAAGCTTGAGCTGACTTTTGCTTTGGTGGTGGTGATACTTGGTGGTCCCCATTGCTCACCTGTTTTCAGCCCTGTTACTTGATTTGCAGGGTGGCTTATGATCTTTGCTCTATTCAGCACGAGAAGCATGATAAAAGGACAGGTCAAGGCTCTTTTAAAGAGGCAGATGATTATAACCCTATGACAAAAGTCTGAAAACTTTTGAAGACCCTGAGGTATCAGATGTCATCCTAGCAACACATTGACCTACTCATTTCAAGGCATGCTGTCAAAGAAAATTAACTACCTGGTGCTTTTCCTCATCCAGTGCTGTAAATATTTCATATTCATGTTTCCATAGTTTCATATTTTCCTGTGACCACCTATAGTTATACCTGCTTAGCAATAATAAACAGCACATTTTGCATCCACAGCTACAGGGCCTCGAAGCATTATCCAAGCCTGACCTTTTGGTTGATCTTCAAAATCCTTGAGGTACGAGATGTGTCTATGGCATCCCTTGGTTTAATACATCAAATGTGAAGTAAGAGGCAGAGGCACTGACTGGAAACTGGAAACACAAATATCTAGGTGCTCCATTTCCCTTTTTAAAGAGGTTTAAACATCTCTTGGTTTCTGCAGAGGTTTAGCTACCACATCACCTCCCTCTGCAAAACCTGAGTGTGGTGGCGTGCCTGCAAAGGGATGGTGTACGGGCCTTAGAGACGGCCATCTTCTGGGAAGGCTCAGCTCATGCCCTATAACAGGGGAGGAAAGGGGCTCCTCTTCAGTGTCCTTAATATTTTAATTCTGGCTTTTTTGCGCACTGCGCCCCATGGGTGCCATGGCCTCTCCCCTCACTGCACCAGGGCCTGAGGCCTAGCACATCCCTGACACCCTGCTCAGGGCAGTGACCAAAGCCAGCTTGGACTTCTTTGAGTGCAGGTATGTCCAAGACACAGGATGGAGAAAGCCAGGAGAAATGCCTGAGACACAGGTAGATTGAAATTCAGATACAGAGGGGGTTTAGAAGAGGAGGAAAGCAAAGACAGACGAATCATTAAATGAATAGCAGCACACTGTCTCTCTTTTCATACCCCGCTTACAAAACAATGTGATTTTCTAATGAGAGATTATGGGACAGACCAGAGGTGAGCCAGCAAGTGACTTACATAATAAGTTTACATTAAAGGATGTGATGCCAAAACACCCTGTAACAAGGATACTAGAGAACAGTTTTAATAACATATTCCAAACTTCCTGAGGTTGTTTATACCTTACTTCAGACTGATGAAATGCTTTTTCTTACGTGTGGACTGGTGTGAAATACCTTTCAACTGATGCTAAAATATCTGGGTGCAGAACACAGCACATACTTTCTTAGTTAAGGACAGCAGATTGCTTATGTACCTCAAGAAAAAAGCCTGTCACTTAATTACAAGGTTCAGGGTATATTCCAAAGCATTTCCTTGTATAAATTAACATCTCAACCAGGAGATTAAATGTTATTTTTAGAATAATTTTATGGCGTATTTCTTCTTCTGCAACTTTTTCTTTCTCGGACACTAGAAGTTCTCTGGAGATCAATGAAGAGCTGGGAAACATCACATGAAAACGTGACCAGAAAGAGGGACATATTGAATTCTGCACCCAGATGTATGCTCAGTCAAACCCCGCTGACAGTGGCACAAAGTTCAAGAGTTACAACCAATAATCAGACCCAAAGTCATTACAAATTGAAACTAGTTACTAATGAATTACTTGTTTGGTGAGCCATATGAAAAAAGATGGTGTTTTCAGTACAGATCCTGGAAGACAGATGTCCACATTTCAGAAATTACTTCCAAACTGGCACTACTTGGCACTCTCAGAAGAGAGAAAAAAAGATTTGAAAGAACACTCTTCATCTAAAAACGTATTTGTGTCTGAACTATATTTACCTACTATGGCCTGTGAAATTTTGAAGGAAAGAATCAGTTCTGCAGTTGTGTTGTTGATTGGGGCAATCTTTAGACCTCAGAAATACTTGAATGCATCTCACCTGAACTGATAAAAGCCAAAAGAGCATACAGCAACTCCTAGTTCTAATTCTTTTACAAGATGTTGCAGCCTTTTACCCAAGCACCTCTCCACTTGTTTCTAGCTCTTCTGATTTGCTGAATTTGCCCAAATTTGCCGGGTGAGGATCCTAGTACAAAGTATTTAAAATGTCCCCTGCAGGCTCAGGCTTCTTGAGCACTTCACATGGTCCTTTGCACAGCTCAGACGCTAGAGAAGCTCACACCCAAAGGGTAACTCCACAAAGCCTCGGGCTTGGCACATACCAAGCATGAAGGAAAACCCAATTCTGCCCTGCTTTCCTCTGAACAAGATGATTCGTAACTGCATCCCTTCCCCAAGAGACTATCTTATCCCTGCAAACTCTTACACAGAACTGAAAGGCTTCAGCAGTCCCCTTGGTGTGGTCTCGCTTTGCACGTTACATTGAACATAAATTGCTCCAGAGGGAGCCCTACAGTGCAGTGATTAGGGCACCCAGGTGGGAGCTGGGACATAGAGGACCATCAGCACTAATAAATATTTAATGTTTGTATGCAAAGTGTAACAGCTTCATCGAGAGAGACTCTGCACCTGCCAGCTCTGCTCAACCCAGAGTGTGCTCAGCAAGGGCTGCAAGAAGACGAGGCTTGAAGCAGATGGCCGAGTTGAACTTGGATCACCCAAACCATAAGCATGTGCTTTAGTCAATCTGCACATTCAGCCCAATTAGTGAATAGTGCCAGATCCGCCAAAGCTACATTTTTCTCATGCTAAGTGATTGATCAAAACAAAAGAAAACATCTCACCCTGGCTCACCAGTCAGTATTGCTGCTGATCACGGCCCCACAGGCAGTGCCAGTGTTTCACAACAGTCGTTTTCTTCAGCTGTCAGCGTGCATCCTTTAGACACCAGCAGGAAATAAAGCATGAAACTGGAGACAGGAAATTGTTTAATGATAGAAATTGGCAAAGACAGGTGTAATCCTCAAGCTACTTTTAGCTCATTTGAGGAAATACACAAGTATCATTTTGACAGCGTGCCTTTAACATAAAAAGGTAGAGATTTCCATGGTAAGATGTGTTCTTAGAAGACCTAGCCCTTGTTCTGTTGGTAAATTGAGTGCCAGTCATAGCTGGGGTGTGAGTTTTTCTGAAATCAGTCTAGAAAAGGACATTTTAAATTCAGCTTTCAGTGCCTTTTAATGCTGTTGTTGAATGACAGCTATGGTGTGATACAGATTGAAGGAAGTCTATTAGTAGCTGCCCTTGATTTCACAGCCTCTGCATAAACACTACTTTTCCCTCTGAAACTGCCCTTTCCTCATCTACAGCTGGTCCTTTGCTGCAAACTTTGAGACAGGTTTAACTTTGGTTCATTTAATCTCTAGCACCTACCCTAGCTGTGGACTTGTCTCTGCTCTTTTCCTGCCTCTTCTTATTAGCCCAAGACACTCAGCTTTTCTTCTCAGTTCCACATTTCTCATTAATTTATTTTCCAAGAAGCAAAAAGTGAAAATAATTATACATTGAAAACCACAGGAAGTACCAAATTTAAACCAGGGAGCTGATTTGTGTCCTGAGAAGAGTCCAAGGTCACAGTCCTCTACTGCTCCTCATTGTGACCAAGAGACCTGCAGCCTCCTTGACAGCTTCAACGCACACAGAGAGAGCAGCTGTAGGGAGAAAAAGGACAAACATCACCCCTCTCCAGCTGTGCCTTCACATACACAGACAAATCCTGCTAGGAAATGACAAGGAGCAGCTAAAGGAAATGGACTTCAGAGATACAAAGCGCTCATCACTGCCTCGCCTGGAATGGATGAGATGAAAGAGGAAGTGTCAAATCCAAACCAGACCCTGCACGTACACCTGTGACAGTGTACACACAGCCTTCTGAACCTGCAGAAGATGAAAAGCAGATGAACTCAATTTGATAAGGCAATACAGGTATTTTTGTTATTGCATGCTAATGACAGCACATAGGACAGAGAGTAAATCTGCTTTTGTGAAAATGGGGGAATTAATAGAAGTTAATCGTGGCTTTCTTGCAGTTCTGCTTTATGGATGTGAATATCAGAGATTGAAAGCAGTGCCTGAATGTCCTATTCAGTATAGCTCTTGAACTTTCTTTCAGTTTTATTAAGATTGCTGCTAGYCATTAAAGCTCAACAGGCAAACTCTAGAACTATTTAGGAACAGATTCTGGGATTCTCATTTTTAAAAAGTTACTAGCAAATTGAAAAAGACAAGAGAAAGGACTTTTTTTTCATCACAAAGCATGTAACTGAGTACACAACTCTACTTAATCAGCTGAGTGCCGGTGGTTTTCTCACAGAGTGAATTTTGGGAGGAGGGCCTTTAATCTGTGAGCTCCTGTGGGCTTCTGGCAGGCAAGTTGTACTAGTGATGTGCTGCATCAGATTTCTTTGCCATGTCTTTGTGCTGGATGGTGAAGCCCCAGCTACTGGAATCAGAGCTTATTCACTTTCATTTGTACACAGTGCATTGCTAACTCTCATCATTGTAGATGAACAGCATCATGTGAAGCAAGCACGAACTTGAAATTACATCAAGTAGAACTGAAAGAACCCAGTGTGTTTTGTCTTGGTTTTAGATCTTGCCTTGGGCAATCAGCTTATGGTTCCTTGTTATTTGGTACAGCAATGATTCAGGCTTTTTCTTGAGCACCATAATCATTTTGCCTCCTAGACATTGATCAGTGTTAATAAGGTCAGCCAATGAGGAGCAGATTGCCCACTATGTAATCAAGACAGACTTTGAATCTAAATCCTTCTACACCAGTAGGAATATTTCCAGATTGTACTAGAAGATGAAGAGGGATGAAATAGCATATGAAGACTTTTTAAATAACCCTTTGATAATATTTTGGAAGCAGAGATGAAAATGAACCTTCATTTACAAAGGACGGAAGAGTCATGAATTGAGGAACTGGAGATGATATTGGAACACTGGTGCATATCATCCATTTATTGTTTTGATAATACTCTTTCCCTGCTTTGTCTGTCTCTTCTCCAACTGGCAACTCTTGCATTAAAATGCATATTTTTTAAGAGACAATCCTGCTGAGTTCCTGCACAGACACTCACATGTATGGCCCTTCAAAATATGTAGGTTTTAAACCCAAGGCCAATCTGTGATTCAAAGTATTGCAGTGAGCATAGAGCAAAGTACCTCAGTGAGCACTGAGCAAAGCATTCGTGTCCTCCAGACCCATGTTCAGGCAAATGAGTCACAGCACCCGCAGGGAGGAAAGGAGTCAAACTGATTTTCCAAAGTACTGACCACTGACATACCATGGGGGTGATGTGGCCTTAAGGGAGAGGAAGGACAAGAAAGGTCAATAGTGCTGTTAGTTTGTGACTTCCATAATTATATGTTTGTAGAATTAAGAGGGAGGGAAGCAGGAAAGACAACTATTTATCAGTTGCCACTTTCTGCTTGTTGCATGCTAAGGAATCTTTCTGCCAGTTTCTTTGCAAAAAGAGCTGAGCTTGCTGAAACCTAAGGTGGGGAAGTTACATGGGGACAGGACATGGGCAAGCCCAGCTACTGCCCAGGTAGCCCCTCCTCCTCCAACTCCCCTAGGACCTTCTCATTACCTAACATCCTTTCCTTTCATTACTCCATTCAAAACCATATTGCATTTTCATGCAAAGTGTTCTCTGCTGAGAAACTGTGGCCCTTTTGAGCAGCTACATAGTTGTACATTCACGTATTTAGCAGAATTTATTATACAGAATTGCTGACAACTAAGATCACATGCAAAGGTTGATAAGCTAAAACTGCATGTCTAGTTTTGAGACAAAATTTCAACAAACCATTTTTGATATAGCCATGACAGTGTAATGAATGATTTGAAAGATGTACAACTTCTCCAATAAATGAATATTCACTTTTGTTTTGAAGTATTAGTATTTGTGTCTAGACTTTGAGCACTTCCAATTACAGAGCTACAAAAGCCAGAAGAATTCAGATGGTTAGCAAAAATGGTGTGTCTTCAAGATGTGCCTGGTGTACTAAAAAGATTTGGTCTCAGCCTAGGCTGTGGGTCATGTAAGATGGATAATAATTGATTTTCCATTACTATTTTTAGAATGGTTTATGTAATTTTTAATTATTTTTTTACTATCTTCTCTTTTCCAGATTCATAGAAAAATTAGAAACTTGCAAACATTCCCAATATTTGGAGTGCTTGACTATTCAAAGAGAGAGAAGGTACAGTTATGTGTATCTATAAATACAGACAATCCAATCTCATGACATAACATCAGGTTCAACATTATAATAATATAAAAATAAAAATGTGACAGTATTTTGGCTGCTGCATGGCTACTCAACATAAAACTCTAGCTAAAAAGAAGAATGGGTGATCTGGGGAGTTGACAGGAGGATCAATTGTCAGCAGTTCAAGTCTAGCCCAGGTTGCCGATAGCAGTGAGGGTAGTAATGGAACTAACACTGCCATTACCTTCTGGCAGCTGTTTGACTGGAGTAAAATAAGACAGTGGACTACTCCCATATCTTTAGGTTACCTATCCCTCTATTTCCTTGACAGTGCCAAAAAAGCTCTCAGACCACTCCCTAGAAGAGAGATGTCAACGCACAAAACTCAGCAAGGGTGTCTTGAGTGATGGTAAGCACATTTAGAAGTAAGAAATTTCAAGCCAGAATCTCAGCTTCCTCTGAGGCCTGAAAGAGCTTCCTTCAATGCAGTGGCTACTTTTAAGGTTTTGTGAAGGTCTCCTGGTGATATCCTCAAGGCTAAATCCTTGATCGTCCCTGTGGAGATCCAGGAGTGTCACACTTTTGGACTTACTGGTCTTGACCAGAGTCTTGCTGAATGCTCCTGTGTGAATGAGAACAGAGGTGCTTTGTCCTGGACATGGTGACAGGGTTTAATCCCTGCTAGGACTGTAGGGTGCATTGTATTTTGATGTTTATCCCATCCTAGTGTTTACATGGTACTCTTCCCTCTCCCACCACCTACAACCGTACAGGGGTCCTTCTACCTCCCTCACCAGCAGCTAATCCGGTGCCACCTCCTGTTATTGGAGACATCTCCTGAAACAGAGCTACTGTTGCCCCCGTGCCATGAGTCAGACAGATCTCAGCAGTAGGGCCAGCAGTATGTGTGTGGCTGAGGGATCTCATCACTAGCCTGGGGGCAGTATGACAGACAGGCTGCTGGGATCAGATGTATAGTATTGGAGAGAGAAGACAGGGAGGCAGGCTTGCCATGAGCTACATCACCACTGCTCAGCAGACATGTAAGAAAATTCTTCTATTCTGCTGACATAGTACTCTCACGAGCTTCCTGCTCACTCCTCGGTGCAGGAGAAGAGGATAACCTGAGCAGTGTTGTAACAAAATTCAGTGCTGGCACAGCAGAGCTCCTCTGGCTGAGACGGTCTCAGGATTAATATGTGGCAGGCTGGCAGTGTCTTTTATGAGTCCTGTCCACACGGCCGGCAAAACCCAGGCAGCACTGGCAGTGTCTCTGACAAGTGTGAAGTTGTAAGGCCATGGTGGGGCTGAGAGCCCCCTTCACATTACTCCTGGGCCATAAAGGTGAGGTCCCCGTGGGCAGGGAGCAGCCGGCGGGCAGGCGTGTGCCCACACACAAGCGCCGCTCTGTTCTGCTCACACACGTGAGCCCTGGCGTCAGGGACCCTCTCGGGAAGGGCGGCTCTGGCTGGCTCCCAGAGCCGACTGCCGTGGGGCCGAGCAGGGGAACAAAATGCATATTTCGTGCCTGGGCATCCCCTATCCACAGCCTGAGCGACATCCCAGCAGGGGCTGCTCTTGTGCCCCTATCCTCTCGCAGCATTTATTTGGAGCCTCAGAAGGGAGGAGGTAAAAGTGGATTTCAACAGGGTCAAAAACCTCAATAGCTTGCTTTTTTCTCCACAGCGAAAATCGAATTTTCAGGAGAAAATTTGAATACCAAAATATTCAAGCCAAAAAATAAAGTTTTTAATTTTTGGCAGCTCAGGACAGGTTTGGGCTGCTCAGTTTTTGACAGTAAAGCAACATATATTCGCACCATTTTTTTCGTCTTCTTTTACAGTATGCTGACATTTTCAAATGCATTTTCTCTCAAAATGCAGTTTCTCTTGAACATTTTCAACAACGCTTTTTCACGGTATTTGATTCTCAGGGTTTCTCGCTGCCAGGAGAACAGCCAAGGATCCAGGGACGAGCTGTGGAAATGTATTAGCTATGCCGGCTCTCAAGAGCAGCTTGGAGTGGCACTGTACTCCTTCGATCCTGGCCCTTGGCAGTGGCTGGTGTTGTGAGGCAGAGCTCCCAGTCCACTTCCCCAGGGGGAAAGCTGAAAAGAGTGGGTACAGGGGAAAAGAGACAAGTCAAATGCACCTTTGATCAAATGGTGCAGTCTTAGCCATACAGCTGAAAAAGCAGACTGTGTCATGCCCCAGCATTGTCTCACTGCTTGTGCCAAGCCTTGCAGTCAGAGAGGGCATCTCCTGAGCAGCCCAAGCTGTAAGAGAGCATGGACAGTCCCCTGTACTTGCAACCAAAGGCAGCATCACAAGCCTCCGTGTTGCTACATTACGCTGTAGTTGGAAATGGTATGGAGGGCCCTCTATACATTCCTGCTTTTGCATACATAAAAGCCAAGTGCAAGCAGCTCTGACCCAAGCCCAGGAGGGGCTGGCAGTGCCACCGCTCCTGCTCTTCTCAGCACAATCTCTCTGGGCCATCCAACAGGGGGACACAGATCAAAGAAGCATGAGAAGGTCTTGCGACGGAGTGGGAAAACACATTTAACTAAATTCGCCTGCATCTTTTTACTGGATAGAAATGTTATGCCATTTTTTTTTCCTACGGGCATTTTTTCTCCTTCAGGCCAGTCCACCTCCACTAACTTCTAGCCAGAGGAATTCCCGCTTCATATGCAGAGCATCAGTGTGTTGCACACACATAACCAGAACTGCCACAGGCAGACACCAGGAACTACACTAAAAACAATTAAAATACGCTGATGAAATCCCACTTTCCTGCTCATCCAGCCCATCAGACTAGAAATGATGGGGTTTCTGAGCTCCTCTGAGCAAACAGTGTGAAAATATAAGTCTTGGTTTGGTGCATGCCCAGAGTATTGAACTAATAACACTTGTCTCATATGTAAGCAGCTGCAAAACCTGATATTTACACAAGGATTCACAGAGATGAGAAAAGACTGCCTTTTTTTTTTTTTTTTTCCTAGATGACAGGCTCTGGTTCAAATGGGAATTAATTTGGGAAAACCCTCTGGTTTGTGTCATACAGCATGCCAGGTTAAATGACAACAGTAGACTCTATTTTTTTTATAATGGAAGATTAACTTTAGAGCATTGACATCGTTCCCACATCATTATAGGAGCATTTTTCCCTACCAAAGCACCCATCATTTTGCATGTCAAATAGATTGTGAACAAAGTAGAACTCTACCTCTAAAAGCACTCAGTCACCAAGATCACAAATGCACTCGATATAAATACAATTACACCTAAATACGCTTGCTGGTGGAGCCACTTTTTTGCAGAGCTGTCTCTAGGAACCCACACGTGCTTGGGTTACCTTTGACAAGGTGGTTCCAATTTCAAAGCTTAGACCTGCCTTTAAATAGGCTTTTCTAAGACTCGGGTATCAGCTGGCACATGTTTCTGCTGGCAACACGAGGGTTGTTGTCTCAGCCACCCAGAAGTAATATGCAAAAGATGGCTTTTATGAGGCCAATTACTAGAGCTGGAAAACACAACCCAGGTTTTAGCTACCCAATTCCTACCTCAAGACCTGATCTGAGTTTCTTCTCATTTTTTTCAGATTTATCAGGTGGTCTAATAAATTACATCCCCCTTTTTACAAAGCTTGCATCACTTCTATGGAGAAATGATGAAGCAGGTGATGCTCCTCTGACACAGAGCAGCAGAGCTAATGGCAGGGTGGATACAGCAACGTCTGATACATCAGATTGCTGCAGGAAATAGCTTGCAAACTCAAGCTAACCTCAAACCATACGCCGTCTAGGGGTTAGAGTTTGGGGGTCTTGGTACATACATTAAACTATTTTTTTAATGTCACAAAGGCACATGAATCTGGCCCTCAGCTCAGCAGTACTTCTGACTCCTCATATAGCACCAGCACAACACTGGTGACAAAAGAAGGAATGCAGAGAAACAGACAGTCTCAGGTGAAATTAGGATATCTAAGGTCTCACTCCTTACCGTATTTAAAATCGTATTTTATTTTAAATCCTTCCCTCTCTCTCCACAAGAGGTAGGTTTTGAGGCAAAAGGCAGAGTGCCATTCAGCATCACCAGGAATAACAAGGCAGTTGCCAGTCTCATCTTGTGAAAAATTATGGTTATCACAATAGGTTCAAAGTTCTTCCAAACAAAACAGCTGGAGCTGATGGACACTGTATGTTCTTCCTATTGATTTAAGAGCTCCAGCTGCTCTTTCTCTGCAGTGGCACTACGTCTGTGTTGCTGTGCAAGCAAAAGCAGAAAAAGAACAATTTCACATATTTTTGTCTGATGCTTCCACCTTGTGGCCAACTCAGAAAAGAAAAATTTGGCTCTTTATTTCAGTAAAGTTATTATTAACAAATGAAAGGAAACACTGGAATTTTTAGAGGTATCCCTAATCCTTGCCTCCAATTGTATGGAAGGAAATGAATTGGGGCGGGAAGTTAGGTTTTCCCTTTGAAAAGCATTGAACATCAATGCCAGCAGAGGAAGGGGCTGGTGCCTCCTCTGCCACACGCTGTATTTCGGTCTCACAYGAGCTGGCTGTGCCAAGAGGTGCAGCACAGAGATGAGATCAGGTGGACAAGCCCACGAATGCTGAGCCCAACCCTTTACCTTGCTGTAGGCAGCAGTGATGGGACTCCCGTGAAGTATGGACTCTGCTTCAGCTGCTGTCTTTATGAGCTAGCCCAGATCCATGAGGTGACTTTCTGTCTTCTTTGTTTTTGTGCCTACAAAGGCTTTCCTTTGTTTCAGTTTCATTTTTCCTGGGGATTGTACCAGCACACAGCTCCCATGCCACACAACCTCTAACAATGGGGATAAGTTGATGGGACACAGCAATCTTTCTGAGACAGTTGCAAAGGCACCATGCCTCAGGTTTCTGGAGCAACTGAGAGCATCTCATGGTGGCTGGATGACTAGTTTCTGGCTGGTGAACCTGCTGATTCCATTTTACACCACTCATAGCAATACAGAAGCTTAGCCAAAAATCTTTTTACCTGCATAACTTGAAGTCTCTTGCACAAGGTCCATGTGGAAAGCCATTATTCCCCTCCTATCCTCCTGGCCAGAAGCCTGCCCTTCTCTGCTACTCCGCGCATGGTGCTGCTCTACCCCAGCTCCTCTTTCCTGCACAGATTGCCTCTGTCGTGTGCCAGTGCACTCCCTCAGCACATTTCCAGCAAAATATTTGCTGAGGCCTTCAGACAGGGGTCAAGATGATGTGTGGGACTCATGTTGGATCCCCAGTCTGGTGGAGCAACGGGCTAGACTTTTGCCCAAAATGGATCTACTCCAGCAAGAGGGTGGGAAACTCACTAACCATGCTTCCCAGCATGGACTGATATGCTCACAGGCACACACAACTGTACCCTGCACATGGGAGAATGCTTTGTACCCAGGCTCTTGTGTAGAGAGTGGTTTCAGTACCCCCACCCTTTACCCCATACAGCAGAAATAATGAGTCCATCAGTCCTGATGTCTCACACAGCTGCTGAGCTTGCAGAAGAGCAGGTGCACAGCTGAGCAGGATGTAAGGGCACAAGCACTGCCATGACTCTTTCCTGTCCCCCTGGGGTGGCAGGAAGTGTTGCGTGTCCATGCAGTGTTGCAGGATAAAGACTCCTTTCAGCAAGGAGACACAAAGAAGAGACAACCTACTTCAGCTCTCATCTAAGACAAGGGCCCAGGATGCTGCACCCTGTTTGAATGAGGAGGGGGAGATGTTAGATGGAGAGCTCTTCTCCCAGCCAGTTCCCAGCAAGAACAGTGACCACCCCAAGGACAGAAGCTTGCTAACCTGCCTATTCACAGGGCATTCCCATGGCCAGCCTTGCCTGGCTTCCGCTGGAAAACCAAGACAGGCTTTTGTGCAGGAAGTGCTGCTGTTAAGTTTAACTCTGATTTCAGGTTGAAATCTTGCAAATCTTCTCAAATTCACATTCAGTTACATCCACTATGTAAAATTGATTACAGTGGGAGCACAGAACCATGGGACAAATCTGGTTTGATTCCCAAAGGAGGTGAGCTCGGCAGAGTTTTAAAAAACCCTGCAGCCAGAGGCCTTTCCTGGGTGTGCGCAGACCAGCAGGCATCAACTCCCCCAGCACACATGTGCTGAGGGTTTCATCTCGTGGGGAGCCCAGCACCCACCCACCCGCACGGTGCTGGAGAACCACACCTGCCGTGTCTTGGGAGACAYGATTCCCCACAGACGTCACTTGCTATCCAGGGCATTTGCTGCCAGCACTTCCTCACTGTGCCCACTGGACAGACTTGGAGACATGCTTGTCATTACTGCCTGATGGCTTTGCAGAGAACTCAATTAACCAAAAAACTCTTGAGGGAAAATCCCTGCGCAAGACTGATTCTTTATAACCATCTTTCAATAAGTAAGTATAGACCCCTCACATATCCTTAAATTATATATCATTTATTGAAATATAGAGATCTTAATTTACAAGATTTTTTCAAAGACAAAATATCAACAGGGGCATTTTTGAAATACATTTTGTGCCTACCATCACTCAAGCCAGTTTGCCCTTCTTCAAACATTTCACAACAGCCATCATTTTGGAAACACTTCCTTTTTTATTATTCTAAAATATAACTTTCGGACATTCAAAGTGCAACAGTTAACGTGCCTGTGGAATATATCACAGTAAAAAAAATATAAACAAAGGCAGTGATATAGCTGTCATAAATGTTTTGGCAGTATTCTAGAAGTCTATATAAAAATACTTATATACATATTGATGTATAACATCACCATATCTCACGTCCTTCATCATGTAATAGGACCATTTTGTACAAGTTGCAGACCACACTGTAAGGAATTGGTTGGCCATTCCAAATCAAAAGCTGCATTTCATAGGCTAACACTGATTGTCGCTATACAATTACTGTAGCAAAAGGTTGGGGAATATCTCTTCCAGTGGCTTCTCAAAAAGTAAGCCATAAAAAAAAGTCTGTAATACTGATAATATTGTGAAACTTAGCAATTCATCCTTTTGCACTTCTCCCTCTCTAGTAAATCCTCTCTCTTCCTCTGCTTCTTATTCCAGTTTCCAGGCCAGCTTATCTGATTCTAAGCCTGCAGTGAGCTGGGTTTGGCTAGACCCCTGCCACGGATGCAATTCATCTGTACAATACTCATGACAAGATGGAGAATTAACACTGCCGTGGACCAGAAAGTGAGCCAGCTCTGGTTCACCTTTTGAGTCTAGCCTGAGATGCGCTGTGAGATACAGAATAAAGCTGGTGAGGGGAAGGCAAGACTGCATGAAAATATCCTTAGATTCCAGTAACTGATATAATAAACCATGCCTGGGCTGATTTTCAAACCCCGAAGAACACTAGGCCGTGTGCAAAAATGCAGGTGAAATTGCTTGCCTAATTTGAATGTGTAGTTGTAAAGACTACACATGCAAATTAAGGCACATGTGGTCTCAAGTGGCCATTCAGATATCTGGGACATCCATAGACAATTTGTGTTTCCTCAATTCATATTTTGTAACTGGAGGGAGATTTCACATTGTCTCATCTGTCCTGGCTATATGAAGAGTATATGTTTCACAGTGGTCCCCATACAGAGCTCAGTGACGTGTTTGGCTAAAGCATGGTCCCAGGAAGACACTTGGTCTTGATCTGTCGAATGCAAGAAGTAGAGAATGCGCCATCATTCACTGTTTCTTCTGATTGTCTGCTTCCATCAGGGTTGAAAATGTGGGGGCTCGCTTCAGGTCCTGTTTTCCCCTTTGCTGTAATCTTGTACATGGCCTCAGCCAGGTGACAGTTTGAAACCCAGACACAGAATTATTTGCCTGTGTGGTGTCCCACCCTGTAACACTGACAATATTGCATTTGCTTTTATTTGATCCATAACTGTCCACAACAAGTGAAGTCAAGGGGACTTATGGAGCTTTTCGTAAGGTCATTTGAAGTTACACTGTAGTTTAACATGGCAGCATGTTCTGTCAGTTGCTGCTGGTCTGTCTTTCACACTTCCTAGGAAAATACTGCAACACAGGAATAAGTTTGCACCGCATTTGCATTGGTTATGTCATAACAGAGGCTGGGCGCATCCTACGAGTTGCTCATTGCACTGAATTAAGGCGAAGTTTGAAAGCTGAGTACCAGAAAGCATGGGGCCCTTGGCAGTGATGTACTTTTTTTCACATGTAAGTCTTCCAAAGCATCATATCTCAATAACACATTGTACAGTGATAGCAGTAATCATAATACTTCATTCATAAAAGTGGTGTTAAAAACCAACTATTGCAGGCTGAGAGCAGGTTCATTTTCACGCACCTTCTTCCAAAAAACACTCCTGGAATCTATTACCTTTTGTAGTTACAGTCTGCAAAGATAATAGATCTTTCTGTTCCTGTTTCAACCTGAAAACTAAGACTAGAATATTTGCTGCAGAATTATTTCTGCTTATTTGAACTCGAGTTTCAGGCTAGGAAAGATGTCTTTATTCCTTGAACTGTTCAAATATCAAATCAATTCTTCACAGCTAACCCCAGGATAAGATTTCTTTTGAGTACCCATGAAACACCAAAAATGGGATATTGCTGGTGGTTTATCATAATCTTCCATTCTCCAGCATCTTGGAAATCTGGCATAACTTTTTTTTAATTTAAATTTTTAGAACCTCACTTAAGCAAAGGAAAATTAATTGCTTCTAATGTATCTGATTAGAAAAGCTACTTAGCTCATGAGAGAAAACAAAACCTTTTTCTCCAGGTTAAAGTAGTTTCAGCTAACCAGAACAATTACCATACTGTGTAGATCAAAAAAAGAGAATTGTTTCATAAAAATTTTTAGGTCAGGATTTTCTCCCCTGCACTTAAAAAAGCTTTTTGATACTGTGCTTTTACTGAAGGACAGTGAATTGTAAAATATACATTTAGTGTTACTGAAAACAGTAGTAGAATTATCTTGAAAACAGCTACCTTCTATAGTTAATAAAGACTTACTAGGTTTCTAACACCTATTATAGACTGACTTTTAATTATCAATATTATTACCATTATTATTCCCCTTTACTTGCATTAATGGTAAAAAGTAATATGTTTTATAGTACCGCTCAGTCCCTTGTGGTTTTAGACCTTTTTGGTCCAAA
The DNA here is from genome assembly GCA_018881555.1 of Amblyornis subalaris. Classification (NCBI taxonomy): domain Eukaryota; kingdom Metazoa; phylum Chordata; class Aves; order Passeriformes; family Ptilonorhynchidae; genus Amblyornis; species Amblyornis subalaris. The sequence continues at coordinate 1,583,736 of JACAXG010000103.1, read as the reverse complement.
AGTGGTTTTTGCAGGTTCTTCAATTCACATGATAGTTCAACAGCAGCTGACATTGAGATTGAGGGAGGAAGTACACAAAATTCATGAGTGATCTCTTCTAAAATCCGTGGTATATATTCAATGTGCACCTCAAAAGATCCTTGAGTAGACAGTTATTTACATAATTACAATGATTAAGTATTGCTGCAGTGGAAAATTGATCCATCAAAGTCATATGAATGCCCTTGAAACACAAAACTGGTCTGTTTGTGGCCTTTCCCTTCATCCTCCTACCAGTTCGAATGGCAAACAACACTGAGATGCTACTGAAGTACTGCAAGAAGCAACACTAAAAAAATCCATCTTCAACATGTCTCTTTCATTTACACTCAGGCTGATTCCTCTGCCCATTGCTGTGAGTTCCTCTCTACAAATCCACCTCCTCTTCACATCCTTGATGTTGCAATAAAGTGGTTTTCTCTATGGAGCAGAAGTCTGTAGACACCACGGGAAGCTTCCCCATGTGCAGAGCTGGAAGATGTCCGTGGGCTTACAGGAAGCTGTCCTCCACCAGGTCTGAGGAGTCGATCCCAATGTCGTCCATCATGTCAATATCCTCAATGGTCTCGTCCTCTCTCTTGATGAAGGTAGAGCTACTGGAACCAGTTTCAATGGCACTTTCTTCAGATGTCTGTGAACTGGAAGAGAAAAATGTCTCAGAGATAAGGTACGTGCTGAAYGTGGCTGGGTAAATACTCCAGCCTCCAACAGAACTGAACGCTACCTCCCCAGATGCTTTCTGACCCATGGCGCAATCTTAGGTGACTCTGACCACCAGTTTCGTAGGACATGACACATCTTGTATATCAAAAGTAGTGAACCACCTTGGAATTCTAAGTCGTAGGTTGTTCATATGTTCCTCCAAGCACTTTCAGTCAGAGACTTGTTGAAGAAATAGTTTTATGACCCTGCTGTGACAATAGGTCACTTAGGTAAATCTAGGGAGGTCAGGTGAAAATAAGATAGCAATAACAGACAGTAAGAGAAGAATAACAGAGAGAGGTAATAGGTCTTAATTTGTATAGTACTTCTTAGGGACGTCATTCTTCCCTCTCTTGAATAATGCACAAAAATATACCAAAAAAAAAAATTTCTACGGTGCTAATTCTATCTACTATGAATTAAGTGCTGAATTAAGCCTCCATCTTTCACAATCAGGGTCACACAGTGTTGTGTTGTAGTGGAATTGGCCGTGCAAACTGACAACAGAGAAGTAAAAAGTTCTGGATACCCTACTTTCACAGAAAATTATACTATAGAAGACATTACAAACAACTTCTCCCAAATTTTGGAATTGGTTTGATACAGAACAAATCAATCCTTTGAGATCTCATATGAAGCTCCAAGGTGTTGAGCTGTGGAGGCAAGATGTTTTGCAAAATGTGCCCACAGAGCCCACCAGGCAGCCACTGTGACTTGGTCAAGCTATTAAGGGAGTCCAAAAAACACACAGAAGCCCCCTACCAGTAGTCCCCTTCCCCTGGCAATCACAAAACAGGCAAAATTAGTTTTTCCCTATTGAAAACACTGTGGTCGGTCATACTACCATATTTATATGGGAGTCCCCCAATAAGTAGTTTCAACAGAGCTAAGGAATCCATTTGCAGAGTATGATGCTGAAAAGTGCTAAGGGACATTGCCAAACATGACCCCAAATGGTGGCTATGGGCTGAGGGATCTGTAAACTGCACCTACCTGTGTCTGTTTCTTTTGCCAAGCTCATCTTCAGAAACAGGGTCAATATCAGGCAGAGGGATGATGTATCCACTGTCAGCACTCAGCCTCTGCTCATCAAATCCGCTCTCCCTATCCTTTAGCTTGTCTTCATTCTTGTAGGTTACACCAATGTAAGCATTGTCACAGTCCCCTCTCATGCGTGTGACAGCTGGGTGATCACTTTTCAGAAAATCCAGATGAATCTTCTCATAGCTCTGAAAATATTCATTTCAACCCCCTCATTAGATGCTGTTCACTAAGGCTGCCTTTCTTCAGATGGGCAGCTGTGATTCATTAGCCTAGCAAATATTCTGCCCGATGAGCCAGCAACACTGGATAGAGAAGCCCAGAATCTTCAACTGCTTTGAAGGGAGAAGTGACATGCAAGTTTTAGATGATGCGGGAGCTAATGTGGTAGCACGAAGCAGACAAATAGGTGTGAAAGAAGGGTAGGAAGAGGAAGAAGGGAGTTAAGGTAAGTGGGAAAAATTAAACACTGAATGGGGCAGGCACAACTTGTCCAGAGCTATCAGAAGTATGAGGGGAAAACTTGCTGGTGTCAGGGTGCAAAGAAGGAGACTGGGAGATTATACATGGGCCAAAAAGTCCCTTTTTTAGAATTATTTCACTGCCTACAAAATCCCATGAAAATATATAGAACTAATTCTCCAGTAGAAAATTGAGTTGGTAGGATTTAATTAGACATGAAGAGTTTGAAGAGTTCTGCTTCCTGGTTAATACTGCAGAACTGCTTCTCTCATTAAGCTCGAATGGAGAACCCAAACATGCAATGTCGCCGTGCAAATCACGTAATTCACATAGGCTAGGACGTGCCAGTTCAGTGCTCATGGCTCCCATGGCTGGAGCAACGCTTATAATTCCCTCTGAAGCAGTATACTGAAAACACAGAGAAAATTACAAAGAGCAAACCTTTTTGTACTCTCCAGGCAACAAGCTCTCTACAATTTCACTCAAATGGTAGAAAGAAGGTCTTTTCTCTGGTTCACTGTTCCAGCACTTCACCATAATCTCATACCTGCAGATAAGATGGAAACCAATTTAACCAATTGGTAAAGGAACATGAGAAACCAAACAGAAACTAAAGGCAAAATTCTCTGGAGACGGCCGGGTGTGGAAAAGCCAAAAGCACACGTACACTTCATTGGTAGCATGATCAGGTTTGGCCATTCGGTATCCACTCTTGATCTTATTGTAGAAAGTGGAATCGACCATCATGCCAGGATATGGTGTGCCACCTGCAGATAAAAGAGGAGTTAGAAAGTACTACTCTGTACTTGACTATCCATGCAGAGTTCCCAAATACTGTCTTCCTGTTCATGTCATGAAGTGTTAACGCTATAAGTTAACATGACATCAGAATGTTTCTTTCCTAGGCAGTGTTTTGCATCAGAGCTACTGTCTTGATGACATTAAGCCCTAATGTGAAAGGTTGGTTAGGAAAGGTTGAAGTAGGTACTACTTAGAAAAAAAATCTTTACAGTGTGTATAGAATATACTGGGGACAGAGATTGGATGATACCTGGATCGGGTCATCAGCCTGCAGTTGGCATAGCTGAGGTCATGGCTCTGCCCTGCCATTGCCTTTCTGTAAGAACTTAGCCCGGACACTTGCTCTGGCTGGTATTATTGCCTTTGACACCTCTAGGACAGCTGAGTGTGACACGGCCTGAGTAACACACCTCATCCTGGCTGCGAGGTCAAAGCCTTGGTGTAAGTCCCAGCTGGGCAGCTGGCTTTAGACAACAGCTAACATGTCAGGTGCATGAGTTGTCAGAAAACTTGGACTTGGCCCCTGAGCTGACACCGTTAACTGATAATTTGGGGCTGCAGCACAGAGACATCATTGCACTCGTGCTCAGGTGTTGCTGATGTGTAAAGGGGTCATTCAAGCTGAAGTCAGCATGGTAGCAAGATGTTAAAATTGACCTCCTTGACAAACACTGCTGAGGATATGTTTTGCTTTCCAAGAAAGAACAACTTTCTCAGATGGAGGAGGCACACTATAATATTACTTCAGAAACCTCAGCCCTTTCAAAAGAAGAATTTTCACCTAAAACTGGGCTTCAGAACCTTCTTTACAGGTAGGGCAGTGAAGTACAGTGATTCAGTTCCTGAGCTATCCAACAGCACTCTCATGCCTCCCAGGGATGTCAGGGAATGGATATTTACAGGATCCTATGATGCCCAGAGATTACAGTAATCAATACCATAAATAGTGCTGCAACTGTTGTTTTCTGAGAAGCAGTTATGTGACAACTTATTCTAGAAAGTAACATTAGACTTGGGGTTGCCATGGAGCAGCAGTAGATACCAGACAGGCATGACTAATTCTGCTCAGAGTAAATCTGGGCAATGCATGTTCACCGAAGGGGGCCATCCACCCGTCCAGGAGGCTAATTAATGAGGCTGAGGAAAGAGCCAGGCTGTTCCCAGCTGGGAACTCTACATTGTTTCTAACTGCTATATATTGTCATAACCACTTTACGCTGCCATAAACTAACTGTGTGAACAGTGTTGACCTGGAAATGAGAAATCAGTGTCCCAGAAGATTGACATTTATTTTCATTCTGTAATGGAACTAAGACAAGCTCTTTTGAAACGTGTATGAAGAGACTGTTTCAAACCAGCCACTAAGCTGGGCTGCAGCCCCAGGCACCCCRTTGCAAGGAGAAATATGTTCCTTCTCATATTAGACAGAAAATCAATCCTGTCGTGGCACAGCAATACTTTTCCATACAAGAATTTCAGACAGTTTTTTTAGTTTTGTAGGAAAAAAAAAAGTATCTCACTAAAACAAAATGAAATAAAGCAAACAAACAAACAAAAAAAACCACCCCCAAACAAACAAAAAAACCCAAACCAAAACTAAAGAGACATTTGGGAGAGTACAGACATTAGACTTCACACCTAACACTGGAATCTGAAACCCCATATAGAAGAACAACTAACAGTGGATTTCACACATATATTTTTATATGTAGAATTTGAAATACTTCATGTAAAACAGTTTGAACTGAAAAAACTTAATTGCTACACATAGGAAAATATTCACAGTACATACCAAGAGAAAATATTTCCCACAGGAGAATGCCATAAGACCAGACATCACTTAATGTTGTGTACAGGTTGTCAAAAATACTTTCTGGTGCCATCCATTTTACTGGGAGAAAAGTCTGTAATAAAAAGAAAGATACCCCAAACACACAGATTAGTCATTAAAGAAATGCTTACCATAACAATTGTTGTTTGATAGCCAGGAATAACTTGTCTCTATAAGAAAAGTTGTGCTAACTTTGCTAGTGTTTATTTTTAATTCAATTTAACACAGAGGTACCAGGATTATAAGCAGCTGCTCCCCATAAAAACTACTTAAGCCATAACTATATTCGTTTTATCACTAGCAAATGACCAGGCTGATTGAAGGTATGATGCAAAACCTGGCAATGCTGAACTATGTCTGATATGTTATTGTTTGACAGTTCCTTAATAATTTATCCAGTCACAAAACTTGCCAGTTAAAAATGTAAGACTGTGAAGTACTAAATGTGTACTTTTTGGCTTTAAAACAGAGTAAGAAAAGTTACAGGAATTAATGAACTGAATATAAATTGTTCTGAGGAGCATTCATCCCAATGGTCAATTAGTGTAACCAACACTGAATGGCAGGAACATGAGATAGCATTTAAAACTGACACTTTTCATTTCAGTTAAAGCAGAGCTCAGGATATTTAAGTACATACACTGCCCTTGGAGACATAGTTGGAATCATGCATGATGTCTCTAGCCAGCCCAAAGTCACAGATCTTCACGATTTTTCCTTGAGCCAGGAGGACATTACGAGCTGCCAAGTCACGGTGCACACACTGCATGGAGAAAAATTAAGTTGTTCAAGGACGTGCTTATTCTATGAGAGCCATTTCCCTCACAAAAGGGTTGACTTTCTGCGTACAGTCCTAACAAGACCTTCTGCTGAACCAGCACCTGTATTGCCCTGCTAACAGGGGAAGGGAGGCACCAGCCCTCAGGACCAGTGGGGTCTCACATGGATGCATTCTAGTGGGAAGGAGACAAAAGTGAGGTCACCCCTTCCCATTCTACCCATCTAATGATATGTCTGTGCTTCTAACCATGCTGGTCTTTGACTGTACGGACCCTTCACCCAGACCCAGCTTTGATCCTCCACCATCTCTGGCACCCTGACTCCAGAAACATCACAGGATGCAGCAGGAGAAGAGGATTGACTGCTGCTTTGTTTTTTCCCACCATGGTGATCTCCATTTCCAGGTAAGTGAGAACTCTGTCTATATMTCCAAAAAGAATATGATATTGTGACATATGTTTAAAATCTAAATTTAAAAGCCATAGCTGGAGAAGAAGACATTTTTACACCTCATTCTATTTTGCTTACTTTTTTATTTACTTACATTTTTAGAAGCCAAGAACTCCATTCCTCGTGCAACCTGATAGGTGAAGCTCAGCAAATCCAGTAGGCTGAGGCCCTCTGAACTGTCATCTGAAAGAAGGTTTTTGACTTCTGATTCTGTTGAAAAAAGAAGAAAAATGTGCTTTTGCTGTGGAGTGTGAAAGTAGCACCCATCTTCCCCCACCTATCGTGATTCTGAGCTGATGATTTTAGCAGAGTACCATGACCAAAACAGTCTTTTCATAGTAACTTTTACCACTTTTAATGTCTGCGTCAGTCACTGACACATGCTGCATTCTTAAAAACATCTAGTATTAAATAAAGGTTTGGATTTTCTCCTGTCTGTAATTTTTTCCCCTGGGAACTGTAGGAAAAAGTAAGGTTAAAACGGCTTACTGGAATGTCACACAGGTTGTTTACTCAGTGTGTGGTACAAAAATATTTATTTAGAGGTGATGCCTTCATTAGGATTTTGTGTGTGCGTGTACATTCTTATCCGTTTACTTTTGCTGAACACTGTTGTTTCCCAGGAAGTATTCACTGGGACTAATCCAATACCAGCAAAAAGGGTCAGGAATTCTATGGCAACAGTTCTTATTTCTTTTATGAAAAATGTCAGGAAAAAAAACGGTCAAAATTCAGTGATTCATTTTCCCCAACTGTCCTAGAGCACAACATAAGTACATTAATCTGCCATGTAAATCTGGGACTGGATATGGTTCCATTTCTGAGGCCTGGAGGCAGAAGTGACGGTGTCTGTTTTTAAAGAAAAGCATATTTGGTTTCTGAGAACAGGGACAAGGAATGGGATGTATTCATTATCTTCATTACATAAGCCAGGAAAGTATTTGGGAGTGTTCTGCATTTGGTAAGTGTCAGTTGATGTGACATGTAAGTGGAAACAGAACAATATAAACTACTATTGTTATTGGTCATTGCTATTGCTCAAAATCCTTCAAACTACAAGACTGATAAAATCTCTGCCTCCAAAGATTGCCTACAGCCCCACTGCAGAACAGAACTGCCAAGGGCTTCAGCACAGAAACAAATACACAACCGGACCCCTTCTGCTCTAGCAACATGTACTCCTACCCCCAGAGCATAATGGGAGAGCACAACACAAGCTTTTAGCTTACAGCTTATGCTCACACACTTGCTGAAGAGAGCTAAGCAGTTTATGTCCATTTAGATGACAAAAATAAGGTATATGTTTACACAAGAGTCATTTGTATTAGTGATATATGCAGAAGGGACAGTTCTACATTACCTGACATGGATTTCTTCTTGTATGAAGCAGGCCGATCATACACAGATCTCTGAATATCAGAGTATTTAGATCCCTCCTTCCTTTCCAGCATTGGCACATACTGAGTGGTATCAGCTTGTTTCATGTCCATGTATTCTCCAGTGTTTTCAAATGATAATATCACATAACTGAAATTGGAAAAAAATACAAGTGTATCAGCTAGTCACAGCATCTGCATATCTAACAGTTCACTTGAGGTGTATCATTGTATTGCTGTGAAATATGACAGCTGGCTTCTTGATAGGGAATATATATATATAAACATCATTACTATATATCATAGATATAACATAACCATCACTTATTAGTACATGTTACTGTGTATTACTGTAGTCAAACACAAGTGCTTCAAACTTAAGCTTTTGTCAACAGTCAGGTATGTAACCATGCCTTACTCCCTGAAATCCCACTGAACTCAAGTATTACTACCTAGGGCTTTTAGCTCAAGGTATTCCAAATGATAGATGTAATTTATTCAATTTATTGACCGTTTGTGTCAAATCCAGTCCTGCTGAACAAACCCATGCCCAGATGAATAGTCCTGGCTTTACTCAGCTACCAAGTCAGTTGATCTATTTGTCTGAGTGATTTTTTGAATGAATCTCTGTTCACCTTCTAAATCCTGGCTAATTTTACGGCATTACATTATTGCTGAATGTATGATGACAAGCTTCCTCAACCATCATCTGAAAAAAGCTATGGGATGAACATTAACCATAAGGAAACTATTGAGACTTGCTAAGCCATTGGTAGATAAAGGCGAGTGTTTGAGCTTGGAGAACAAGCTCTGCCAGATTGTTTGAAGGGAAGAAGTTTTACACTGGAAATTCCCTGAGCATGGAAACAAGGAAAGAGGTAGATGCACTTTACTTTTAAAAGTTTTGTGTGTAAAGACAAAAGGATGTTTTTTACATTAGAAAAAAAAAATGAAGAAACACTGGGCTGTGATTTATTAATAAAAACCTTCTTTGGGACATCAGGATGTCTATGGAGAACCCACAGTGGTCCTTGGACTGCAGGTATCTCTCCATGCAGGAAACGCGAGTCTAGGACACGTGTCAGGGAAACTGGACAAAAACTGTTGAAACCTTCCCAGACCTATGAAATCTGATAAATAAAATTCTAATGAGAAAAATTAGGGAAGGTTTTAAACCAATGAATGAGAGTAATGGAATAAGGCTTAATAATGACTTGTCCTTAAGTCACATTATTTCTTTTTTCCTTTTTTTCCCACCTTCTTGTGCTTTCATCAGCAGGGTTCATCCCAAAGATATCCAAATCTTTTTTTGGCTTTTCTGGGTGTCGGTTCAGGAAATTGTCCCTGTTCTTATGCAGGTAGTTCACCAAATCACCATAAAAGCAGTATTCAGTAATGATGTAAATAGGACCTGTTAAAGCAAAAATATACATTGATGAGGGGTGTCTTTGAAAAACAAAAAAAAGCACAAAAAAAAAACCCAACAAAAACAAGCACAAAAAAAACCCCAACAAAAACAAAGACAAAAAGGCTCCAAAAATAGTAGAAAATAGAATATAAAGCATAAAATGTATTGTGAGTTAACACATTTCTATCTACTAGGTCATGACTGCAATTATTACCAAATATCAAGCAGGTTTCTGAAACCTATATTTGTTTATATTTATTGTTAAATCCTTTCCTTGAAACCTGTGTGCTTGTTAAATAGTGAATGATGACCTCACAGCAAACCTTTATTTTGTCAGCTAAACCCACCTGATTTTGTACAGGCTCCAAGCAGATTCACAATATTCAGGTGGGGGCCAAGATGTGTCATTATCTTCAGTTCAGACATGAGTGCCTGTTTTTCACTGGATCTAGCTGTAGCTGTTGAAAAAAACACATTAGCCACTCAGTGGGAGCGGTCGCCGTTTTCATAGTAACAAACAATTTCTCCTTGCTTGTTTCACTGGAGCATTGCTGTCATGGTTTCTTGGAGAAGTCTGTATCCTTTACTTGATAAATGTCTTTCTTAAGACTTGGAGAGGAGTCACAAATGATTAATAAAGGACTCATTTGATGCAGCTCAGTAGCTGACTGGGTTGCAGTGGACTGCCCACATGGCACAGAGGTACTCTACAAGCCGCTCATTTCGACACAAGCAGGCTGCCTATGGTTCCTCCAGAATCGCTGCATCAGATTCTTGGTTTTCATGAACCAGGAAATCTTCAGTGAACTTAAGATTCTTACACGAGACCTGCCTATTTCCCCTTGTTGTGTAGCTCTCATTTGTTCACAGACATTCATGGTTACTTTATCTTTCTCAATACTTGTTGAGTTATTGTGGCTGCTCAGCTAAACCTAAACTTTGGATGTTTTCAAAAGCCTGGGTACTTTCAGGCTTGAAATGCCATAAAGCAATGTAACATAATTTTAAAATTCAGTCATTCTACTGTCCATTTTCAACTTTAGATATGAAGAGCTAATTTATAAAACAGCAAGGTTCGAATAACCCTGTGGGAATGTGCCCTACCTAGCTTGGGAAATGGAACCACGACAACTTACGTTTCAGCATTTTCACAGCTACTTTCATCACTGGTTGAGAGCGACTCAATCCATATGCAGTCCCTTCGACTACTTTTCCGAATGCACCCGAACCAAGGATCCGACCTGAATATAARGGAGAGCATAATTTATTTCAGAAAGTAACAGCAATTCAGCTCCTTTCCTGTTTCTATTCCTCTACAAGTTGATTCTTGTGTGGAAAGGGCACATTCCCTTAGCCAGACCACAGGTATTATTGCTATTACTGTTGTTGCTAATCAGAAAAAGCAGATATGAATTATGAAATAAGTACAATTCTTAAAAACATGCAAGCAAACATCAAGAGCACACCTGCACCGGGAAGCTCAACTCATCCAAACTCATCTCTTCCTGTGCCCTCCCATCTTCACTTTATCCTCTCTAGTCATGGATTGTCCTAGGCTTAAGTTGACCTCTCTGCTTCAGTCAGCACCTGATTACAATACTGTTGTGTTCCTGACTTACAAATCTGAATTGGATACCTCAGCCATAGTTTTGGTCTATTATATAATGCTGGATACATCTAGCAGTAAAATGGACTAAAGTACATCAACGGCACATTCAGAAAGAGACAGGCAGGACCATTTCAGATCTGCAAGAAGCTGAAATACATGTTGATCACATATGAGGGGAAACTCCTCTGAATTTTAATGTACAAGTGTGTTTCATCTGCTGGAATAAATTGTGTTGCAAATTTCCAGGTGTTGTAATGAAACAGCTACTGTTTATATACCCTTTACCTCTTCCTACAAATCAATTTAGACAAAAATTTTTGATCAATATATCCTGTCTTCTAACATGGATACAGTCTGCAGAAGAATTGTGTACAGATAGAGTGATATTTTAGAGAAACATGAACCGCAGAAACATACTCCAAAATACTGTGTCATAGCTTCTGCATTGAAAACCAAGTTCATCACGGGAACATGAACAAACCTGCGTATGAGGTCCAGATGCCAGAATATAATCATATGCCTGACAAGCTGTCTCTTTAATTTTATGTTACTTTTTGACTTTCAGCACAGAAAGAATAAGTAGGGACTTTTACTATGGAGATATACAGCATTTTGTCTTTGACGTTCGTTTGCAGTTTGAACTTGTCACCTTTTACACTTCTGAAGGTGTTATCAGGCATGCAATGCCATATGTTTCTGTTATCCTCTAGCTACCACCCCCACTTTTATTGTATACATGCTTTTGAAAGAAAATTTCCAGCCAAATGATATCTACATCATTAACGAGTACAAGAAATGGTTAAAAAACACTTAGCTAAGTTAACACTGACGAACCTCTCCAAAATTATAACAGCACAGTTTGTCATGCCCACAGAAACTATGTGATTTCTTTCCAAGATTCCTGTGCTCCAGAGGTTATCCTTCCCAATCAGGATGTGAGAAAGCTTCCCGTTAAATTTCAGACTAATTCAAACAATCTGAGTTTGAAATTTGGCCCCTGAAACTTTTCAGACTGAAGGTCTGGGAGCCATATGGCAGGATGCAGCCCTTCAGAATGTGATAGCATTTGCTGATGCTCCTTGATCTTCTTGTCTTCACAAGCCAATTCCTCCCCAAAACCATATTGTCAGCTGAGCACGAGGCACACATCTCCCTCTCCATCACCTCTGCTGGGCCAGGGTGCATGTGGAGACAGTGAGAGCACTTCCGGAGTGGCAGGGAGTCATCACTACTCTTTCCCCTTTTCAACTCTCTCTGCAGATGTAGCCCAAGCCCCATGCCTTCTACATTTGAAATTTGGAGCCAGGTGGGAGCTCACTGCTCAAGAACTGGAGGCATCTGTAATGCCATCACATTCTTGATGAGTGCTACATTGAAGCTCAAAATTATAGTGTGAGTTTACTTTGCAGTATAAAGGCACTGCTGTGATCTGCTTGCTGAAGGAGCAGTGCTGCTTCACCACCACAGAGGGACTGTGCAGACACAGCAGCAGCTCAAGACCCCTCAAACTAGTGGAAGAAGAGTGGCTAATTCAGCCTTTGTACTCGTCCATAGAGCTTATCTGCTGTGCCTGCCAGAGAGGTGCTGCTTTTCTGCACAGAGGACACAAATACAAAGGGGAAGTCTGTGAATTTGTTCCAGAAGCAACCATCTCAGCTGGATGTTTGTTTTGCTAAAATTGACCCAGGATAATCAACCCACCCGAAATTAAACCATAAGTCTCTTGGTCTGTATTAAAAGCCAAACAAGTGTCAAGCTTTATAATCTACACCTGGTTTCTAGACTCATTAAATTAGGTACCACATCTCTGAGTGCTGTGACTTGAATCTTAACTTGCCTTTTGCAAATGGGCATGGGTTTGATTCTGTGTCAGCATTTCACTTTATTAAGGTCACCAGGACAAATGAGTGGCTTGCTGGGAAGTGATGAGAGCAATTCTGCTGTCTCTCTACAACCGTCCTAGGATCCTGAGCAGCAGCACTCAGACCCTGTTCCTCAAAAGGCACTGGTCCCAGCTCTATCAGCCAGAGGAGGAGGTCCAGGTCCTGCTGAGACATCACCACTTCTCAGCAGAGCCAGGAGAAGGCAGTGGTATTCAAAGAGCTCATGGCATTACTGCATTGTGCTTTCCGGTACACATCTCTGGACTTCAGCTGGCTACTGAGCGCTTTAAACAGCAGCGTGCTACATACACTGTGGAGCAGTGATTGCAAAGGGAAATTTGCAGTGTAACCCAAATTTATCAATTGGAGCTCCATCCAACCAACGTTCAGAGTTGGCATTTAACACAGCACTGCACTCCAGGCACTACTGGCTAGGAAAAACAAATAAATGCCAGCTGGCTTACACAGCTAGGATGGGAAATACTCATCTGGCTGAGCCAAAAAGGCTTTGTAACCCGCTTCAGAGCCTCCCTGAACTAAAGGTGTAATTGCTTTGCTGTCATCTCCCACTTAGATAAGAGAAAATCCACACAAACCAGAATTATCAGCCCAAGAAACAAAAAAGGGGCCTCCCTCACCAGCAAGTATTTAATACGGCAAAACTGCCAGCAGGTAAGTGTGTCAAGAAGAGTGCTTGTGCAATCCAGATTGCTAAAAGGATATGGAGCACTGAGTTTTAAATTTACTGACTATTCCGAATATGCTTGTAAACAAGAAGGCATTGAAGCAGGCTGGTGCTCATGAGTCAGAGGGAGACAAAGTCACACTGGTGGTCTTTTAACAACTCAGATCTGACAAATCCTTTTTAGGTATATAATTAAAGTCTGGGTTGTAATAAAATAATTCCGTAAAACATCCACCCTTCTCTAGTCTTCAATTAGCAATGTGAATTTAATTAAAGGATATTGTTCCTGAACCAGAAATTTTTGTCTTTCTTCTTTCAAGAATTAACATCAACTCCTTCTCTGTGATGGTGAAAAACTACACCAGGGAGTAGTGTYTCTTGAAATATATCATTGTTATAAACATTGTCATTGTTTCTTGAAATATATCAAACAAAAGACATACTTCATCTTCTTCTTCTGTATTTTGTGATACAATTTGGTGCACAGATATCTTCAAGAGAGGGAAGCCTTGTATGTTTAAAGTACTATCTGGATAGAACATTAAAATTTTCTATAGTCATTACACTTTCAATTGATATAATGACAGATATGGCCAGCCTTTAGGAAGTAATTATGCCTGAATTCTGTATGAATTCCAATGTGGAATAACAAAGCAAGAAAGCAGAAGGGGAAGGAAGGACAGTAGCCACAAAAATATGCAGTTATTCAGCACTTAAATGTGCATGGCATGGATTAATAATTTAAAAAATATTTCTAATAAAACTACATGACTACTTGCAGATTTTCTTGGCTTCTGCACACAAGTATATAAATGTTTTGCAGATGAAGAATACTGATATCCTTCTTGTGGATGCTTTAGCTAAAATGAGGTTTGAAAAGGGCATTTAATGCTGAGAGTGTCCCATAAGCCACATGGGCATGGACACTGCACATGGGGCACATGGAGGAGAGGCTGGAATGGAGGCACAGGAGACACTAACACAAGGACCTCAGGGCTGATGCCACTGTAGAAGAACAGAATCAGGAAGAAGAACTGAGAATAGATAGACACAGAGAGACTCTGGCCTTTGTGGCCATAACTTCCATTGCAAATCCTGATAGCAGAGACCTCAGAGTGGTCATTAAATGTCTTTCTCCCCAAAGAAGATTGAGGTTAGTCCCTTACAGAAAACTTACCAAGCACTAACCCATCTCGAGGAAACTCCCATCTGGAGTCATAAGGCAGTTGCATTGGGTCCACATAAATGTACTCATGGCCATCAGGGCTGATAGACTCAATGACTCTCCATCTAATCTCATACCTTGGCTTCTGCAGAGCACAGTGAATGTAAAACCAATCATTAGTCCTGTGCCTGACATCAGAGTAGATCAAAACCCAGCACGGTTCAGCACCCAAACTGAAATACTTTTCCACATTACCTGTTTCCATATGATGACCAGGACAATCAATGAAATTATCACAATCACTAACAGCACCAAGACAGCAGCAGCCACCGTCAGCTCTGACCGCAAGGCTGTGGAGTAAAGATATAGACCACATTTTCCTCCTGGGCCACAAGGAATATGACACACAGATAAGACACCCACCTCCCCTATCACTGCAGTTCCCGTGCCCTGCAGAAGTGGCAGGAGCAGTTCCCGAGGCCGGTGACTGTAAAGTCTTTCTAAGCCCAGAGCTGCTCTGCCATCTTCTTTCAAAACCAAATGCAGATTGTCTAGAAGAATATCCCATAGCCTGTGCTAATAAAATGATAAAATGAATTATGGAACCACATAATAAGCAAAAAGCAGATCCACCATAAAGACCTATAGAATGCCTCATGCTCACAAGCCCCAGTGTGAAAAAAATCCATTTTTATTTATTATCTACAACAATTTGTATTTTTATCCATTAAGACTGGACTGGGGTGTGTTGGAGCAGAGCCAAACTGGTTGCTGTAATTTCACAGAAGGACAAAGCAAACTCACTGGGAGCCACAAGCTTCAGTTCTCGAGTAACAGCACCAAGGTCATTCCTTGCTACACATCTCACAGCCAGGGTTTCCTCTACCTTCTGGAAGGTCACCTGGCTTTCCACCATATTTTTCTCATCCAGGTGGGCTTCCATGTGTATATCAGAGATATTGTTAGTCAAAAGGGTCCATGAGGTGTCATTGCTGCATCTGCAGAGAAGAATAATGGGGGAAATCGGTGTTGGCTGTAGGCATGGATAAATAAGAGTGAACAGAACAAGAATTACCTTTCCTTGCAAATTTCTTCTGACAACAATCCTTTTAAAGGACAGAAATTCTTTAGACTGCCTCTGTGAAAAATTTGCACCTTTTTTCCCTCAAAATAATGTGTTTTCTGATCTTCCTTACTGCTGTTGATTGGAGGGCCCAACAATGCAGCTCAGCAGGTCTGGTAGAGATAGACTTTGGTGTCACTGTGTGTCCCATGCAGTTATGGTACTGGACGGATTGGTATTTCTCCCAGAATCCTTGGCACTGGACAAGGATCCCAGGGGCAGGGCTAGGAGAACAACCATCCCACCAGGCAATAAGAGGTTTTAGCACAATGAGAGCAGAACGCAACCTCCTAGTCTTCTCCCATGCATGGTCTTCCTCTCCCTGTTGTATAATGCCCTAGGGAAAAAAGCAGCTTCCCAGTAGACACAGAAAGAGCCAGTCTGGAATTAGCAAAAACGGGAGTGATTACTCCACGTGTCTAAAATACTTTGAAGGTGAAACTTATAATTAGGGGTGAATAATTACAAGTGAAAATTTAGAAACACACAAGAGTGTTAATGAGGCAGACTGGACTATCAGGGAAATTGAAAATACTCCCTGAATGGAGGGACAGCTACTTCTCAAGATCCTTACTCAAACCAGGACCGTGAAATCTGCAGAGCTGGCTTACTGAACAGAAAGCTTTTATGAGAAAAACCTGAATTGATGCATTGTTTCTTCTCCTATAAGACGTAAAAGGAAGGGCACTGACAAGCTCTCTTGAAAAATAAGCAACATGCCTTTAAAAAGAAATAAAAATTATCTAAAGCTTACTGGCTCTTGATGAGGAAGTCATGGTACAGTAACTAATTACATTAAGTTAACTCAGGATACAAGTCATATTTTAGATAAGAAAGCACCCACTCCTCTTACTTTTTAATGTCCTTGCAAACCAGCCATTCCACATCAGGAAGTGGAGTTCCCTCTGCCAAGCATCTCACCGTCTGCCCACCTGCAGAGCCATGGTGATCATCCACAAGGGCTGAGATCAGAGCTGGAACTGGGAATGAGTCAGGAGTTTGTTAAACTATTTGTCAATGTCTACAAAAAAAAACTGCTTCAAATTTCAAAGGACAGATGTTGTTTGGCCAACAGCTCAGCAAGAGTTACAGACCCAGGCTCATCCAGGAGGTGCTTATCTCCTGTAGGACAGAGTGGATTCTAGGCTAGAGCCATGAGAAGGAAGTGCTGCAGTTGTGCCACGTCCTCATGTAATACTAAATGAGCTATCATCCCACTGTCAGCTGGAATAACTTAGCTGGGAGGATAAAGTTTCTTTTTGGCTCAAGGCCAGTGCAGAAGTGAAAGCCAGGATCAGGGTAGAAGAGCTCCAGGGACTGACACGCACTCCTCCATGCACCCTGGTTCATGCCTTTTTTATATCCATACTCCAGGCAATCCAGTGTATAAGTGGATCAAGTCTTTGCTGTGTGACATTAGCTCTGGTGGGCAAGGCTTTGGGGGTCCTTACCTTGTATTAGCAAAGAGAAGGTGTATCTTTTAATCTCATCTTCATTTTCAGCAACCAAAGTATAGTATCCACTGTCTTCTTCCTTGGCCCGTATCAATTTTAAAATACTCTGAAACCTGCAGAAATGCAAGTTTTTGTTTGAATTTTTAAAGCAGGCATTAAAAAATCATTTTGGTGCAGCATGTAATCTGGGTATGTTGCGATTATAACATAGTGACATTTAGCATTTCTAGCACACCTTTAACTAGTCATTATTCAACTGGTAAATAACTATCAACATACAACTGAGAAAGAAGCGGTCTTAGTTACCTTCTGCAACGACCTGACAAAGCCCTGATTTTACTGGAAATAGCTGGAAATTATTGGTATGGAGACATGTTGAAGGGAGTGAAGAGTCAGAATGGTCAGAAACCTTGAAGGGGTAGATGTTATGAAGGGAGTAAGAAAAAGTAAATTAGGCATCACTCCTTAGAATAGAAAACAAATAAATGATTTTTAAATACCACTGAGGAAGAAGCAAGAGAGGTGGAAAGAGAGAGCAGAAACAGTGTCCTGGTTTCTGGGGGAGGAACTCAAGTCAGCATGGCAAAGTAAGGGTCAGAAGGTTTTTTACCTCGTTTCCTGGACTCTGTGGGAACTAGTAACAATCTCCGTAAGATTTTCAATCAGAGTCACATTATCCTTCAACCAGTACATTTTTGGTGCTGGATAAGCCTGCACATCGACAACAAAGTTTTTGACTTCATGCAGGTTGACAGCTTCCAGAGGGCTAAACTGAGGCTCCAGGTGAACAAAGCCTTTGTCTGTAAATGAAAAAGCCTTGCATAAACAACACTATGCAACATTTTTCAAGAATGGTGTTTTCCAAGGAGTTAATAATTTTGGACACTAAAATCAGACTATACCATGAACTGTAATGACTACTTTCTTATTTTCCTTAACCTCCTTGGTTGCATGCCGAGCAGTACATTCATAATCCCCTGTGTCTTTCACTGATGCCTCAGGAATGGTCAAGGTGTAAACCAGCTTCTGCGATGGGACTTTGATATCATCAAGTTTTATCAGACCTTTTTCTTTCTGTAGTTTGGAGAAGGAAAAAAAACCTTGCTTAAGTAACTAATCTGAAAGCACATCATTGAGGATCTTTGATACACCTGAAGTGAGAGCAACCATCTAAATCCTGTATGGCAGAAGACTTGTTTACTCAATTAAGGATGTCTTTTTCAGCCACAAGCAAAAAAGCTGTGCCTATAAAAATACACCCTTTTGGGGGCAGGCACAGAAGGTTGAGGAGGTTGAGAGCTCGTATTCTGTTCACATGAAACAAATACCTTTCAAAATTTGGGTAAGCAACTCGAAAGAGCAAGTCACGGTTTACGCACTACCTTTTCCTCAGATATAAAAGCCACTTGACTCCTCTTTGTTCGCTGCCCATGAAGTAAAATGAATTGTTATCCCCTTCACCGGACAAAAAGTTGCCAGTTACTAGATGCTATGTTCTGCCTCCTCTCAAAACAAGAGTAATGTACTGACAAGGAGAAAACTCCTGTGAGTAAAGGGATGGTAAAAATGACAGACCATGTTATCATGAAAGGCTGGAACAAAAGTATGCTAGGGCTAGTTTTGGAAGGCAGCATATAGCAGAGACTATACTGATGCGTAAGATGGAAACAAAAAAAAAACTTTCTCAAATAATTTTTCCTCTTRGGCTCTTAACTTACTTAAATTAAAGGTGGGATTTGGAGTAACAACTAGGTACACTTCAACTACTCCATTCCTTCAGCAACCAGACTTTTTACATGGGGTACTCTGAAATTGCCTGGGACTGGCCCCAGCCAAATTTGACTGAATAAAAGTTTTCACTGCAAAAGGGTGTTAAACCAGTTTGAAATTTTTCGGGGTTCCACAAAAGTTTTAGGATGTTCTTACAAGATGGTTCTCATTAGTAATTACAGTGGCTGTAAGAATCATTTCAGTTTACACCTGCATAATGAAGAACACATATAGACTTGATTCTTCCTTATCCTTTATTATCCCCAAGAACCAGGATTTAAGAGAGCCATTTTAGAGGTTCTGACCTTCAGCAGCAGAGCTCTACTCAGATGTCCAACACACCTAGGTCTTTCTATTTTCACAACATTTATTTTTTTTTGCAGCAGGACAAGACCTGAGAGACAGCATTCCTTCCTCAGCCATACCTCACCTTCTTCTCATGCCTTACATAGTTACTAATAGCGAACTTCAACTTTTGGGACTGACTTTCTTTTATGGTAACGTAAAATTAAAAGAACTTACTTGGTTTTCTCTCCTCAGCTGTCGTCATTCAGATAAGAGAAGAATATTTTACAACCCCACTGGCTTGCCTAACAAGTAACTACAGACATTGAGGAAAAAAAAAAAAAAGAGAGAGATATTTACCACTTTCCCAGGATAATTCCACTGTAAATTAACCACCTCATTGTCGAAGACCACACAAGTTACTACAATGGTCTCTCCTGTTTTGTAGACAGTTTTAAGAGCTTCAATTTCAACAGGCAGCTGTGAAGTAGCTAAGAGAAAAGAGAGAGAGATCTCAGTTTTAAAAGGAATGCAATTTTCACACGGTGCAATTTCAGAGGAAGACTTCCATTTCACTTTCTCTACTCAGAATTACGTTGAAAAATCAGTAAAATAGTCCTGATCTACACTAATATAAACAATTTGTATTTAAAGCATGAACTGTACAGGCATTGAGTTCAATCCCACAAAGAAATGATCCACAAAAAAAATTTCAATTAGAAGTTCCTATCTCAAATGCCCCTGTGAAAAGACATTTGGTATAAAAGCAATTTCCCATTTTGCTAATCAGTGACTGCCTTTGAGAATCCCTTGATGGCCAGGAAAAATGTTTTCAAAATAATTAAATCATGATGTTTTCCAGGCTACCCAAAGTTCTACAGTTCAAAGCCACTGCGAAACACCAGCCTTTTAAGTTACTTTTCAGCAAATAGGATGAAAATACATGAACTATGAAAGATTTTTCTTGCAACAATTTGGGAGAGAAGATAAAGTTAGGGACGTGTTAGTTTTATAAAAATTGTCAGTAAACTCTCAACTAAGTACCTGGCAATAGTGCCAGAGGAGCAAGGAGCTCATCATTGTAGAAATATCCGCTATAATCCTATGATGCTGGTATGGCTCTTATGGTGGGAAGAAAGAACACAATTATTTTTTATTTTAAGTGAACAGAAATAAATACCTCTTATAATATAGATGAGGAACTCATCAGACTTAAACTCCACGCCTTTAACCACTGTTTTGCACGTGTACGAGCCTGCGGGAAAATTCCCTATGAAGCCTTGTTTGGTGTCATATAAAGCATACACAGACTTGTCTAAACTGTTAACTAAAGTCACTTGAGCATCTGGGTCACTTGTCCGACAAGGGATAACTGTGGGATCACCTTCTTCTACTAGGATGAACTGGTCTTCTGGTATAGAAGGAACAAAAGGCATGTCCGGGTCTGTAAAAAACAAGAGGTAATATTACACTGTCTTGTTCGTAGCAAGTCCATGGATAAGAATTGGATATCAATGACCACTTATAGGTCATAACTGAAACTTGCACATTTCATTATCCTAGTTTTTTAGATATTGCAAGTAAGGTTTGCTAATTGCATGCAGTTTCTCATTTTAGCTATTTGATTGACATGTAGAGAGACCTTTCTCCTAAGCACAAAGCAGGAAAGGGCTTGGGCTCCTTTGTGACAATTCAGGATACAGGATGAAAAAGACAGAAGATCCTACCCCCAAAATGTGTGTTATTAATCACAACTCACATAATTTTAAGTTAGATTTTTTCCCCTTTGTAATTAGTAGCTCTCTCCTAACCACTACATCAGCAGGGGGAAAAATAAAAATAAAATAAAAAATCCAAACACTTTCCAAGTCAAAAAAAAGTAGAAGTCAGTTTCATGTTGTTTGTGTTGAACACCACTAAAGCCACATTTCATCAAAAATAGTTCAAGGTACTTATCTTCATGTATTTCTAACATGTCCAACATTACAGTTATGAGACATAGTTAATTATGGTCACAGCATGTGGTTTTCAAAATATAGTATTCAACTAGGAAAAAAGCAAACAAGGACCTGGTAGTTTTATTCCTTTTAAAGTCAACAAAATACATGCCAACTTTTCTACCCAGCCAATCCAAAGTCTGATTTTAAAACATAATTGCATAACATTATGTGTAAAAAGCATAGCCCTCAAATGATCTCCATTTGGCCATTCAGAATAAACAAATAATCCCTGCTAGCCTGAAGCTTCTGTGCAAAGCTTTATAATAAAATTTAATAAATAGCAATCCAAATCCCTCCAACAATAGACTTTCTGCTGCTCTGGCAAGCCCTTTGTAGCAATATTCCAAACACAGCGCTCCATCCCAAAAATGCTGCCAACTCCATGTATTCATTTTCCCACTGTAATTTAAAACAGAAACAGGATTCACCTAGTTTGGTTTTCTATGTGCTGTTAGTGAAAATAGGATATTGTGTGAAGTCTCACCGTAATCCTCCCTGGCTAAAGTGGGTTGCTGCCACCCATTGCCCTCCTAATTCACTGCAGGAAAAACAATTGTAAAGACAAAGTTTATAGTGGAAACAGAGACATTCTCTATAATTTGGAGAAAAGGATATGTTTCTGCATTTATGACATCTTGATGGTTAGCAAGTGGAAAAAATTACAGGGTGTCTCTGCCCTGCAAATCTGGTAGGCTGATGTCTAGAGGCTTTCGAAAACCAAACCAAAAAGCCCTCTTGAAGAAATTTTCCGTCTCTTGCCTTTATATTTCTTCACTGGGGGAGTTACAAGACTGCTTTACATAAACAACGTCTTCTGGTGATTTGGTTAGAGCTGCTTGGATATCGACGTACATGTGCCAAAGCTGGCAGCCTCTGCTGAAACATCATGCTTCAAGGACGAGCGCAAATACTTTACATTTGTTGTGGGAAATGGAGAGAATGTCTTGGAAGAATCACTGTCCTTGAATCACACTGTCAACTGCAAGAACTTAATGCCACTGCAAAATAGCCTTTAAAACAAGTCCTGTTATTGCTTCCTGGCTTTTTGTCCTTCTGGAATCTTCCTTACTGTTGCAGACACCATCTCCTTCAGAACATACTGCAGTTTTGCAGGATGATTTTCAGTCTCTCCTCTCTTTTGTTTCCTGTGCAAAATATTTACTGCAAATCCAGTGGCTTGATCTCTTCTGGCCCTGCAGTTGTGACCCTCACTCCCTGAAGCTCAGCCAATGCCAAGGAAGCATCCAGACAGGGCTTTACAAAAGCAGTCAGTCATGGCTCAGCCTCTGGTGCCTATCTCAGCTATGACAATAAAGATTTTCATCCCATGGAGATGGTGGAAAGCCTTTAAGCAGATTTCCAGTCAGAACAAGGGGGTGGGAGGGCAAAGCTGGAAATAGGCACTTCCAAAAAGAAGGGATGTTATTTCTTCTGAGTCCAATAGGTTTTCCATCACTAAAGAGAAATGCAACACAGGGCCTGGGAAGTCTGTGTTTGCTTTGAAAATTACAGGGCACTGCATGGTAGCACTATGTGTTTAATCTTGCATCAGACTAGCCAGCAAGAACACTTCTTTCCCATCCTTCTGACAGCCACCCCCAAGACATCTCCTTTGCTTTATGCTTCCCAGGCCCGGTGCACACATGAGCTTTTTCCAGTTCTCAGTTCAAGTCGAATTCAGGTTAAGAACGAGATATGTCCTTCCTCATCTGACAACAGCTTTAGTATCATACACAGCACTGGTTTGGTCAGTACACATCCCAAAATATCCACTCAAGTCCCCCCTGAAAAGACTAGCACTTCTGTTAATGCCTACCTGGGAGCCAGGCAAATCTGAGTGCTGGATGTACTCCCACAGATGAGCTGACCTGGCCACCAAGGTCTACTATCCAGCCCATGGTGGTCAAAAGACCTTCAGCTCTAATGTTGAGAGTTCATCACTCTTCTTGAGAACTAAAACTCTTATCAAAAAGTGAAAACCAAYAGAAAGAAAGAAGAACATATCTTTAGATTGACTGGGGCTAGTCTTGATTTACACATTAGGAAATGGCCCTGGGGTAATTTCTTTTCCTCTGACAGCAAATTGCCACCAGCAGCACACCTCTTCTGAACATCTGTGGTTCACCTCTCCCACCCAAACCTCCAGGTATAGCTGTGGCACCCCCCACTTACCAGGCACATAGATGTAGATGTCCTTCCCTTCCACTTCCCCATCCTCCACTTGTGTCTGGTTATAATAGCAAACATACAAGCCCGTATGAGCGGCTGAAGCATTTCCTACTTCAAGCACTGTCACGAAGAGGCCACTGTTGTTTTCTTCGTGTCTAATGTCTATCCTGTGGTTTCCCTCGGTCACCGGGTACTGCCAGCTCACTTCGCTGTCTCCAGAGCATTTGAGTGTGAAATTGGAATTCAGCTGTACCACCATTTCATTCCTATTGGGAACAATAGTTGGCAGAAGAAGCTGGCAAAATGTTAGGAACGGTCCTGCAGAAAGACACAAATAAATAACATGTGAACACACAAAACAGCCTCAGCACAGGGATGTGAAAGGAAGCGGAGAGGATACAGAGCAGATTGTTTTTTCTGACTATTTCAGACCTGCTGATGTCCCAGGAAATTTGCCCTTGTTAAAAGCCAGAGCTTTGCCCAATGGATAGCAAACGGCTTTCCTTTGAAATGTTAAGTGCTTGCTTGCTGACTTCTGTTTGCCAAATCAAGAGGTGAAAGACAGACAGAGGTGAAGTTAGAGATAGCTCCCAAATCACACCACAGCTTTCCAGCCTCAAAGATGTACACGGCTCTACTGCAGACCAGTGAATTCCACACCTGGCTGCTGGGTCACAGGCATCTCACACCTCCTTACAGCCACGGTCAGGAAACCAGCAGTCTTGTCAGCCTTTCAGTAAACTCACAGCTGAAATTTGGAAACCACTTCCCAAGACTACCACCTGCATTTTACATGTGACTTCTATTTCTGCAGAGGGCTGGAGCAGGAGCTTGTGCATCAGGTCTACCTCTAGACAAAATGTACAGAAGGCTTATAGCCAAATAAAACTGCAATTCACTGAACTAGATGTTGTAGATGGCACTGGTTTTCAGACACAATCTGCAGTTAGAGGCTCAGATTTGTAAGTCGAGGTGATTTGCAGGTGGGCTGGTGCAGGTCCAACTCTCAGAAGGAAAATTAGAGGATCTAAACCCTAAAAAATGAAGAATTCACCAAGGAAATACATCTGTGATTTCAGTCTACTAAATGACCTGTACAATAAACAAGCACCTAGGCCCATCGTGTGAAATTGGCACTCTGCAATAAACCAGCACCAGGAATCCAGACTGTCTTTGAAACCATTTTCCACTCCTGCCTGGAGTTACCTCGCTCTACAGGCCCTTTCTATATCTGGCACCCCGTGGCAAGGCCCGCCTGCCTGCCCATCACCATTCTCTCGGCAGATGTCGGGAGGCCGGGCAGGCAGTCCCGGTGAGCGCGGCTCGGTGGCATGGCGTGGGAGGATGCAGGCAGCCCACACAGGGAGCCTCGCCTGCACCACGCTGCTGGAGAAACCCCAGCAGGGCAGGATGGGAAAGCTGGAGGTGAGCAGGCTCACTTTCCCTCCACAGTCAGAGGAGGAAAGTGGGAGGTTATAGCAGCATAGGGGTGCCAAACTGGCTGACATGGGCCAGCAAAAGTACTGCCCTCTCAGTAGGTCTTGTCATAGCATACCGGAGGGAAAAGCAGAAAAACCAGGTCTGTAGTCAGCTGGCAACCATGTGGCATTTGTTACTGTGGCCACAATGAAATCGAGTTTAAATATGGATTTATGAAGAATTGGGGGTGGAGAGAATTAGAGGACTGAGGAACATTACCTGTGAGAAAACATCCCAGGATCAGGAATGTCCGTGGGGAAGTACCCATAGCTACCAACAACTGAAACAGAAAGAAGGCAAGCAAGAGACAGTTAATGGACCGACAACTGTATAAGACTTAGCAGAATCCTCTTCTGCAGTGCCCAAGTGTAGCTTCCCACCACTCCACATGGTGCCACAAAGAGGAACAGCCCAGGGACCCCAACTCACAGCCACAGCCCACTAAGACTCATGCCACCTCCTCCCACGAGGTATGTGTGGCCACAGACAGATCACAGGCAGCTGAGGCGCCGTAACCCCTTCTCTCCACTGGCAGTGCAAGGAACCAAGTCCTGGTGTAAGGAACCAAGTCCTGTTGCATCCCTTTTCAAACAGCCTGCAAGCAGCTTTGCTTCCCAATGTAACCTCTGGGACTGAGCCCACAGAAACACCCCTGTACAGAGGCAGCACCTTCACAAGCATCGATGAAGATGCAATATCTTCATGCAGTAAGTTCTGACCTTTCAGCTGCAAGCAGCTTTTATGGGAGGAAAAGTACATTTTAAACCTACTCTTTTTACAAATAGTACATCCCTGAGCGATATTTTTGTTTTGCCATTGTACATATGTGTATATATAGCTTACAAAACACAATGCAATACAATAGTGCTTATTGCTTATTTAGCAAGAATTCCCTTGATCGAGAGACACGCTATTTAAAACATATGCTGAAATTTTTTAATGAAATAAATCCATGACATACTGTAAGCTTGCACTGCCATTCATAGAGCATCTCTTCTCCCCAACAGTGCAGAGAGTCATAGATCACATGCAATTATTTCGGCTTTCAAACACATAACCCTAAGGCATCTGTCTTGTACGGGCAACAATGGCAATCAGCATCTATGTAATTTTTGTGCCATGTAATGACATTTTTACATAAAACCTTCAAGCAGTCGGCTAGGTAATTTCTAAAGGAGAAGGTGCTACAATGCCTGCTCCCATTGAAACCAACAGATGTTCTGTTGGTGACTACTAATAGCAACAGGATTTGGCCCAAATCCAATACAGATTAAAAAAACACTGCATGGAAGAGCCCCTAATTTGAAACACAGACCAAAAGCATGATGTGCCAAGACAGGGACTACTTTTCAAAAGTTCTGGAGAGTTTCTATTCATCCTCTGGTGTTCAGTTCCTGATGCTGAAATAGGAAAACACATAGGTGTCTCTAGTCATTACAACTGTGGCAGTGCCATATGGAAATTAAATGCTTACAACACGCCAAGGAGTGTTTCTGAACTAGTCCTGCTTTCCTCCTGCAATGTGTAGAGCAGAGAGCACCCCTTTGCAAAGCAGAAGAATTTGATACTCAAATCAAACATAAAGGTCTCAGAAGCAGGATAAGAAGACTTACAAACTACCAGGCTCAAAAACATGTACAAACACCTTTGGAAATTCAGCTAACACTGTTCCAGCAGAGACAAGGCTTCTTGCCTGATTCCTCAATTAGCAATAATTGCCATGTGTTTATGCATCCGTCTCTCATTGATAACAGAATCTTGGATATCAAATAATTCCCTCAGTTTCAGCCTCCTTACTCATTTTTATCACATTCGTATCCTGGATTTTTTTCTGATAAAGTAAAATAACTGTAACTCTTTAAAGACTTACCGTGATCTGCTTTATTGATCTGACTCCTAATCTCCCAAGATTCACAAGAAAACGTTACCCCACTTCTGCCAAGTTCCCTCCCTTTTCTCACCAAAAAGGCAATTCTGTCCTCCTTTTGTGTAGTTTTACCAGAGGATTCAGTGCAAGTGATGCAACACGGGAGGAGAGAAAACAAAGCTAGCTCATCTCTTGCACACCGGAAGCTCTGCTGAAGTGGACTTGCATTACTGTAGAGCTGTGTGTGTAGGTGAGGACTGAAGCCCCATGATGTAAATACAGGTGATGGCACTTCCAAACTGCTACTTTGAACTTGCTGTCTTGGTTGGGCTGCACTGAAATCAATGAGTGTCTCAATGTAGCATTGCAGTTTAAAAACACAAGGACTTAACTAAATTTACTTTCTCCATCTGGCTCTTCTTTCACAACCCAGAGCTTTGATCTTTCCCCAATGACCTGTTAATCTCATCAAGACCCAGAGCAACACTTCCTCACTGTGAAAGACAGAATAATGTACTACGGATTCACCATTGTCTGTATTCAAAACCTATTTGAACTGAATTTAGTTACATCACACATCTGATTTAAGAACGCTAGTCCCATCACCAGCATATCCTCACGCATCCATGCTGGAGTCAAGGTTTAACACAGGCACAATTTCACACTTACAGGCAGGAGAGATTTTGCTCATTCCCACCACACCAAGCACAGACACCTATCCTGGTTTTCTTAATTTACAATCACATACACCTTTGTATGCACTCATTTAGCTCTTCTACCTTCCTTATGGCAGAGCAGCTCTCTTTGCTTTATCCAAATCTCAGCCCCGGATAAATACATCAGGTTCAGTTCCTAACACTCATCTATCAATCCATAACTTGGTGTAGCCTTGCTGAAGCCAGTAGGTTTATGCCAGCTGAAACCCACTATTAACAGGACACATACAAAGTGAGTTTGAGCCAACTGTAATTCCTTACATAGGACATTGCTAGCTAAAATGGAAACATGGGTGTGTACAGTAAAAGCTAGGTGATGCCCTGAAGGGTTTGCCAAACTCTCTGCAGAGGTTTGTCCAGCGTTGAGCAGTCATTGAATTTACATAGGTTTTGAAAGGTCCTGACTGAAATCCTGGTACCTCTCTCACTTGCTTTAGTGATCAAAAATAAATTAAAAAAGAAAAATCAGAAAAATAACTCTGAAGTACTGTTATCAGTGAGGAGTCAATTTTTCACTCATTAACTGCCAAACACTGGCTTCCTACCAAGAAAGGTTTCACTGACTGCACCACAGAAGACAAGGTAAAATCAATGTTCAGAAATTCAATGGAAATACGTGTTTAGAAAAATATTATATTCCTAGGTGATTGCTCTACACGACATAAAGAGAAGGAGCGGAGAGGAACCAAGAAGAGCCAAGGGTATATATTATTTTCATACTGCTATGAATCAACTGAAGACCTCTTTCAAGACAGAAAACCAGCCCATCTACCGGAACACCGGAGACTACTGGGCTGATTTCCTGCCAGCTACCCAGTCGCTGCAGTTCATCCTCGTGGCCACAGGATGGCAATGTTGATCCACATTAACGAGGAACATTTGTTGTCCAGCAGAAGGCAACCCTAGCCTCCAACGTAGCAGACAATATAAACCGGGTCTCCTGGATCAACTTAAAATTCAAAATTCTTACATTTTTAATTTCATGAGATTTAAAAAAAAAAAACCAAACAAAAAAACATAGCAGCCTTGGTCCCACTTGCTCTGTATTTACATAAGTGATAGGACAGTATTTGGATTGTAAATCTTGGCACGTAATGATATGATTATCCTTGTTATGAAAGGGCTGGGTAATTTCAGTCTTGATTTTGTCAGAGTGGCAATCTGTCCTTCTGGGAAAACTGATCTTTTCCAGGAAGAGCTAAGGCTAGCCCTAGAAAAGACATTTCTTTCTTGTGGTGTATGTTACCAGCTGAATGTAAATGTTCAGACAGGACCCCCTGAAACATTTCTTGGTTCTCAATTCCTGAACTGCAAACTCAACTCTACTCAAGTGAGAGCACTGCCCTGCAGTGCTAACATGTGGGTCTGAAGGTTTTGCTGGGGAAAGGCTCAAACAACAAAAGAGATGACAGTCTTCAACAAGAAAGACCGGCATAAATATTCTCAAAAAACAAGGCTCGTTTCACATCCCTTTACAAATATTTGAATCCAGCATAGCCTGTACATAGAAAAACTGTGCGTCAAGAAAAGCCCAAGGAATAACTTTGCATCAAGCACAGCCCAGTGCTGGGCTCCTGCTGAGTGCTTTGGGCTCTGCAGGACACACAGTGATGATTGCCACCCGATGAGCCTTCTAGTCAGCCCCAATTCTTCAGCCTAACCCTACGGACCTGAGTCCCTTGGTTTGCGAGCTAAAGGTGTTGGGGGAATTGCAAAGTCTAAGTTTTCCCACTTGATTCAAGGACGGTCTTCCAGACTGTCTCAGCAAACAGGAAAAAAAAAAGGCAAAAAACATCTGGCGCTTCCAAGGAATATGTCTCCCTTAGGTTCTCAGAATCAACTCTAAGAACAACTCTGATCCCAACTCAAGCRCCAAGAAGCAATGTGCAGAAAACCATATCCATCTCTGTTGACCACAAGAACTAGGAAGCCTAGCTATTGCAAACTTTTCCCTTGGGTGCTCATCCAAATCTTTATAGGCTTGAAAGAGATGAGTCAAGCAGGAGAGCAAGGCAAGAAGGAGATAAAGGATCACTTGCTTTCTTGCTCTTTTTTTTTCTAATTATCAGCAATTCTTGCCACCACCAGGAAAAAATCACCTCTCAGAAGTCATTCCCTTGTCTTTAAGTCTTTAAAAGAAGCAAAGTAAACATCTATTTAAAATTGTAGAGTTCATGTGCAAAAGGAGGTACCATTGTGGTCATGATGAACTAAGGAAGCAAGCAAGGCAAGAATTATATAAAGTTATATATTCCAGCCACATTTTTAGATCAACTGGTATAGCTGGAAATAATCAGCAGGGTCTGGGCTATGCAMGACTTTCTGCCTATATACACTGTACTTGAATCCTAGCTCAATGCTGTAGTACAGAAGAGAGGCATTTTATTAAAATATTTATTACTTCCTGCTTTCTTGAAACCTAATACCTATATATTACCCTCAGAGACACATGAAGATTTCCCATACATCAACAAGCTAGTAACAGCAAAGATGGCCCCAGCGCCCAATGGCGGCTGGACTGGCACACCTCCTACCCCTCAGTGCCTGGAGAGCAGTACCAGAACAAGGGACCTCATTTAAAAGCAGCGGGAGAGTGCCTGCAGGCTGGGAGAGCTGGTTTGCCTGCAGACTCCTAAATCCCAGTGTTTTGTGAGGTCTCATTTTTCTTCAAACTTTTTTTTTCCAAGCTTTGAGGTTGGCTAAACCGCTGTTTAGCCTTGGGCCCTTCTAAAATGCTCATTGTTAACTAGAAGCTAAACACGAAGTCCCTTGCTGGGAGATCTTTCCCTGGCGTTTCTAGACCCAGAGTTAAAAGTTGGATCTCCACAGTTCAGATTTTGATCAGCCGATGACAGAGGAATCTGTGATGCCTGTCTCCCTGCTTTGATCCTGTCTCTTGCGCCATCCAAGGACACAGAAGTTAGTCAGCCGAGCTGAGACCCCAGCTGG
Organism: Amblyornis subalaris; assembly: GCA_018881555.1. NCBI lineage: Eukaryota > Metazoa > Chordata > Aves > Passeriformes > Ptilonorhynchidae > Amblyornis > Amblyornis subalaris. The sequence continues at coordinate 1,553,692 of JACAXG010000103.1, read as the reverse complement.
GCTCTGCATCGGCCCTGGGAGATGCTGAGAGCATAACAAGGCACCCCGCTTCCCTCGGTGCGTCCCGTCGGGGAGACGGCGGCTGCCTACAGCCAGCCGGGACCGGGGTGTGGATGGTGGCGGGAGGATGCGTTCACACTCTCCAGCCCCCATCAGCCTGCAGGGGCTCGGCAGACCCTGCCTGCCCATGGGGAGCCCGGGCGGCAGCCCCTGGGGAGCGGGACAGCGACGCTGCCGAGGCTCCCCCTCGGTCCGCCCACCCTCGGCGCAGCCCGACGGCTGGAGCCTCTGCACATCAAAGGCTGCTGGGGACACCGAGAAAACCTAGCAGAGATGGCAGCTCCCAGCCACTTCGCTGTTTGTCTGGGAAACAATAGGAAAGCCTTTGCCAAGCTGGAGAGACGACTTTTTTTTYCCCTCCTGATGCGAGGTAGCCAGGAAAAAGAAAAAGCGGGGTAGGAGAGACGGGGAGGAACAGAGCGAAGATGTGTTTCCCTAGAGAACTGGCGCTACGACCCGGCGCTGCTTCTCCAGCCCTCTCCGTCCGGCGAAGCACGAACACCGAGGGCGCGGGGTCTGGCGGGAGTCCTGGCGGGGGACAGAGGTTGCGCCCCGCCTGGCAGCTGTGGGACCAAGAGAGAGCGATGTGGCCGCAGCCCCGGGAAAGGGCTCGTCACTCCCCATGAGGGCCGAAGCGATGCGCTGCCCACTCCGGGCGCGCAGACTTAGGCCCCGAAGGAGCGCTAGGGAGCTCGAACAATTGCAAGAGACTCGCCGAAAATGCCGTCGAGGGGCGCTGGAAATATGCCCCCGGCTTTGGTGGGGGCCAGAGCATCGCCCCCGCCTCTGACTCGCAGCCGCCTCCCCGACGGGGTGCGAGCGAGCCCCGTGGGCTGGCGGCTGTGCCCCGGGACTGCTGCTGCCTTGCTAGATCTGTCGCTGCTGGCTCCAGAAAAAGCTGTCCAAGTCCTGTTCTCTGGAACGGCTCCTGAGCTGTGGGATCCGCGTCCAAAAATGTTGAGCAATGCAGCGGACAGCCAAAAAGCCATTTCCTACTTGCTCCTAGGACTTTTCCAGGGGACTCCAGCCTGGCAGAGGCTGGCAAGTTTGCAACTCCGCACTTCACGAAATCCAAAAGGTGGCTGCGAAGACTTTGCCCTTCCCCGGGATAGGCGGCAGTGGGGTCCAGCAGTCCGGCAGGACATGCGGCAGGGCTGGCGTTCCCGTTGCGAGAGGGGCTGCCGGCTGGAAAGGTTCCAGGTACCAGCCCTGCCTAAATTCAGCATCTTCCCTTTCGCTGAGACCCGTTAAAAAAAAAGACGGGGCGCTCAGGGATGGAGATCGGGTCGCCTTTCGGGGATTGTGTGCGTGCCTCCGCTCGGGACCTCGGGGCGTTTTAGGCTACCGGGTCAGGGGGAACGAGGTGAGAGAGGGGATCTAAAGAAGGAAAGGTGGTGAAAAACAAAGGGTGGGGGAAGGGACGGGAGAGCAGCGGGGTGAGGGAAGCGAGGGATGCGAGAAGAGCGGGAGCCGCTTACTTGGTCGGTGCGCGTCCCCGCTTTCCTCCCCCGGGGCGGGCACCGCTGCTGCTCGCGGAGMCCCGGCGGGTAGCTCCCGCCCCCGCAGCAGGAATGCGGCGCGGTGGCCCCCTCCGTCCCAATGTGTTTGTCATTAGGGCTGTCCGCGCTGCTCGCCGCCGCACCCCGACGGCCGGCGCAGCGCCGACTCCCCGCTCCCCTCCGTGGGGTCGCCAGCGCCCGCCGCCTGCGCTCCGAGGGAAGACGACCCAGCCCGGATCAGAGCATCGGGGAAAAAGAAAAAAAAGAAAAGAAAAGAAAAAGAGAAAAGAAAAGAAAAAACGAAAAGAAGACACCCCCTCCCCCAAATAAATAAAGAAAAAAATAAGAAAATAAACAAGGAAAAAAACGCGGAAGAAAAGGTATAAAAAAGAAAAAGGTGGGGAAAATGCCCCGCACCTCTTACCTTCTCCTTTACAATCCGCAGCCCCAATCCTGCAGATTGTAAAACATCCAAAATATGTCCACGTCTTTTGTGACTTTCCCCGCTCAGCCGCACTCTTTCCCTCCAGCTCGCCCTCCCTCCCGATCCGACTGTAATGGTCTCACAAACCGCGTCCCGTAATTGATTCAATGTTATAGACCATCCTTCCAAAACTAATCATTTGCTTTAAGTAAATAGCTGTCAGGAAATGAAGCCCCCCTCCGGCCCCTTCAGAATAAGAGTGTTCTGGCTCGCCCGGCGCCCCCAGCCCCGCGGCCGGAGGCGGGCGCGCCGGCGGGAGGCTCTTACGCAGGCAGGGGGGCCAGTCTCTGCCTCCAGATTTCAGCAGCCTCGCAGGGGAGGGGGAGGTTGGCCATATGGCAGGGGCGAGGGGGAGGAAAGGGGGAAGCGGGGAGTTTTGCACTGCAGGGGGAGAAAATAAAAAAAAAAAAAAAAAAAGACCCAAAAAACTTTCATGAAAACTCAGAGTGCTCCCAATTTCATGAATGAGCCTTCCCTCCTCAGATCCTCCAGGACGGTGGGTCGGGCGCCCGGCTCGATGTCCACGGTCGCAGTGTGAGTTTATGGATAGGGAGTTTGATTTGGAAACGAATTCGCGGCTTCCTCGTGTCCTTTGTACACCGCTGAGCTCGGGTTTGGGCTAGAGAGCTGGATGGACGGCCGTGAGCCAGCCGGGAGCAGGAGGCACAGAGAGAGAGGGGGAGAGACGAATCATAACATTTATGAATGAAAGACACAACGAAAGGTAACCTTCGCCAGGAGTCAGCCCCCACAAACCCAGCAGCTCCGACGGGACCGAGAACGCTCTGCTCTTCGTCTCTGCCTTCACTTTGCCCAGCGCAAACAGACCCCAGTAATAGCCAAAGCAGGGACACGGCAAGGGCCGGAGGTGCCGGCGGAGGCGCGGGCAGCGCACGTCCGAGCCCGTCCTGTTTGAACACGCTCCAGACGGAGCTTTGATCCCCGCCGGGGAGCCAGCGCTGGGTGTCTCTGCTTTGTTGGCCGTCGCTATCACTGGCGATAAGGGGTGGTCGAGGGAGCTGCCGGGGAGCTGCCTTAGCCGCCCTTTCGCTGCAGGCTCCGTGCGGAGCGGGACTGGCGGGGCGAAGCGATGCGGCGGCCGCGGGAGAGGGGGCAGTGCAGCCCCAGAAACGGAACKGAGAGGAGCGGAGCGGGTCCCTGCTTGCCGCCTGCCTCCGGGAGGGCACCGGCCCCACAGCTGCGTCCTGGTGCTTCTCCCGCTCCCTCCCCTCCCCAGTCCGGCACCACCACCACACGCACCTCTTTCTCCCTTTTAGAATTAAACAAAAGTTTGTTCTCAAAGTCAAGAGCCAGGACCCAGTGGTTTTTCTCTTTCCTAAACGAAAGAGAGTTAAGCCTCTGAAACGAAGATGCCCCGAAGGGAATAGAGGCAGAAACGAGAAACGACTCCCATGGATGCGCGCTCAGGCCGAGGTACCCCTGGCTGGGCTCGCAGGGTCCCCGGCGGCGTTCCCGGCCCTTTGCACGCCCTCCACTAGTGCATCCACGGCTCGGGTGAGTGCACAACCCCGCTATTGCTTCCACATGTTCCTCCAGGAAATCATCGGAGTCAGATCTATGAGCAGCCCCTGGTCGGAATGCTAACAGGATACCGTAATGCTTGTGCATAAACAACAGGCTCCCAGTGAGTCAAAAGCACGGAGGGGGAAAAAAAAGCAACAAACAACACAGGAAAAAAAAAACAAACCACACCAAACCAAAAAACCCACCCCCGCACCCTGGAAGTCTCCTTCTGAGAGGGCGAGCGCACCCAGCAGCCTGAACCCCTTAATTTGTGGAGGGAAATGTTCTATCATGACTTGGGTCAGAGCTGCGGGCTCTCGCAAATTTAAGTCCCGCGAAGAGGAGCGTCAACCGCCTATGCGCCGGAGGGATCCTGCAGGGCTCGGCCCACAACGTACCGGCGTGAGCGTGTCTGGTTTAACGTGCCGGGGGACTCCTGGCGAAGTACCATCAGGGTGGGATGTAATGCGAGAGTTACTCTTGCGAAAAGAAAGGAGCAAAAGGAAAGGGGAGGAGGCGCCTTCTGGTTGCAATTACCTGCCTCATTTGAATAATGCCTTTGTGGTGATCATTATCGAGAGGTCGTTAACGGTTTCTACGTGGGATCTCACAAGACCCAGCGAAAAGTAAAAATTGCATACTGGTGGAATGGCAAGGCTTCTTGCTAGGCCAGACTGGAGCTTCGGGCGGGGGCCCGACTGCTCTGTGGAGGCAGGGACGGCGGTGTCCCGTTGTCCAAGGACCATTCTGGGGAACGGTGACACTTTCCCTGACGTGGCTTTCCCTTCCCCGCACTAAGGACGCCGTCGAGCCGTCCCCACGCCCGAGGAGCACCGAGCCGGCGGGAGTTGGGCTCTGTCCGTCCTCGTCGTTGGGCCGATCCCCTCCGCGGTGCCGGCGGTGCCTATGGATCGGTCCCGCGCAGAGGAGGTGGTAGTTAAAATAAACCCTCCGGGACGGCTGCTGAGCTCTGCCTCCCGCCCCGTGTGCTGCAGGGGGGTCCTGTCCAGGAAGGCGCGGGGGACGTGGGGTTAGCGAGAGGACAGGCTGGGGGTGGGGGCATTTTTACCACTGCGGCCCCCTCTCCTCTCTCCTGTCCTCCCGCCTTCCCCTCCCCTGAAGGGCTGGAGCATAAAGCATCCCGTTAGCGTGTGTTTATGTGGTAACAGATGGAAGCTGCACGTCTCAAACAAAGTGCGGCGCCCAAGCTAGAGCCGCTCTCTCCTGTTTATGCTCCCAACCTGCCCCCCGGGGTGGGTGAGTGTCCCCCTCCCCGGGCCCGCGGCGCCGTCAGAGCCCGGGCAGCGGGGACACCGACGGGTCGGGTTATTGCGGGGCGGCTCGCTCCGGTCTCCGACGCTTCCATGGACACTGGGACACTTTGAGCCCCCCCGCTCAGCTTTTCCCTCCCTGGGGAAATCACAATTTGTTTCAAGTAATAAGCCCTTTCCTGCCCTTGTCTCCCAAGGGCGAGCCGGAGAGCGGTTAACTGGCTAAGCCTATTGAGCAACCAAGTAAGTGGCTTGTGTGGCCACCGGCGGGACTGGGCAGGCGAGAGGGGGTGCTCCGGCCAGGGCTCCACGGGAACCCCCGCTGAGGGGCGGCAGCCTTTTGACCGGATGGGAAGGCATGTCTGGGTTTGATTATCGTTACCCACGTTCAGCGCAGCACGGAGCAGGAGTCACCATTTTTGCCTTTCACAGCAGGAACCCCTGCGTGATAAAGAGCAGCTACAGCCTGGAGCGGAGACCCCTCAAACCCCTGAGAGAGGGAGAAAGCAGAGCCGCCTCACATCTGTGCTCGCATCTTTCGGAGAGGGAGGAGAACACAGCGGTGAGGGCTTCCTGAAACAGAAGGGGAGCTAGTCAGGAGACCGCCAAGGCCCCGAGACCCTCCTGGAGAAGTGCTCTGCCGGCGAGAGGGTCCTGTGTACATTTACAGTCCTACCGTTTTTTTAGATTTTTATTTCTTTCCGTCTTTCCACAAATACAGATTCCCTCATTTTGTTTGTTCAACAGAATTTGGCTCTGAATAGCAGGAATCCCGTGTCACCGGGAGGACAGGCAGCCAGACAAAAGAAATTAACTTTGCCCGGCCTGCCCTTTCTAGTCGTTATTTCTATTCCCTACATGGTTGGTTGACGTAGTTCCCCGTGCCCGACGTTTTCCTTCCCCATGCCCGTCGTTTTCTCGCCGAGGCCGCTGCTGCCACGACGTCGAACTGTTTTGCTTTGATTGTTGCGTTTGGCTCTCGACATTAAAATATGCCAAAACAGCCGTGGAAGCCTTATTCTTTGAAAAACAGACTTTGTTTTTCCTTTTGCTCCCGCCCTGACTTTTTTGACTATGGCAGAATAAACAGCCCGCTCTGGTCCAGAAGCAGCCTGAGCCCAGTTTAGGGGCGAGGCAAAGCAAGGGGAAAACGGGCTGTTACCCTTCCTAGCCCTTCGCCGCCGCCTGGCTCCGCGCTCCGCTGTGGGCCCCCAGCCCCCGGGCGGGGAGCCCCAGCCCCGCCGCTGCACGGACGGGCGGGAAGGCAGCGCCGCCGGGGTGCGGACGCCTCCGGGGAGCCTTCTTCGCCGGCCGAGGGCGCCCGGGCAGTGCCGCCGCCGCCCGCGACACTAGAGGGCACCGGAGCCCGCGGGAGCAGCCGGCCCAGCCGAGCCTGGCCGGGGCATCGCGCCCCGCCAGCCCCTGCTGCCTCTGTGCTTCATTAGCGATCGACCGGCTCTGGAAAGTATGGCGAAGAGGGGCCGTCCTCCCCTTCCCGGGAATCTAATGGCTCCATCCCTGTAGGTCCAGCCCCGCAGGTCCAGCCCGGGCCGGGCTCGGCAGCTCAGGGGATGTGGCATGTTGCAAATTAAGCAGAGACAGAAATCCCTCCCGTGCCACAAATGAAAAGTTTTGCCTCTGAAATCAAAGGATCTCCTCTGCTGATTCAGCCCAGGTTTGACTTCAGTTCATAACTCCCAAGACCATTATCTCTGCCTTTGTTCTTGCGAGCTGCAGCAATTAATGGATTACAGCAGGACAAAACCGCAGCCAGACCAAAACGCTTTCGTTCTGCAGCTATTTACTATTAGTACCAGCTTTGCTCCCCTCGGGCTACTGTGCTTGGGAAGCCAGCCCTGAGTTCTGCACGAGGGAGCTGGCTGGTGTGGAGGCCACCCTGGATATCGTGATCATGGTCACCTCTGAGACGGTGGGCGTGGGCCAACACCTGTGTCAGTGTCAGTCCCTGCATATGCTTGGGCTGATGACGTCCACCATGCATTCCTCTCATGGGCACAGAAGAGCCAAGATAGGCTGAGCTTCAGAAAGTGTCAAACTCAGGAGAGAACATGTCTGTTTACTAAGTACCCTGATTTGCCCATGCTCCAGACAAGGGATGTCAATTTTCTGCTTCATCCAACAACAGGTTTTCTTCTGATGCTTAGTGGTTAACATGAGCCTTTGGGGTGATTTGCCATAGAAATACTGGAGCTATGGCCAAGGTTTCTGAATTGTAATTATGTTTCTAAAAGGATCCCTCTCCCCACTGGGTCTTTCGTGCTCCAAAATACCTCTGCAATCAAGACTCTCCTTCTATTTCTGTGGCATGGAATGTTTCTGAATATGGATCTTCCTCATCCTAAGGATTAAGAAGAGGGAAAGACATAAATGCTTCCTAAGAGCTTGCAGAATTGGGTTTTGTGTGGAGCCACCATTAGGAGTCGCAAGAATCAGCATCCATGTTGTCACAGTCAGCAAGAAACTCCAGACCTAGAAATGAATGCAGTCATTCCTCTTAGTAACTGAATTTGTTCACTCATTTTACTCATATTTACCAAGATTATGCTGGAGGTATGTCAGCAATAGGCATGAATCACGTTGTTGTTCTTTTTGCAGCACTGTGTGTTTCCTGTACTCAAATTTCTATGGCCCTAATCAGTGATGGAAGAAATCAAGCAGGTGCTGATCACACCTCGAGCCATTCCAAGAGTGCCAGTGACGAAAGCCCACATTCTCATTTCTCTTGCTTTAGTTCAGAGACAGGAGAGACTGAAACACTGAAATATCAGGGGAAACTGTTCCTCTCTTTGTTGGTTACTTCTCCAAAAAACTATTTGGCCTTTTCTTTTTCTCTGAGGTCACCTTGTTTAAGTCTGTACCTTATCTAACTCTGGAGAGAGCACTTTCTGCCTCAGTTATATGATCATTTGCCTGTCTGTTGTTGACAATCCATTAGAGAACTCAGTTATATGCACTCCTCTTGAGTAAGGTGGTTGCAGAGAGAGAAATGAGAGAGTGAGATGAGAGGAAAATGCAGGTAAAGGTCCCTGCAGTCACAGATGTGAAGCTACAGTTTAGGCTTAGACAGGAAAGCTCTAGTGTGGCTTGAGAACAGGGAATACAGCAGCATGTAGTTACATTTTGGTCCTTAGGCTGCTGGCTTTTTAATCTAAATTATCTTTTGAGAAAGGATCTAATGTGGAAACTGGGCCAGATTCTGCTTTGTGTAAACCTGGTGTAACTCTAACTTCAAGGGAAATATTCCAGATTGAATCTGGTATAATTAAGATTAAAAATTGGCTCTGGAAGTCTTTTCTTTGGCAATAAAGTTAGAGAAGTACTGCGAAGAAAAATAATTAAAACCAGGACTTTTTTCCAGTGCTCTTTTAAATAACACATGCTATAGGCGCTTTGAAGGCATTTGTTCTCTATGACAGCAGTATTTTAAAACTTTCACTTTGGTTCCACTAACCAAGTTAACCCTTGACAACCAACTGTGTTTAAAATGTTATGTACAGAAACTTCTAATTTTGCAGGACATTGTCCAAACAGAAACCAAACAAATTCTATTAAGATGATAACGATTGCTGCTCTGGCAGTAGCAAGCTTCTACCTGCTGGTGAAGTCATGAATTTCACTGCTCTAGCCACAACACAAGCATTCAAATAATTCTGAGTTTATACCTTAGTCAATATGGGTTTTTTTCATGGTCCAAACCTTCTTATCTGACTGCTGAACTCAACACACTGAGAAGGAGCAATTGTCAAAAGTCAGTTCCCTAGTACCCCTGAGAACCAAACTCTGAAAGGTGTTCCTAGAGGAACACTGAAATACTATAAGTTGCTACACAATTTTCTATAGGAAAACAGGATGTCATTTAACAGTTCCTGTGTCCAGTATCACTTTATTTGTTAGGCCTATGCCCCTCATAGTAAATGTCACCATAATTTGATTGCAATTGGTGACAAGATGCTGGCCAATTTTTGCTAGGTCTGCCTTTCAGCCCCAATGAAATCACAAAGATAGTTGTCATTCTTTTGAATGGCCCCAGATTTTCATAATAGGTTAATCAGATGTCTCTTTAGGGTGTGAAGGAAAAGAAGGGGGGAAGAGGAAAGAGTCATTTATCTTTGATTCCTTGAGGTGTATGAAGAATATGGATTTGGAAAACATGTTTTGCTCTTTTTAAGTGGGGTTGGCATGTAGGGGGAGTCAAATCTTTTTTATTATTTCAAAAGTACATAAATATCAAGCCTCGTCATCCTTCTTTTTTTGGTAGGGGACTCCTTGCTGAATCAGTGAACAAAGACACCATGGTTAAGCTGACTCTTCCACAGAGCAATCTTTTTATCTCTTTGTTGAGCAGGTTTGTAGAATTTGGAAGCAGTGAGACACACATTATGCCCCAACCTCCTGTTGCAAAGAGCTTATCCACCATCCTTTCTCTGCCCTGTATGGGTGCCTTGGAGGGATGCAGGAAGTAAACATGGGAGGAGACCACAGACTGCAGCTCTGAAAGAACTTCTACTGCAAAAGCCGGGAAGAAGGGCCCCATTCTGATTTTACACATTTGAGGTTTCTTTCAGAGAAAGGGAATTGTGAGGCAATCCCTCACCTTCCTGGCCCCTATTCCCATCCATGTTTTGCTTCCTTTGTCCCTCATTAACAGGCGAAGTGCTGAAGGAATAGCGTTAAGGATACAAAAAAATGCCCGGTTCAGAACAGTTCTCTTTGTTCATCTGTCATGGACGCTGCAAAGCACAGGTCACTTCATCTCTATTTTTCATTTCATAGTCAAAGAAAATAGAAGCATGCTCTCCTTATTGTCAAGAGAGTGCAGAATTTCCTTTCCCTCTCTTTGTGATGGGAGAAAACATTTGTAAAGCCAAAGCAAATCCAAATAAATTCTTGCAATTCCTATTCATCATATCCATCACCAAACTTATATTTTTCTATTCTTAGTTATTTTTCTCCCAATGTGTTTTATACTATTATAGGATAAAGGTATTATTGAAATGCCTTTATGAGACTTTGTTGGGAATCTCTTGCTAAGAGAGCAAGCTGCAAGCAGAGTCTCTGGTAGTCTGAATGAATCTATGAAGCCTGCTCCAATTATCCTTTTCCAAAACATTGTAGGATTTAGTCAACTTGACAAGATGAAGGGTTTGAGGAAATGCTTTACTCCAGAAATGTTAGCAGCTGTACAGCTGGGGGCTGATCAAAACAGTGCTCAGAAGTATAACTGTAGCCTCTGTTGTTAACAGGGATGGTGGAGGCACACAGCTCTGCTTAGGGGAGGCTAAAATACATAGGTAGTTAGAGAGTTCGAGTGGACAGAAGCCATTGTAAATGTCTGAGAAGTCTAGTGCTTTTTTTCGAGAGAGACAAATGGTCCCCCAGGCCACTTAGCACCTGCCAGTGTCTCTCTGCTGCCCTTTGCTCTGTGGGGCTGCTTGTTCTGACAGCTTCTGAAGCTCTCCTGGCTTCAAATTCCTTCTCCGTATGTTGGCCTTTTTCATTGCTGGTTATCCTAATATTGACTTAGGAAGGGAGGAGAGTTAAAAATAGCTAGCTCCCCTACTGTCTACAGACCTTCTGCCTAGCTTTGCTTTAGGCCTGTGGATCACAAACATTGGTTTAAACCATCATTAGCATCTGAATGAAGATAAAGGGACAAGAGGAGCTAGGGTAGGCAGTCACCTTGTGTAAGCATCACTCCTCAATTATTTTGAAGAGTAGGACAGAAGCAGGATTACAGTGGAGGATGTTTGTGTCCCATTTCAGCACTGAGGATTATTTGGAATTAAGGTTGTAACAAACTGTCTCTCAAAAAACTACGTTGGATCTCTCAAATAGTCCACTGGAATCTGAGTAAAGCCTGCAGTCATTCTTGGGTAGCTTTGTTTCCTCCCTTCTCACTGCCATCATTGTTTCTAAACCACTCTGCCTGCTCAAACCCAGGAGAAGCAAGGGTGAAGCACCACGTCACAGGGGTATGTTGTGTGAAGCGGGATGTGTGTGACTGGGGAAGAGGTGGTCATACTGCAGTGGGTGGCACAGTTTTATGAAGGTCAATAAACCCTGGCTCCACCAGACCACCAGAGAGAGTGGGTTTCCCAGCTGGAATCACTCAAACATGTGGCCCTGCGCTGAAAAGCACCCTCGCTCCAGTCTCCAGGAATGCATCTCTGCCAGGGTTAGTAAAAGTGTCCCAGAATATCTCAGTGTCACAGTGTTACACAAGAAGAGAGCCAGACTCTGAGAAACACATACTCAAATTGGGATTAAAACCAGCTACTGGCTTCCCACCCAGAAGCAAAAATAAAACTAGCATCGGCTGTAAGCACAGGCACCACGGGCTCCCTCCACCCAGCTCCACAGCTTTGCCAGCTCTGCAACTCCTGCAGCATCTCCAGAAGCCACAATAGAAAGGAGACACCACAAAAGTCAAACCCAAAGAAGTCTGTGGTGAGGTGTCCTTCAGGGAGAAGACCTTTCAGATCTCTACAGAAGTTAAAATGTGCCAGAAGTGATGGTTTTTAACCTGTAGGGTTAGGTAAACCTTAGGGTAAAAAAAACCCTTTCATTCTGAGAGCAGGTAATGAATCCAAACTATCTGAGGCTTTGGTAAGGAGTCAGTGCTGAGAAATAAAATGTCATCCTATGTCAGCTTGAATGTGTCACATTGGTATGGCAATATAATGACTAACTCCTGTGGACTTGTGCCTCTACCATTTGCTGGAGTGGCCCAAGGATCAGTCCCACCACATCTGAGGTCGTAATCGGAACCAGAGGGGCAGGAGACTAACACACCGGAGGACAGGCTTTCTGCTGGGAAAGACCTGGATGCAGTCTGTGGTCTCCTGAGGTCAGGGATTACACTGAGACCTGGAACCAGAACACGACCACAGTGCAAGAAATGCCACATGCAGAGGGTACAGGCAGAGTACTTCCTAGTCTTTAAGGTGGTGGTGACAGGTCTCCGGGTATATTGAAATGCATTGGTGCTGGTTCTCAAATCTTCCACTCAGATGGGGAGTGTTTCTGCTGATGATTAGATGACCAGGTCCACACTAGGGGCATAAGTTTGTCTGGGGCAGGGAAACCCCAGGATAGACAGAACAGCTAAGCCTCTGAAGAAAGCATAGACAGAGGCCTGTGTCCTCATGCTGGCATTTAAGTTAATTATGCACTTAGCATTCATTAAAGCAGCTACAAGGCCACAAAGGTGAAAGTTTAGACCACTTACATTTTCTGTTTATATTAGCTTGGAGAACTTTGGGCCCATATACCAACACATGAAATACCATTTGGAGGTATGGTCCAGAAGACTGGGTTCAACCAAGTAAATGAAATGGATCAGCTCATGTTTAGTGCTAGCTGTGCAGGGAGAAAGACCAGTCACTTCACAGTGATTACAGTAACTTCACTGGTGTAAATGAGGGATAATTGTTGAAATCCACAAAGTTCCAGTGAGCAAGAAGACAAGCCTTTTTTCTTTGAATTCATAGTGATCATCCATGATATTTTTCACTTTTGGAAAACTGAAATGGTAAATCAGAAAATCTGTAAGGACAACATTACATGTAACAAGCTGTACCTACAGACGTCTGTTAGATGTCTTTCAGAAAAATCAGTATCCGAAAGGTGGGGTTCTAAGAAAAATTTTTAGGTTTTTTGTTAAGAATATCACCAAAAAGACTTTGTTTTGGAAACAATAAAAACCAGAGCCAACTTTCCACTTCCAGCATCTCCCATTCAGAAGGAATGTGCAGAAGACCTTGATACGATATGAATTAAAAGGATTCTGACTCTGCCAGCCCTAAATTCCAGGAAGTGAGACACAGCATCCTCATCTGCTCTTGCAGGCAACATTTGTTTTTACTCTAGCCTAAATACCAGACTGTTTCCTAAATCTCAACAAGTTGACCGTTCACTTAGATTCCTCAACCTCTCACAACAGAGCAGCAGGCTCTATGCAGGCATTTCAAGCACTCTTGCATGCCATCCAAAATTGACTTCTGCCCCGGGAGATTTAGAGGCGCCTCTGGAAGAAACACAATGGGATTCCAATGCACACAGAGCTGGTGGGACAGAGCTGCCCCAAGGCCCCTGGACGCAGTGCACAGAGTGATGGGGCCAGGAGATCCTTTCCTATCTGAAGCCAGGCTAACTCTCCAGCTCATGACCCTGCGGGGGAGTAGATTTCATAAAGTAGATTCAGAGCTTTATGAAATCCTTCCATAGCCCTGTAAGGGCTGCTTTCAGATTTTGCTTCTCTCCTTTTTCTCTATAGCATCTTCCATTATTCTACTTTCTGTGCACAGTCCTACTTGTTTTGCACACATATTCCCAAAAATGTGCTGAAATTCTCTGGCTCTGGATTCAGAACTGGCGGATGTTACCAAGCCAATCCTTCACTCCCTGCAGATCAACTGGGCTGATGCTCTCTGAGTTTGAAGTGCGTCGTGCTAGCAACATCTGACACTCTTCAAAGAGGCTGTGCACTGCATCTGGTGGAGTTGCTGGATTTGCTGCTATCATGTGGAGGAAGGATGCAGATAAACAGGCTTCTGCATCCACCAGACAGCTATAAAAATTTAGAGGTCCTGATCCTGAGTACAACAGGGTCAATAAAAGTCTTAAATTTTTTGGGATGCCTATGCCTGCTATAGGCTGGTAAGTCATCACCCTCCTGCTTCACCTTCCTATCACTGAATGGTGTCCACTCTGATTTAAGGTAATTTAAAAAAAAACATTTTAAAAGTGCTGTAGCATACTGAATATTTCACTAAATATTTTTGGAAGTTGCTGAGATATTTAAGTAGTGAGCAACATTTCTCAGAGGCAATATAGTAGCTTTCATCTTGAAATATAATTAATTAGACACAACAGAATATTTTGGCAAGCATTGCTCTTTCCCAAACATAAAAAAAAAATCATTGTAATAACTACATAAGAATTAATCAAGGACTCCATAAGCATTTGATCAAAACCCATACCTCTGCATGTCGTATATAAAAAGCCTTTCTGCTTGGCCATACTACCTGAGGCCTGAGTTAAGATCAGGGTTCCTAAACCTCACTATAAGGTGGTTAAACAACTTCAACAAGCTATGCCAATGAGTACATCTCCTCATGTCAGGGGTTCTTTTCCAGCATCACTATGGAAGAAACTCAGAACACTGAATGTAGCTCAGTAGGATATCTTCCATCCAAAATCCCTCTACGGCAAACAGTGCAAAATCACTGCTCCAAATGGGCTTCTGGCAGTAGTTAACGTAAATTAAAATGCTTCAATAAGCCAAAACAGAGCAATCCTTTTTGCTAGAAATTTTTAACAGACTCTTGTGGAAGTTTTTTTCATTTTCTCCAAGAAATCTCTTCTTTTTTGACAAAATTAAGATCCAAATTGTAGCCTAGAAAAAAAACCTTTTTAAAACACTGCCAGGTTCCCATCTTTCACATTTCTTTATGAGTTTAATTTTTCCTTTTTTTTTTTTTCCCCTCAAAATGTATACAAAAAAAGAAAGAGAGAGAAGAATGGGAAACATCCCTGCTTCATGGTGACTTTCCCCAGCTTGAGAGCTGACACTGAACACTCGGGTTATCTCAACTCCATACTCCAGTTGAGCTTGTTTACTCCTTTGTGCAACGATGAAGTCATGCTGGCTCACTTTCAAGCTATTGCAACAGTCACATCCTGAGACTCTTCCTCCATCTGTCTGTCTTCAGACTGTAGCACATTCCCATTTACTGGACCAGGGACAGAGAAAACTTGGGTCAAGAGAAAGACAGGTTGGTGCTTGCTCCTTTGTGGCAAAACCAGTGCCAAGGCTTTGTGCTGTGCCTGTGGCACAGGCAGAGCAGATGCTTGCTGCACTTCTGGACTGAGTCAGGAAATAGATACCTGAGAGGGAAGGAGATTGTGATGAGTTTGGTGAACCTAGGGATCCCAAGACTTCTCTAAACAATGTTGAGAACAGAGAGTGGTGAAAAACAGGAACAGGATCAAAGAAATGCACACAGTTCCTTTCCAGCTCCTTCTGCCTCCAGTATCATCTGATTGATGTGGCTCGCTGTGGCTTGAACAGGCAGAGTGATTGCAATCCTAAGTGTTCCTATGGTACTTGAAAAGACAGGAGAGTTAGGAAAAACACATAATTTTATGAAAATATCGATGTGTTTGGTATGCTGCCTCAGGAAAATGAGATATGCAGCATTTTCAGTAATGCAGATAACCTTCATATAAAAAAAAGTTAGGAGAATATGACTGCAGATGATATTTAGGCTAATTTTTGCTTTATTTGACAACTGCTTTGAACAGAAAATAGCATTTTAGAAAGATTTTTCATTTCCTAGACTCATATTACAAGGATTTTGAGGTGCAAAGGTTACTCATTTTTCTAAAGGGTGTGGTGACATAGATCAAAAAGTTATATCATAGCATTAAATTTTCTTCATTACAAACTTTGATCACTATCGGGTTGTTATGATTCTCATTGGAGAAAACCTTTGAAAAAATCAAGTCCCACTAGCACAGTTTTGAAATGCTATCTCTAGCATTTCTTTTGAAATTCCTTTGAAATATTTTTGTCACATTATTTGTTCTTACTAGTTTGTTTTCCTAATCTTTGAGTTTTATATTTTCACAAGGATCCTTTTATCAAAAAAAAAAAAAATCTGAATAGCTCCGTCATAAGAGAAAAAGATATGCCAAGTTTGCTTAGTATATTATATATTACTTGCCACTTTGAAAGTTACCTAATATACAGACACGGGCATAATTTCAAGTTGGCAGTGTTACCTTAAACTTTGATTTCAAGAATGCTGTTTTATTAACATGACCTGACAGATTCCCATAAACCAGCAAAGTTGTGCAATTCTTCTCCTGTGTTTTCATCTCTTAGCACAGGTCTGCAGTTTTCAGAAGAGAAAGACATTGTACCATTTCTGGAGCAATGTAGATAACTTTATAGGTCACCTCTTCCAGAGAAAGATTACCATAATCTATTATTTGATCCTCTAACTAATCCAGAAACCGTCAAAAACAGCTTGATTACTGTCTAGAGTAAAGGAACTGAAAAAATAAAACATGAATAAACCACATGCAGAAGCAATTTATTATTGTACTCTTCCATGTACTTATATATGCAAGCATAATTTCATCTGGCAACTTTCTTAATTTATCGACATTTTCCCTTCACACTTGGGTTTGTTTCCAACAGTGGTTTGTTTGTTTGCTTTTTTTTTGCAGAATGTAATCAGTCAAGATTAGGACACTGCCATGAAAGATGCTTTTTATACACATGCACATCTATAAATGGATACATATAAATATAGATAAAGCCTGTCCCTGAGTCTGCAGTCACATGACTGTGAGAGGCCAAGCTGACAGTCACTGTCCTTGGCTCCTGTCTCAGACTGTCACAGTGGCAGTCTGCAGAGCTCGGGTGCTGTGCAGAACTGAAGCTGCTCTGGCCCTGTTTCAGCTGAGACGGAGATGCTGCGGGCAGTGAGTGTGGCTGAGCTGCGAGTGCTGAGGGGCTCCGTGCAGCAAGTGATGCTGGTTCTGCATCCACCAGACATGCTGGGGTTCACAAGGGGAGATTTCAGTTAAACAAGAAGCTTCTCAAATTGTTGAAGTTAAAAGGAAATCAAAAGAGGAAAAATCCAGGATTTGTGGACAAGACTGTAAGAACAGCTGTACTGAACCAGACCACAGGCCCATGATCAATAGTGAGTAATACAGAAATAGAGGCAAATGCTGAAGGAGATGTTTAATAGTTTATATTTAATAATTCCCAACGTTCAGTAATTTTTCCAGTTACACATTGTACCCCAGCAGAATCTTAGCCCCTGCACATCCAGCATCAAGGAGCTCCTTGGAAAAAAGTGTCATTAGAGGCTCAGGAGAGATGAGTACCACACAACAATACAGACATTGTCAGGGTTGGAAAGACTCAAAGTCAAAATGGCAAATCACACTTTTGAGATGCTAATAAAGAAAAACATAGACTACTGCAGGCAAATATTAGGGAGAAAATTAATAGGAAGGGTCACGACGTATTTCACAAAGAGAAGCACAAAAAAGTCTAAAACAAACAATAAGGGGTTCTTTACCTATATTGGAAGGAAAAATAAAAGTAAACGACTGAAGTGAGAGAAGTGAGATGGAATCTGGAGTGAGAAAGTGCAAGATCATCTATCAATGGGATATGAACAGTTTTTGCTGTGGATATAAAAAAGACTTGTAGACTGATGGGATAATTTTGAGCTTCTACACACATAATCGTCAAAATAAAATAAATTTAAAAAAAAAGACAGCAGAGAACAGGATAGAAATTAACATCAGAGAGATAGAAGAATAAATGTCATTCTACAAGGCACTGGGTTTACCATGCTCAGCTATATTCAAGCATGACCATGAAAAAGAAATGCTAGGTATAGAACAGCTACCTTGAAAGTGGGAGGACTCCCAGAGAGCTTGGCTATGTCAGACTGTCAAATCGGAAACTGAAGAAGTATAAATGTTTTGAAATGTACCAACAGAGTAAATACCGCAAGGAAGAACACTCATTTAAAAAAAAAAGAAAAGCAAAAGAATAAATATGCAAAAAGATATTGGTAAATAAAACCTCAGTAATGAAGTAATCATTCATGATGCACATGTTTAGGATGATAAACAGAGTGCTTTCATTTGTTCTCTCAAATGGTGGGCTGGTCACCAGGAGCACTGCAGCAGTCTGAAAGGTGAAAGTTCTCTCATTGCCCTAATCTCAGAGGACCAGACTCTGCATAATCCTGAAGAGCATTTGTTTTGCCAGAAGGAAGGGACAGCAAAGGCAAGTGGGCGTTGAAGCTGTTGTATCCCATTCCCAGCCTGGGGAAACAAGCTACGAAACAATGGCTCATATTATGGGGAGAAGGCATCTCCCTCACCAATAACCTCTGCTATGCACACACCAATTCATCGCTTGTTGATGGCTGCAGTAACAGCAGTCTGATTTTCCAGAGCTTTTAGATACACAGGAGAGGCAGAGATTTGCCCATGCTGAGAGTTAGCACTGCATTACGGCACTCCACAAACCACTGCAGTGCAGAGAGGAGTATACCTCTTTATTATGGTCTTTAAAGGACCTAAGGAAAAGGAAACCATTAATTGCACTGATAGTTCATTAATTGGCTTGTTAGAAGTTCAGTGTTTGCTCAGGATTTCCTAGGTTACTGGGCAGGTCATCAGAAAGATTATACTTTTCTGAAGCTTGCAGTAATTAGCTGCTAGCTAGGGTTACTCCTCAGTATTGAATTAAAATGCTGGGACAGGAGACAGAAAAAAGGAATGGAACCAAAGCTGCAACCTGCTTACTTCACTGAGACCTGGCATGCTCCTCTAAGAGCAGCTCAGCATGTTGTTAGTGGATCAGTTCATGAAGGCTCCTTCTCAGCACACAGCCCTTCAGAAGCTGGCTGGAGATGACAGCATTTCGCAGAATGCTTTGGTGGTGTGCTGGCTTGTCTTGTTACACCACCATGAGTAAAGGAGTGCTATTAAGGCAGGCATAGCTGGAAGTTGTGTTTGCAGAGTGGTCTGGATCTCACATTATTTATGTCTGTAAAACAATCAGCCCTTGCCCTCTTCTTTCAACACCCAGTTCTATCTTCTTTTTGAAATGATAAAGGGAATGAAGTTTGTGGGTATTTCTTAAGTACCTTTGAACACAGCTGCCATCATTGCGTGGTCTCAGGGATTTCTCTTTCCTCTTCAGCACTCACATCTATGTTTCTTCAAATAGTTGTATATAGGGGCAAGTGCTGTGCCAACCTCTTCTCGTTTGCATACACCTATTGCCTCTTTGTGGCTGACAGACACAAAACGAATATTTTCCCAAGGTGGAAGGAAATATTTCATTCCGCTTGCTCAGGCTCACATGGCAAATGCCACCCTTGCTTTGTGAGTTTCCTTGTCATTTCTTTATCCCCTCTTCTTCTCTTGTGCTTCCGGAAACAAAAATATTTTGTCTTGAGATAAACTTTCTGCATTCCACTTGCTATTTTTGTGAATGGTTGTCTTGGGGATGGTGTAGGGCAAATGCCTGCTTTTCATTACTCTAGCAATCATGCAGATTTTTTTTCTCAGAGCTTTGGGAATACTTACCTGAACAGGGATGCTGGTACACCTCTGTGGGTGTGACTCACCCTTCATGTCTGGGGACATCACCTGCAACTCAGGGAGCAGAGATCTGTATTTTGAAGCTGAGGGACAATATTTCTGTTTCTATGCTCACAGCTCATTTTTAAATAGTTTTAAAATATTTATAAATTTAAATATTTGTATACTAAATATAAATATTAAATATTCACATTTAAATTTTTATATATTAAATATATATTAAAATATTTTAAAATTTAAATAATTTTAAAATTATTTATAGTTTTAAAAATAATTTATGTCAACTGCATCCTAAGTCTGTGCCACATGACTCTATTAACATACCCACAAAATCTCTTTGAAAAACACATTTTTTGACTGCATTGAGTGGAAACACTGCATGTTTACTGCAAAGTGTGACAAATTCCAGCATTAACCAATGGAAAATGAGATCTCTGTATCAGCACACATGGAAGCAGGAGGGGATTAGAGTCCTTTCAATAACCAAAAATGTATAAATTTGAAACTTGACTCAAAGCCTGAATCACAACCCATTGAATTTGCTGGAGTAAGTCCAGCGGCTGCAGTAGACTTTGGATCAGTTCCAGACTCCAAAGAATAAGAAGGTAAAATTTTAATATTCTGAGATATATGTGAGCCCACATTAGACGAACTAATAATTTCATTTTGGACTTCAACTTGGTACATCTTGTCAAGTCTGAGGCCTTTTAAGCATCTTAAAAACAGCTGTAGCATGAATGCTCTGAAGAAAACACAAAGTAGATGTTTCCACTACACAGCGGGGCATTCTACAGAGACCCCAGAGCCACTGCTGGCTGCACATTGTCCCCTCAGCTGCATGGCACTGTGCCCAGGCTAATAAGACCTGCTGGGCAACATAGTTTGTTAGCATCATAGCAGCTTGGCTTTTGGAGCTTCCCAGCTCCTCTGCTCCTTGCACCCAACCCCACTTGGAGACTCCACCAATTTCTGCCCTATCCATCTCAGCTGCTCATAGTATTGGTCCCTAATATGTTTCTCACAAAATGGCCCAGGTCAGCAAAAATCACATTGTTAAGCCAATTAAGTTAACCTGGTCCATCTCTGCTGTCTATAAAAAAAACAATGGTTTTATGGGATCTGCTCCATGGGCAGATGCAAGTGGTATGGAGCTGCTGGGAGTGTAAGGATAAACAGCTGTGCCAGAATATCTGTCACCCAGCCACCACCAAGGAGTTTACCCCAGAAATATTGCCTTGGTCTGTCATCTAAAAGTGTCTGTGTCTTTTTCTCTCTTAAAAACAGTGCACCAAGTCCTAAACATCTTATTCCAAGCAATGCTTGCGGCCTTCTACACTGGCATAACTGTTTTGCTCTCGAGCAAATCTGTAGTTCAGCTTGCAGTCAGAAATTTGAGATTCACTTCATATTGATAAAAAGGCATCTAATGCAAGTGGAGCAATTACAAATAAAACCGGAAAAATCTTTTACTGACTTCTTTTGTCACATTTCAATTCTTAGAGGAGAGAAAGCAAATGTAAAAGGAGAATGTTATTGTTCCATCTGCAATGGGTTTCTAAGCAGAAAAACTTTCCTACCATCCTAAACACACAAACACCAACATGGCGGGATAATATTTTCCCCAGACTTTGGTTTTGTCAAAACTTATTCTCTCTTGAGACAGTTGATTATGTTTTCATGTGAGAAGAAAGACTATGATTGCAGGTTTCTCACTAGTGTTGCACTTTCTAAATATTAAAAAGTCAGGAATGGCAATTTTGCTGAAAGGATATGTGGTACACAATATTTTCCCACCATGCTTTAAAGTTGCTTTTAAAGTGGAGTGAATCAGCACTGTTTTCCAAATTCCAGGAAAAGAGTGGAGTTCTTATGAAGTCTAGAGGGATGGGAATGACAGTTGGTCATTTTACTGCAAAAAGTCGTATTACTCTAATGAATCATTCAAAACCTTCACACAAGCCCATTATAACAATATTTTAAATCAAACTGTAAGGGAGTTAACCCCATAAATCTGAAAATTGTCTAAATCCTTTGGAAATGACAACACTTTCTTGATAGGCCAGATTTTGCACCACTGGAATCAAGAAAGATTTTTACTTTCCTGGGAAAAGATATGAGACCCTCATGTTGTCAAAGCTCAGCCCACTATTTTAAATGACAGCAATGCCAACTGAACACATTGAGTGCTGTATTACAGGCATTTTCTTTCATCAGTCAAAATATTTTCCTGAGCAGATTAACAAAATATTCATCAGCTCAGCATAAAGAGATCCCACTCTTGTCTACATGATCCAAATCAAGAGGAATCCTGTTGAACTAACACCATCATTGCACCTTTGATATATGAGAGGAGAATCAGCTAAGAGAACAAAGCAGGCATACGTTACCCACCATTTTAAATAAACGACTCCAGGAAATTGCCTGAGAGACTTCTTGAATTAAGAACCTGTTAAAATTATTATTCAGATGTATTATGTGTAGTTGAAAAAATAATCTTTATACATATGTGTTTTCATTTTAAAATACAGTTTCTTTTCCATTAAAAAGGCATCACCCTTTCTTGCCCATCACAAGAAAGGTTCTTTCATCATCCCAGACCAAATTTCTGGTGTACAGTATGGGTTTCCCAATTTCGTGGTATTGCAGAAGTGCTTCGTGAATTAGCAGTGTTTAGGAAAAGGAAGCAAAGAATGCCAAGAAATCACCCCGGTTTGGAAAATATACAAGCAGGGTAAATCTGAAGCCCAATACAGAAACTTATGAAGTTGACCTGAAACTGATGTTAACATCAAAATAAAGAAGCAATGTCATTAATAAATTGTATGTAATATTTTAAGCTGTATGGGCTCTCTCCATCTGTAATAATTCTATATAATGTGCAAAGGTGATCCTAACTAAAACTTCATGGAAGTTACTGTGTAGTTACCAATATAAGATAAATCCGGTACTACCCTCCTTTTTTTTCTTATAAGGTCATCAAAATAGTGCAGTAGATACCAGTCAGCCCTCTCAGGTTTTTGCCCAATCTTTGCCTCTTTGCCAAGGCCACATGAGCAGCATTCTGTCAATAGCCCTTGAATCAATGATGGTGAGAGCAGAAAATCCCAGTCGCTCTTCTATGACATACATGCCATATAGCAACCAGGCATGAGCTGCTCTGTGAGCTCGCTCTAAAGCACACCCCACACTCTGACAGTCATGGTACAGGTCGAATGAAGATGGAGGAATTGGGAGGAGCAAGGGACTTGACCTCACTTATTCCACTTTGCTGGCCAGTGGGTTTAATTTCTTGCCTACCAAAGGACTAATGTCTATTCACTAAACCAGACTATGCATCTGGCCGTAACTGCCATTCCTAAGTCAAATTATTTCAGATTTCCTCTGTTAGATCACCTGATTCGATACAAAACCCCTTTGAGATGCTACTACTCACTCTAAGGAGTAATCTTCCCCAGGAACATTCATAAAAAGTTCACAGAGGTGAAGATGAATATATGGAATGCGGAGAGGGCAGGACTGGAAAATAGACCTCTCACACACAGAAAAAAACCCTGCACCCACATAAAAAACCCCATACCCACATAAAAAAACCCATACTGAAAAATCCTCCCAGTTGTTTCTACATCACCACCCTGTGCCCAAATAAAATGGGAAAAATGTAGGAAAATCTCATAAAAGTTTCTGAGCTGCATCCACAATTGCTTTTCACCTAAACATTAAGGGTTAACATTCAGTAGTAAGAAAACAAGTGGGAGGGTCAGACAAACCTGTGAGCAGAGGACACCCACTGCTGCAGCTTTTAGTGCTATAGCATAACAAGCAGTAGAATTTGCCCAAGAGAGTGTAAAGCCAGTTTGAATGAGATTTTTATGCTGCCAGACAGACCTGGAGAGGAAGACACTGGCTGATGGAACTTGATATATGTGATCTGAAAATGAGAAACTGTCTAGCCTTCTTTTACAGCCGTATCCACTAAGAAAGAACTTAGAGTAGCCAGCTTTAGCCTTCTATATGCATGTACCCGGGCTGAGTTGGTTGCCTCTATATTCATGGAAAGAGAGAGATGTCTCCAGAGCATGATTCGGGAAAGCACTTAATCAAATACTTAACCTTTGAAGTGTGCTCAAACAGTATTGAATTCTCTAATTAAAAGAGAACATTTTCAGTGTATAGCCATAGTGATGAGAAATGCAATGGACATGAAATACTAAGAGTATCAATCCCCTGTTCCCCTTAGTTAGAAACTACTCTCAAGATTTCTCTTTAGAGCACACGCCTGCACTGTCTTTAGCTGATCTGACCTACTGCAGAACTGAAAGCAGGATCAGGTCTGTAAAAAAGTCATCAAATAAGGAAGTCTTCTGATTCAAAGGCCTGTTGGACTTGGTTCCCCAGGGGAAATTCCTGTACACTTACACTAACGGGTGGGATTAACAATAGCACTGTCAACTTATCTTGTAAATCCACTACAGTACCTCTAAAATGGTTCACTTGAAACACTATAAACAAGACAGCTTTTGTGTTGAAAGAAACAGAAGTGTTTGTTTATAGTGAAGTGTGTGTGTCTCTCTAATGCCGTTTGAGTATTTCAAGCTGAAAATCTCTATGCAGTATAATGACTGTTTTCCAAAGAATTTGAACACTCTGTTGAATATTTTAGGCAAATTAAAAGTAAAAATATTCCCTCAACAATGTTGTATACTCAATTTCAGCAACAAAACAACAACAACAAGAAAGAAACTATGTATGTAAATGCCAAGGCATTCTCAAAACATTTCATAATCATTACTTTAGAGCAGAGGGTGGGTGGTTGTCTTGTTTTTGACAGTTCTCACATTTTTGCAGTCTGAGGAAACGTGTAATAACAGGCTGCTCTGACACCCTGTAAAATGTATAGCACAGCCAATTCCTGTACTTCAGTTTTTTCTTCCTGCCAGTGAGGGTTCATTTTGTCTCACTTCAGGCATCCAGTCTAAGTGTTTGTTTAAGCAGGCTGGAATACAGTCAATGAAGGAAAATAAGTATGCTGAAATAGGCCAAACCTGTGGTTTTTACATGTTATGTTATTTTTCCTTGGGTTGCTGTGCTTAAACTAAAGTTGTTTTCAAATATGTGCTTTAATTGTTACTATTCAATATTAACAGAAAATAACCTGTTTACACATTTCCACTTGAAAGAAAAAAACAAAACCAGATAACAATGACATTTCCACCCAAGATGTCTTGCTGTATGTAAATTTTTTTTAGTATTTTCTATTTTCTGCGTTTTCTGTTTTCTGGAATGAAGGGCCACTTGTTATAGTACCTCACCATCTTCAGAACAAAGGTTGCAAGTTTTCACACTGAATACCAGCAATACCTATATCTCTCAAAACTTGCAGTAAAGATTTAGTAGTACACCTGGATCTCAAAGCCAATAGTCTGTTGCCCACAAAAAGACAGTAAAATCTAGTCTGCACAGCCATTCAATATAAAAATTCTCTCCCTGAGCATTTAGTAAAGCACAATCTTTTTTGTTGTTGTTTGAAAATGTAGGTGTTTGAGGAGTAATGTACGACAATGCATAGAACAATATCATAGGAATAGCTGTCTTGTGTGACATTACAATCTAGAGTTTGTATGCTCCAAGTTCTTGTGTTAGTCCATATTATCTTAGAAACTGACCCAGCAGTCAATGAAACCAAAGAGTACTTTGTCACTGATTTCGGAGAAACGTGCTTTAAAAGAGTAAGCTTTTTAAAAGTGAAACACTTCCTTCTTTCAAAACTTTTAGGTAATAGATAGGAAGATGTATAAGACTGGAATGACAACCTGTTGAATGCAAAAGGGCAGATGGCTCAAGGGTACAAACAAATGCACCAGCACTCCTTCGTATTGGGCTGATCTTGAGTAGTGAGTAACGTAGACACCTTGGTCTTTGGTCTTGTCTCTGATCATCTGCATTCAGTGGTGCATTATTTTCATCCTCCTCACTCAACACAAGAACAAGAAATGTCAGTAATTGTTCTCTAAGAAACAGATCAGGGAAAGCTCCAACAAGCAATACTTTCTGCAAGAAACTGAGAACTTAAATAAGTAAATAAAATTGGATAAAGCAGTGTAAAAGCAGTGACAGCTTTCCATTCAATTTTAGCAGAGAAATATTTTGAATTATGGTGTGGTTTGCTCTGCATAGCAAATGCAGCAAAGTGGTTTGGTTCCTTGAGGCTTAATATTGAACTAATAAAACCTGAGAAGAATAGAAAAAGAAAGCTGATAGAAAGTCTCCGGCACTGCTGTTACTTTCGGGTTGCCCACAGCATTGCTGATGATGCCATTGCTGCAGTGGCTCTATAAAAGCAGTAGCTCCTTTTCCTATGGATATCTAAAAGGAATACAAACATCAGTCTCTTCAGGTTTGCATTTGAATGTAAACCTTCAGAAAGAACACATTTCATTTAGACCACACATTAGCACATCTTGCTATTTTATAATCTGCATATCTGGAAACACGACTAAGATTGATAAATAAACACTAGCATTTATTTCAGCACATAGCACTTCCAGTCTTCTCCTGTGCTTCAAAAACTTTTCCTTTGACTCCGAATACTGATAATAAATTTAAGATGACATCAGTGACTATACATACGTGATGGGTAACTTCCAAATACCACAATAGCAGGAGGACAATAGGATCCTAAAAAGAAGCATTTTTAGACTATTAAGTAATAGAAAGTATTGAAAAATGCAAATTAGGAAAAATAGCTAATTCCTCTGGCATGGATAATTAAAACAGAAGTATACAAACACTTTTTGTGTTAGATGGAAGACCTAATTAAGGCCTAAAAGCGAAGTCATGCCATCTTCTCATCTGTACTACATCTCTTTTTTTAAAAAATGTAATTTACATTATAAACTTAGCCTGGGTATATTTTTCCCCATAAGTGTCTCTCAAAAATGCCATTTATTTGCTAAAAGATGTAAAATTCTGGGATTTTCTGAGTGTTCTGACAAGGTGCCAAGTGTATATATAGTGAGATAAAGAGAGGTACATAGATATATATATTAGTCACAAAATCTTTCAATCAGTTTTTAACATATTCTGTTAACAAATTCAAATGGTCTACAAAATATTTACCATGAGAGTTAAAGAATCACCTAACTGGAGAGACTTGGCTTTTACCTTGGCCCACACTTGCTCTCAGTCCTGCTGCAGCCCTACTCCAACTCTGGCTTTAAGACTTAGCAGCTCTCTAACAGTCAGCAGCTCTTTAACAGCTCCCAGGAGGTTTTTCCATAAGGATCTGCTTGACCCTCGCTGTAATTCACTTCTAAATTCCTGTCTCACTTTTCTTCTAGCTGGATACAAAACCAGCAAGCTGTGCCTACAAACCAGCAATGCCTTCTCAGTGCTTTCGCAAGAGAGTGAGAAATGGCGAACAGTGTGAAGTGGCCCAGGCGAATATCACCATCCTACATCACCACTTTCTAAAACAATTAAAGCAAAACTTTCATGCTGCTTTCTGCTCCAGCTAGTTAGTGTATGAGAGCAAACTCCCATTTACGAATACATCCTGCTTTGCATGTGCAAACTTATGCTTGCATGGACACTTCAAGGTTTGTTTGTGGCTCCAGTTGTGTTTGGACATATCTGAGCCAGGCACAGGGCTTGAAATGTTTGTCCCTTGACCTTTTCTGCTGAGAATAAATACAGTTCATCTTAGAGAAAAACATTTACTTTTTGGAGTGCTCTAAGTGGCTGGAAGAGGCTGATACATAAAGTATTGCTTTAGTCACTGTAACATCACTTTCACAATGCTATAGACCATTTAAAATACATTTATAGATTAGTGTTAATGTAATTATAATGGAAACTTCTATTCTCCAAAGATGAAAATGTATTTGCTAATTCACTGCTCCAAGGCTACAAGCATGCAGTCATTCTAGCAAAGAAACCAGCAAATTACACAAAATAAAAAGCCAAAGGGTGTTAGGACCACACAAGTGTACCTTGTTAGGACTGGAAAGGGTTACCTTTGTGCCATTCCCATTCTCATTTACAATCATTACCCCTAGAATGGATTCATGTTGTGCCATTTTCTCTTCTAGCTACAATAACAATGAAGTTTTCAAATCCCCATCCCCTCTTTGATTTGATGGTCATTCCTGTTGCCTCTTTTATACAGTCTGGCAGCCTGAACAGTAAAATCACCAATGAATCAAAATACTCCTTTTCATAGGGAAAACTTTTGTTCTGCACTTTTTTTCCCCCGACTTTCACCTTTTGCTTTCACCGTGCCTTCCAAAGAGAGCCCAGGGGGAACCACCACTCAGCTCCCCTGAACTGATCCCGAACTTCAATCTTTTTTTCTGCTGCAGTGATTTCCACTCTCCGTTAGGTGGCATTAGTTCAAATTCTATCTTGAAGCAAAATCATCCAATGACCGTTTCCCATCAAAGTCCCTCTTGGAGTTGGCTGGACCATGTCTTCTTTCACTCCTTGTCTCAGATCTGGATGTCGCCCATCCATAGATTTGTTAATTCTGTAGGCTTGCCGGCGTGCCCTGACAAAAACATGCCTTTTGCAAATGTATACCGTTTTGATTAGTAAATAATCTTTTAAACCACACAATTTCCTATGAGTTTCTAAAGCTCGTTTCAGTATGTAGAAAGAACTGTGCATGCACGTGTTTAATAGAATGTGAATAAAAACAACAAAAGAACGATAAATCATTGCCCAACGTTATTCTGCTTATTTCCAAAGGATAAAGACATTACAAGGTGAAAGAGAAACAAGCGTTTCCTTATCTCGTTCCTAAATTACCTCCAAAACAGAAAAGGGAAATAACACAAACCCAGCAAAAACAGTTGTTTCTGTGTTGTGAATTCTGTGAAAGACAGCATTATATAATAGACAGGCTAGGGTATAATACGCCTTGCTTTCCTATGAAAATAAAAAAAAAATATTTCTGCAAAACGTGACCTAGAAGATTCACAAGGTCCCTCAAGATAAGCTGAAGCCTGAATAAGATGAAATGAGAAAGCTGAGGGGAAGATACAGAGGGGGACATGCTGGCTGAGGAGTGCAGCTTGCTTCAGAGCCTGGGGAAGCTCAAGCTGGCTGTTCTAAATTAGGGTAAGATAGAAATAGCTTTCAAACACCTGTATGTCCTGTTTACCTTTCACACAAAAAATAGTCTTTAATTTCAAATGTCAAATTTCTTCAAATGCCCTGGAGTTTGCCTTGGTGGGAAGGGCATTGGGGGAACACCAAGGTAAGGAAAAAAATAGTGAATCTCTTCCATTTCTCTTTAGAGTATGGGAAGAACTAAACACAAGACTAACACGGGAAAAAAACAGTTATGAAAACAACAGATCAGTGCTGTCCTTCGCTCCAAATATGTACTATGTCTACTCTCTCCTCTTCCTGTAATTTTGCACAAGCCTTTTCTTCTCAGGTCAGTCCCGCAGTTCTCATAGGCAAAGGACCACCAAAGTATGTCAGCTTTATGACTTCTGGCAGATCATGTTCCTGCTGAAATTCCTGTATCTCAAGCACAGCAGAAGTCTTCCTCTCGAAAAAGCTCTTTGAAAGTCTGCATTTACACTGAAGATCTCTTTTAAACCATCTCAACTTTGACCTAGCAGCTATGGGAGTGCAGGTTCTGCCAGCAGCTGATACAGTTAATCTCATATTCTAAAGAGATTAAATTTACCAGAGCAATCTGCCTGTCCCTTCCTCTCTCTGTCTCTCAAGCTTGTTACACCCACTTAGCTTCCCTGTAATTTTGAGATCTTTTAGCCAATGTCAATTAGAAAGGAGTAGAAGTCATACAGATGTACTGATGCTCTCTCCTCCCATGTAGGTGCAGGGCTGTAAACAGGATGACCTGATCACATCCTCTGATTTTGTGTATTTCTCAAGAAATGGAATGAAGGCAAGGGCAGAAGTTTCCACAGGAAAGAAACAAGAACAAAACATGTGACAGTCCGGAGAACTGTGAATGACCAGAGGCAAAGGCCATCATTTCCAGCAACAGCACTCTCCTCTTTCATGAGGCTCCAGCATAAACAAGGC
This sequence comes from Amblyornis subalaris, assembly GCA_018881555.1. Lineage (NCBI taxonomy): Eukaryota > Metazoa > Chordata > Aves > Passeriformes > Ptilonorhynchidae > Amblyornis > Amblyornis subalaris. The sequence goes on along the minus strand of JACAXG010000103.1, from coordinate 1,524,626 downwards.
TGACACACATCATCCTGGAAGCCTGCACGTCCCAGGATTCACTTTCATTTACTTTCAGAGGATTTCCCTCAATGCAACAAGCAGCATGAGCCTCTTTGTTTGTCTGATGGGCACAATGGCTGGTGCCCTCAGGATGGTGAGATCCAGCACTGCTGCTCCAATCTCAGAAGCATCAAGCAGCTCGTATCAGCACTGTGGCAGAGGGCACGTGTCCTCCTACCCCATAGAGACACCTCCTGGCACAGGGCAACCTCCAATAACTGCTGGCCCTATCACCTATGCTGATAGCACAGACAATAAAGAAGCCCTCCAAGTATGAAGGTGATGATCTCAGCCTTGTTACTAAATATTTCCAAAAGCATCAAATACCAAATCAAGGTGTTTGAAAGACTCAGTGCCTGTTTTGGAAAGGATCTTCAGCTGGGGTTTTCTTTCTTCTCACGCTAATCTATAATGGCAGATATCCTGCAAAGTTTGACTTGCATCCCTAAATCAAATTTCTAGATTAAACTCATTCTGAAAGTTAGTTCTGAAGATAAAATGGTCTGCTCTTTTTATCACAAATTGGGACACTGCCTCAAGAGGCAATCCATTGCTGAGGCAGCCTATTGGGGAAGAACATGCATTTGGAACCCTATGAATTTTACCTTTGCCTAAAATAGAAACAACAAAAAAACTTGAGAGCTACTTTCTGTGCATGCAGTCACCTACTCATATTTAATAGCAATTGGAAAAGAGAAAAAAAATTGACAACTTTACTGAAATTTGACAATTTGTGCTGAAAATCCAGTGGACTGAACTGCCACAATCTATTAAATTGTACATTGCCTAAACAGTACATCGGTCCTGCGCTAATTACAAAAGACAAATCAGATCTTGAAAAATGTTTTAGCAAGAGAAAACAGACAATACCAAAACACCCAAAACCTCCTGTGGTCTTTTCTTAATGGCAGCAGCATTTCAATAATGATTTTTGAACTGGTAATATGAAATTGGCAGGTCTTGCTGAAAAACAACAACAACGGCAACAAAAAAAACAAACAAAAACCCCCACTTCTTCATGGTTTTTCATTTGACTGACAAAAAATGCAATTTCAAAACAAAACTATGTGAATGGATTAAAATGATGACAGCAAAATTAAAACTGATCTTAATGGCATCAAATACCAATTTTTTCTGCTACTTTTCTAGCTCTCCTCAGAGTTATTATAGATTTTAGACAAGCAAGATTGATTCACCTACACTGTTCTCCTGTATTCATTTGAGTCAATCACGTGTCTAAAGACTTTGTGGTGTCTTTATGATTGCTAGTCCAATCCAAGTCAGCATAGGATCCCTGTCTATCCACTCCAGAAACGCATCAAAGGCCAGGACTGGTCTTTTAAGGGACGTGAAACAAAAAGCAATGTCTCTCTCCTTTACAGTACCTAAACTGGGGGTGTCTACTTGCTTTTCTGTAGCAATCCTGAGAATATGGGGCCATGACTACTCTGAAAACTGTCCTAGAAGAATAAAAGAATGGTGGTAGGTTAGTTAAAATCTAAACATACTGGAATAAAAATAGAATACCGAGTTTTGTACAAATGCTTTGTACATATCTTATGCTCCTTGCCGTAATGCTATTTGCATCTTCTGCATGTGTAGTTGACCACATCCTGGCTTAAACTTCATGCCATTTTAAGAAGACTGGGAGCACTCATAGCATAAAAACAGATTGAATTTTCTCTGTCATGATATACTTTCACAGAAGAAAAGGGAAAGATCTGTGCGCACAGCTATGCATAGGTGGTCAGGGTTGAAGACTGTGTGATCCCAAGCACAGTTCTGTGTGCAGTGGTACATAGTTCTGAACTAAGACTCATCTACTGTTGTAGGAATCAGATTATTTAGAGTAAGATAGCTATGTCATTCAAGATATTTCTCAGACACTCTGGATTTTGGAGTCTGAACTTGTGTTTTACATACCAACTACAGCTGTGCATATATTATGGCCTGTTGGCTCAGGAAGGTAAAAGTGGAGAGCAAATGAATTATCATCTGGATCAATCTTCATGTTAGGTCTCCAGTATTTTGTTTGGATGGTCCTCAGTCCACCCTGGAGTTTCATGCCCCTCAGCCTGTGAAAGCTCCTTGGTAGGCCACAGTTGACCCCTGTTGAGCAACAATTAAGAAAGAGAGAGAGAATTCTTACAGAAAACCAACAGCTTTGTTAGTACATTAATCGACAGTTTCACAGCCCTCTCTGCAGCCTGGCAGGCAGCTTTCCTTACTCCTCTTTGCAAGTGGATGCTCCTGCCACTGCGAGTGGGACCCGGTCCGCCGGGAGCTCCGTAGGCCAAGGCTTGTGTGCCCCTCGCAGCGCTCACCCAGCCCCTCCTCCTCCCACCACCTCTGTCACCAAATTACATATATAGATAACAGGAATGACACATAAAAAACCAAACAAACATACCCAACACCCAAACCAGACCCGCGGTTGTTGGTACTTTTCACCGCCCCTTGGCATAATTAATGTATTCGCTTTTCCTCCCACTCTCCCAATGGGCTACCAGCTGCAGAAGTCCTGAATAGCGAGCTTAATTGGGCTTTGTCATGCAGAATACCTCCATTTTCTATAGCGGGTTACAAAGGGGCCCTTGGCAGACGTGACGAACTCCTCCGGCGACGGCGGGTCCTGCCTGGCTGCGCCCATCACCTCCGCACACGGCGCAGGTAGCGCCGCGGCCAACCCCTCTCGGCGCAGGGTCACCTCTGTCCCAGCTCCCTCAGCACAGGGGGTAGCACCCAGCACAGGGTCACTCTCAACCCACCTCCCCCAGCACAGGGTCACCTCCAACCCACCTCCACCAGCACAGGGTCAGCTCTAAACCACCGCCCCCAGCACAGGATCACCTCTAACCCACCTTTCCTCCGGCGCAGGGCCACCTCCGGCCCACTGCCCCCAGCACAGGGCCACCTCCAACCCACCTTCCCCCTGCACAGGATCACCTCCAGCCCACCGCTGTCCGAAGCTGCCCGGTGCAGGGTCACAGCTCCTCTCCCGCTGCTCCCCAGGCTGCTCCCAAATGCGCCAGGGACACTCCGCTCTGGCCGGGTCCCTTTCCCTTTGCGAACACGGCAAGAATGTCAGCCAGAGTATTTCCGACACGACCTCTTATTAAAACTCGGACCTTATGACCAAGTGCTCCCGTTTCATAGCAAATCGGTGTGGCGAGAATTAATTGGCGAACCCTGGACTCAAAAGAGATTTGCTATTATAGGCTAATCATACATTCTCTATTTGATATCAATGGTGTAGAGCACGGAGTGTCAATATTCACCGTGAATTACAGCTAATTATCGTTTGGAATCCAACCTACTGCTTCTGCCCATTGATTGGCATTGTTTTTTTCAGACTTATCTTTTTCCCCTCTTGTTTCTTGTTTTGACAGTTTAAATCCAGGTCTATATGACATAGAAAGGTAATGAAATTCTCATTTCATTGTTAATCTGGTTTCATCGCAGTATAGGTTTTACCCTCACACCTGCATAGCAGGGTGTAATTCCATTAATAATAATGATAAAAAAACCTAAATCAACATATTCATTGCATGTCTTTTCCCTGATGATATATTGTGAGCAGTGTGAGTTGAAAAGGAGCCATTTATTCTCACCGTGAATGAGTCTGCCTGGAACTGAAGACTTCACCTGCCTCCTCAGTCAATTAGGAATGTATCGAAAATTCTACCAGAAAACGAGTTAAATTAACCGTTAGCTAATTTCCTTGTGTCCCTCCTACATAATCCCCCCTTTTCAGCTTGCCCCAGAAATTACCACATGTTGCAAGGTTCAAATAGTGCCTAATGAAACAGTGACTAAATGGTTCGCTCAAACTCACAGTGAAGCCCCTTCGCTGTGCCTTCAAAGCCTGGGGGGCTGCAGCGGACGAGGGTCCCCATCTTAAAAAAGATTTTACGTATATATATACATATGAAATGAATATCGAGTTTGGCAGCAAAATCTCCCCCAGCAGGGCTGCGCCGTCCGTCCCTTCCCACCGCGCACACTGCGGGGCGGCGGCACCCCGGCTGTCCCCCGGGCAGAGGAAAGGTGTCGTCCCATCGGAGCAAGGCGCCCGTGGGGCTGGAAGAGCCGGGCACCTGAGGGGACAAGACCATGGAGAGACTGCGCGTACACGCAGGACCGTGCCCCCGCGCGGGTGGGAACAGGCATGAGCTGCCTGGGGGATTCCACACAACTTTATTTCCAAGACCCTCTGTCGGTGCTTCCTCCGAGGGTGTAGAAAGCGGTTTGGAAAGACCGCCCCTGTACTGCCGGGCTCTGCCGGGAGGCAGCGTTTCTCCCCGGCGTGTCGAGGTCTCTCTTTCGACTTCTTTACACCCACACGGAGGAGAAGCGTTTTCCCCTGTTTTACACTGCGGTTCCATGCAAATTTTAAACCTCGATTTTATCGAAGTTGCTTAATTTAAGGACGGGAAGAAAAAAAGCAGCCTCTGGTCGGCAATCTTCTGTGTAAAACCCTCCCGAAGAGAAGCTTTGCCCCTCAGTTACAAGCTCTCATTCCCGTCTAAAGCGGCTTCACTGAAGTGTCATCTACTAAAACTCGGTGAATTCCGCAAAGAGAGTAGAGTCACTTATTTGAAACGGTGAGGCTAATACAAAGTCATCAAAGCACTATGGTTCTTGTCTTTAAGTGACAACCCTCTTTATTGAACTGTTTGAAATACGCCTCCTGCTTTTCAATGTCTCTCTATCCATCTTTGTCTGCTCTTCAGAAAAGCAGACAATATAAAGCAAAGCCTGGCGAGCTCCCCACGCTCTGGCTTGGGCAGTGCCAACGTTAGCCTTGAAATTGTCAATCCTTCATTAATCTGAAACTAGTTATTTTTGCAGAGCACACAGCACACGCTTCCGATCTCTTTGGGTTCTCTTCCAACAGCTTAAATCCCCCCGGACACGCCGGCTGGGGTCGGGGCAGGGGGAAGGCGTGGAGGGGCCTAGGCCGGCGCATCGCCCTGAGCGGGGCCGGCTGGGAGGCGCGCAGGGGGGCGGAGAGGGGCGCGGAGCAGATCCTGCGTGAAATCAGCCCTTTCACGGCGAGACTGAGCGCGCTGCAGCGCGGACACACGCCCCGAGGTTTTCCGAGTGGCACAGTGGGTTCGGGCTGTTTGTTATTCCGTTGTCATGCGGGACTCTCCGGCAGCTGCCCGGCGCACGGCTTTCCGCCACCGGCGGGGGCCCGGCAGAGCGAGGGCGCCTTCCCAGGGGCGGGGTCCCACCGAGGAGCCCCCGTACCCGGGCTGCCAACCTTCCCCGGAGTTTCTCGCCCAGACCGAGACCCGGTTCAGCCGACGGATGTGCGTGGAGGCTGCGGGGTGCGCTTCCCGCGCTCGTTCTTAACATGCTTTTCGAGCAGCCGCGAAAACTTAACAACAGCAATAGAAAAGAAACCCAAAAACAGAGAGGTTTTTGGCCGAGTTTCTTCCCCGAAGGACTGCGTGCGGTCATCTTCAGGCTCCGGATCCAGAATGGGAATGCTCCCCGTCCTGCCCGCGTCCTCCGAGCTGTTGTCCGGACGCTCGCCGGGGTCCCGGAGCGGTGATAACAAGACTCGCCCATTCCTGGCCATCTTATCCCCACAGGCACAACAGAAACTCCCGAGTGAGCCTGATACTTTCTGGCCGTGGCCTCGTCCTGCGGCTGAGCCATCGGCTGAACCGTGCAAGAGGGAAAAAGAGCCCCAGGTAGCAGCCGAGCGGCCGAGAAGCGCTGCCGCGGATTCGGCTGCCCCTGACCACGAGGGCAGCATCAGGCACCGGGGAGCAGCACCCGAGGCCGTGTCCCATGGGGGTTGGGTCCGCGGGAGGGGCGGGAGTAGGAAATTAGGACAAACTAGAGTTGAATGCAGTGGGATTAGATAGACTGTCCCCTCTCTGCCCCAGCTGGAAACCGGAGGTACAGAGGAAGGAGTGTTTCCTCCAGTCCATTGGCCTGCATCCCTGCACCGTGAGCCCTCCTCTCCGTGAGCGCTTGGGCCCTGACCGGTGAGGCCTAGCCTGCCCCATCCACCTCAGGAAGGATGGGCAGCTGGCTGGACCGCTGAGCTCTTTGGTCTGGGGGTCTCTGGAGCGCACCTGCCATGGTGCCCCAACTACACTGTGGGTGGGGAGCAAGGAGTTGACCCAAGGGCTTCCACTTCCCCAGGTCCAGGGTGGACGGGCAAGATGCTGGTGATGGGCATTGTGGCAAGAGCTCGGACAGTGGGGAAAGGTTTCAGCAGAGCCTGTGAGGACTTCAGGGCAGGACTCAAAAGAGCAGTGGGGGGAGCATGGTGTCTTCAGCACTGCAAAGTTCCAGCAGCCCACAGCCAAAGCTGCCTGTGAGCAAACACATCTGATCAGGGCATGAGAGCAGGTTCGATCGGGGGATCCACAACCAGAGAAGTTGATGCTATGAGTCTGACCTCAGCTGTGCAGACCAAGGTCAGGGAGACTCCTCAAGATGGATGTTTTCTTCTTCCAATTCTTTTTAATTTAAAAGAGTTAAATTGAATTACAGTAAGTAAATAAATATCTGAGGGGGGAAAGCTTTTCTGGAGGAAGGAGAACCCAACAGGTTACAGAAGGATGGTAGCAAGGTCACTCACAAAAACATAACTCGCATCTCTTGTGCAAAAGCCCAGGCTTTAGTTGTGCGACCTTCCCCTTGTGGGTCCTTGCTTGCGAGGGGTCTGGTGCAGCAGCTGCTGAGGGGACTTGGTGATGCAGAGGGGCATTCGGGGCTGTCCCATACCTGAAAGCCACCCAAGACACAGGCAGCTCTTCTGCCACCAAGTCGTGCCAGGATAAATGGCTCCCTCAGCGGCTGTCACAATCAGCTGCCACAGGCTTCTCTTCTCCTGACTGCCTGGAGTGGGGCATATCTGGTGGATAATGCACAGTAACTGCAGCTGGGTTATGTTGGGACCATGCATGGGCCATATCCGGTGCTAAAAGTGGAAATAAGGCTGGGAAGTTTCATGGAGTCTCATGATGGGAGGGCAGTACAGCAGTAGCAGAACTGCTCCTAGGCTTTGACCTTGGCCTCTACAGAGAAGTGAATTTATTACTCTCACGGGAGCAATGAAGACATATGCAGTCATGTTTCCAGTGCTCTGAAACATGGCCGTGACAAGTACCAAAGAAAAGTGAGAGGTTAGCATTTGCTTCTTATTCAAAGCAGTTGCAAGAGGTCCAACATTCATGCTGAGCGGCAAAAGGAAAAAGCTGTCATCTGGGTGCTGTGCCATATCCCCAGGACTTTCAGACTCCTCTGTAGCTTCTGTTCCCAGCCTTGTTGCTGGCCACACCTTCTGCTTCAAGGGTCTGCCTCAAGCAGGTCTGTCTCCCTGGATAATCTTGTTCCCTCTGCAGATACCATCTTCCAGCAGGCTGCTTGGCAAAAGACATCCCTATATCCCCCAGTTACAGGTTACATGATTCCTGACAGAGTAGATAATGGCAGCTGAGGTCTCTCTTGGGTCTGCCCCTTCCAACTCACTGCTCAGCTTTGCAGAACTCAGCGTCTTGGAGACTCTCACAGAACTACCATGTTGGCCCACTGATGGGTATTTATCACAGGGTTTACAAGTTATGAGGCAATGAAAGTAAGTTGCAGACAGAGAAGCACAGCCACAGCAGAATCCTTATTTCCACAGATAACTGATTGTAAGAGGGATATTAAACAAGGAGCTGAACACTGCCTGTCTTGGGCACTGGATGAGTGAGGGGAAAAAATCGCACTTCACACTTTGTGGGAGGAAAAAAAAGGATAGAAAGAAGAAAGGGGGTGGGGGGGAGGAAAACCCCAACACATTTACATGTAAATTCACCTAAATTTAAAAATGTTGAATGCTGGACATGGAAACCCTACAATACATTTCCTGCAAATTAGGGTACAGTCAACTTCCAGTGGTGCTCCTGTCACACTGATTTTGGCTGCCCAGTGCCAGCTTCAGGTCAAGCTGGTTGTACCAGCCTTCTGAGATGCATTGGGCAAACCATTGCATCATTCCCCTTTTCCAAAGTTTTTAACATGAAACATTTACTTTGAAATAAAATGAAATATTAAATTGAAATATTGAGCAACTGTATCAACAACAGTTTGTATGTGATAATAATAATAAGCCACAATTACTTCTCAACCCTTGAAAGATACATGCAAGCATTGATTACTACAAGAAAGAGCAATTAACTTCATTTTCCTGGTATTGTTAAGAAATTGTTAAATACTGCAATGAAGAGAAACCTTTTTGTGTATCTTCTAGAAACAGAGGGAAATACCAATTTATTCACTGAGGTGCATACTTCCACAGAGTTACACTGTCAACAGATATACTCTATCAAGTGTATCTTTGCAGTTTTAAAATATCTGAGTTTTTTAGCCTTAGATTGAATCAGGCTAGATCAGACTGTGATGCTTTTTGTCACCCAGCAAAGCTTTGCTTTCCCAGGTCACCGCAGGTCTGTCGACATCCCCCTATTATGGTATTGGATGACACTGCTGAGAGAGTGGACAGTACTTTCTGTGGAACTAACGCCTCTTCCCAGAGCTTCAAAATTGGAAAAGACCCATAGTGATTATAGAAGCAAGCTAGACACAGATGAACTGAAGCAGAGAATCAAGTTTCCAGATCCCTCCTCAGCAGATTTTAGGGAAAGAGGAGATAACCCCCTCAGTCAGACCCTCCATGAGGTCCCCCTGGGAGGGAGTCATGAGGACCTCAAGTCTTTGGTCCTTTGGTCTCCCCAGCCTGGCAAGTGAGAGGACTGACACTTGGGTAAACAACATCCCCAGCCACTCAGCTGGCATGTAGGCTGCTGGCCTCTGTACTCAGCTCAGGCAGTGAAATTGTAGTGATATGGAACAGTGAGATTTTGTATTTGTTTTCCAAGTCCAGGCTAGAAACTTCAGCCTTGCCATTCCTTTCTCCTCCTGTTACACATGGGTGTGCTGACACTGTCTCTGCCCCAAGCCCTGAAGCTGGTCCAGGCTGTGGGGCAACGCCCACACCAGGCTCTCCTCATCCAACCCCAGCCCTGCCCATGCACCTGGCCTCTCCTCTAAGACAAGCAAGCAGTGCAAGTGTCACTGTACTGGGGCTGCCTCTCTCTTCAGTATCCAGGGTGCTTTCAGGCGAGTCAAATCGGAGACATACCTCTGAGCTGAAGCTCCAAAGTTAGGGATCAAAAACAAGAAATATAGGGATTGTTGAGGGAATTATTTGTGGAAAATGTTTTGGCACAGTTTCGGAGGCTGAAGTCAAAAGCGTATATTGGATTAATGGAAAATCCACTCAAGGAAAAGGCATGAGGGGAATAACATAGAGTGCAAAAGGCAATTCTGATGTGCTCATATGCTGTCTGCCAGTACTGCAGAAACTAGGAAAAAAGTTATAAAGGGACTCATTTGGGACCGACTACCTCCAGCAACATCCCACTCTGCACCAGCCCGCTGCAAGGAGCCCAGGATGGGCTGCCCAAGGCAGGGGCATATGAGACCCGTGGCCGGGCGCTGCCCGACACAGATTGCAGAGCACTTTGACCACGTCTCAGCCTAATCCCACGAGTGGGTTTGCACTCAGATCTTCTCCCTAAGCCTGGTCAAGGCGCCTGACGAAATCAACCCCGAATAGAGTGAACGCTCTTCTGGCGCCTGAGGGAAAAAATAAAAATAATCCCTGATCTCTGCTTGACATCAACCCGTATAACTTAAGCGGAGTTTCACCCTGGTGAAGGGTCGACGTGTGCAGACAGCCCCCTTGGTAAGGGAAGAGCCGGGGCAACCAGCCCGGGCAGCATCGCGGGGCGCGCTGCTGTGTGCAGGATCCCGGCGCACAGCCCTTCGCCCCCGCCCCGTGCCGCGATCGGAGGCCCCGGGCCAGCGGCAGCCGGGTGTCCCCGACGCGGTGCCGCCGGGCCAGCAGACGGGAGAAAGCTGTCAGTCGCCGGGAGGGCGTGCGCTGGCTTCCGCTGGGAAGGAACACAAAGCTGTTGGACTCAGAGAACCGGCTGCATTTGCATTCCGGCCGGAGCGGGGTGCCCCCCCTTCTCCGCCCCCCAGCCGTCCCGAGTCACAGGGGAACAGAAAACATGTTCGTGTTAGTAGCCGATGGCTTTTATTTTTGCTCTTTACGGAGATCTGGCACATATACAGCGATGCTTCCACAGTACGAAGGATAAGGACCGCAAAGAAAAGCACCTTGCCCAGACAGTCCACCTTCGCTGCTGCGACTGGGCTGGCACTTGGTAGGGGGAAGGGAGAGTAGGRACCGTAAGAAGAAAAATATTAAATTCTCCTCTGATCTCATTTATTTAAATAAATATAAATATAATTTTATATAAAACTATTCACAGACAAACAGCCGTCCCAAACCCAAACGGCCGATCTTTCTGTCTTTTCTTATTTTTGTTAAAAAGTCCGTCCAGAAGATTCTCTATAGGTTTTAGTCTGCTTTTCAGTTTTTTTATGTCTCACCTTTCGGTTTCAAAAAATTGCCGGGGGGATACAGAGGGAGGTACCCCGGCCAGTGAGAGAGCCCTGTCCCATGTTACATTTTAGGAAGGGCAGGTGCCCTCTCCTGGGGTTACATAAATAACGTTTTAGTTGAACTCTCACGACTAAAACATTTACATTCGGAAAATATATTTTTATATATATAGATATATCTCTTTCTATTACTGCGAATGGATGTCAATTAACCTCCGCGGCGGCGAGGGCCAGCCCACTGCAGGTTAGCGGGCTGCCGTCCCTGGGCAGCGGTGCCAGGTAAGCCGCCGTGCCGCCACCTCGCTCCGTGCTGGGACCCGGCGACCGGAGCGGAGCTCCGAGCCGGGCTCATAACGGGGAGATCTCTTTATCCTCGGTGGCCGATGAGGGGGATAGAGACTCTTCATCCTCCGACCGGGGGTAATGCCCCTGGCTGGTGCTGCACTTGCAGCCCCCGTGCGAGTTTCGCTGGGTGCCTTTGCCTTCCTTCTTGTGCTTCACCCTTCTGTTTTGGAACCAGATTTTCACTTGCTTCTCGGACAGGTTCAGATACGTGGCTATCTCGATCCTCCGCAGCCGGGACAGGTACATGTTGGAGGAGAATTCCCTCTCCAGCTCCAAGAGCTGGGTGCTAGTAAAAGCAGTCCTCATCCGTTTCCCATTTTGAATTTGGCTTGATTCGGACCCTCCTGGACGGGAGAGAAGCGCGAACTTCAGCGGGACGGGGGAAAGGAGGGGAGAGAGAGACAGAGAGAGAGAGAGAGAGAGAGAGAGAGAGAGAGAGAGAGAGAGAAGACATTCCCCCGCCGCTTTCCGACCCGGGGCAGCCGCTCTCCCTTGGGGGTACCCCTTCTCCCGCTGCCCCCCTTCCCCGGCGGCCGCAGGGCTCCTACCCATGCCGAGGCAGTGAAACCTCCGCGGGTCGCTGACGCTGTAGGTGGTGGCCGCGCAGGCAGGTGGGTGATGCGCCGGGTGTCCCAGGGCGGCGGCGGCGGGCACCGAGGCGGCGGGCGGCGGGTGCTGCGGCGGGTGGTGAGCGTGGCCGGTCCGCGGGCAGCACTGGGCCTCGCCGGCGGCGGCGGGGAACTGGCTCTTGAGCAGAGGTATGGCGCCGCCGCCGCCGCGAGAGGAGTGCAGGTGCGAGGTGACACAGAGCGGGCAGACGCAGAAGGCGCCGCTCTTTCGGGACGGGCAGCCCGGGCCCGACACCGACATGACGAGGGGCGAAGGCATGCTGAGAGGGATGAAGAAGTCCTGGCCGTGATGATGCTCAGGAAGGGACGGAGCCGGCCTCGAGGAGTCTTTGATAATTAAGGAGTCGACATAGAAGGAGCGGGACATTGCGGAGGGCTCCGAGGCCGGGGGCGGCTCTCCCAAAGTCGGGTTTTTCCCTGCTTGGCCAAGTTGCCACTGAAGTCCTGGCGAGTCGAGAAGGTGCTTATGTTTGAGAGCTGAACAAAAGGGTCCCTGGAGAGGGCTGGTCTTAAAGTCCCCCCGCCTGGATCCCCTGCGCCGGGGTTTTATATCAACTATTTAAACACGTGATGGCTGAAAGCCTCGCAGATCTAAATCTCCCCGGCTTCCCAGGCCGGCAGGAGAGGCTGCCGGGGGGGACCAAAGCGGGGTAGAGGAGGGGGGCAAAGTGTGCGTGCTTGCTTGTTGCTCGATGACTTCACTCCTTCGCCTCAGATAAATTATAGGAGCAGAGAAAGCGGGGAGGGGGCGGCTGGCCCGCGGGCCCGTCACACGTCGCGCTCGCAGGCATATTCCCCTGTGAACACACCCGGGATGTTGGGGGTAAAATCAATCGGAAGGAGTTTCTGCTCGGGGATTGTCCCCGAGTACAACGCTCCTTTCCCCCGCCGGGAGGGAAAGACAGGTGAGAACAGGTGCTGCGCTGAAACAAGCGGGTCAACACCGCCCCCTTCACCCCCCGTAAAATAACATCCAAAGGGACGTGAGTCCCACGGAAGGCTGGGGCCAATACCTTTCTCCAGTCCGGCCCACTCCCTGCACTGAGGACTCCTTCAGGAGGCCCTCTCTGCATCAGGGGAGCCAGGGACACAGATGCAGCCATAGATATAAAGTTAGGGATGGCGCGCGTTTGTGTGTCTGCGCATACATATGCATGTAGGGTGGGTTGGGTGGCTTTTTTTTTTTTTCTCCTCGCCCTTTTCACCTCGAGTGAATCTTGCCAAATTGGCAATTACTGCAACGGACAAAGCCTTCAAATATCTGGACACTTCTCAGCCAAACGGTATCAAAACGGAAAACTTCCAAGTGAACTTCCCCGCCCGCTCCAGGACCGCAGTGCGCAGCGCTAATGAAAAGCGAACATGTCAGGGAGGGATTCTTTGATCTCCACCAAGTTTGCTGAAGCAATCATTCAAAGTAAAATTGGATAAACAGCTAAATACGGTCGGTGGCTCCGAAGCATTTCAGAGTGCATTAAAAAGCCAAGGTATTCGCAGCATATTACGAGATTTTCCAATGACCTGTTTTATGGGAGTTTAAGAAGAGACATCGTTAATAGAAGGACGATCGCGTTCTTGTTTGGCAGATGCGAAGCGGCTTTTAAAACAGACTGCGGATCCCATCCCACTTGACACGGCAAAGAGAAGCGACAATTGTGCTCTAAAGCAGAAAACACAGATTACGCCTGATTATCAGAGGCTGAGCAGAGACTCGGGAGTGCAGCAATAGCCGAAACATGTTCAGAAGCGATTATCATGCGCAAGGGCCGGGCCGCGGATATCCTACCAGCCCTCCCGCACACCCACTCTCCCGCTGTTAAACTCAGCAAAATAAAACCGCCTTCTGATGGAGCCGGCATTTCCTCGCCCCTGGGACCAGCGAGGCTCCGCAGTGCAACTCGAGCCCTGCTAAGAGAGGGACCGGGTTTCGCCCGGTTGTGCTGTACTGCCCCGTTCCCGTCCTCGTCCCTATTCCCATCCCCAGCCTGTGCCGCTGTGCAGGCCCCCCCCTGAGCAGGGGCCGGCTCTCCTTCAGCCCTGCTCCCCTTTTCTCCCCGGGCAGGCACGATGCAACAGCGTTTTTAGGGACACTCCGCGCTCGGTGATCTGAGGATTTATGGATAGCAATTAAAGTTTTATGAATTGCAGCTGAGGCTGGTTATGGAGCTATTTGAATGTGATTAGAATTCAATTAGAAAGTGTTTACCGGCCGGCGGGGGCTCCGGAGTGTAAACAGACAGCTATTCCAGCAATGCGCTAATCCCGCGTCTTGTGACAACAATTAGGGGCTCGTGGGGTTTAGGCGGGTCGGCTCCAACCTCACCTACTTTTACCCAAACTGCCGCCCGGGGCTCATCGAGGCCCCGCAGCTGCCAGGCCCCGGAGCCCCAGCGACCGCTGATCACGCCGCCGCCGAGGCCCTGGGGTCTGCGGCCCCGGGGATACCCGGGGACTCTGCCTCTTGAGCTCCGCTGGGGCCGGGGAGATTCTAGTCACCGTCACCGTGCACAGGCACGGCATTTTTTTGTCCGTCTCTTCCCGTTTAAAACAAAGTACATCCGGAGAAGATTTGAATTAATATCTGCATTTTATTTTAATTTTTAAATTTATTTATTTATTTATTTGTTTTCCTTTATGCGAGTCTGATCTGGAAAGTAAAAATAATAGTAATACAACCTCAAACCTCAGTGAAAAAAACAGTCTGCAGTGATAGAGTGGATCTGGGAGGAGGCTGTCGTAAGGGAAGGCAGACAGAGCAAGAGTCGGATCAAAATTGCAATTTGTAATTGTTATAATAAACCAAATGCAGTGATAAAAGAGGGGAGAGAGGAGAAAAAAAACACTAAGAAAAACCCACTCCCGAAAGCCAGAGCAAGAAAAGAAGTCATTTGAAAGCAAAGACATCCCAAACCAGGCGGAATGATGCAAGGCGTGCGCCCACATCACATCGGCCTCGTTACAATTTTATTTTTCAATAATTCTGTCCGATAAAATTTCATTGTCCATTAAGTAATCCCCGAAATGAGAGCTCTTATGAGCCTATAATGAGCTCTAATTGCTACGACTGGGAGAGCCACGTGGAAGGATTTAGAAGGTATTAAGCAGTTGGGTACAGAGCACAGGCTGTTACCTAGCCATTACTTTCATAATTCAAGGAGAAAATTAGTCCTTTTAAGGGAAAATCCTTTGATTCCCTTCATTCTGCTCGGGGTGACAGAGTATAGCTTTGTCTGCCTTTAGTTCAAGACAGTGTAACAAATGAGAATGTAACGAAATTGCCCCCTTTTGAAAGTGGAGCAGTTCAAAAAGAACATCAGAGCCGCTCTCCTGGTCCGCCGAGCGCAGGACTGGGTACTGGTCCCTCTTTTCTTCCAGATGTCTCTAACACCTTTATGTAGAAGAGATTCACGGCTTAAATGACAAAAGCAACTCTTTCCCTTCCCTCCCCCAACCCCTGCAGCTCCTGGCTGAAGAAAAAGCCATGCCCGCCTGGAGAAAGCAACGGCTTTCAGGCGCGCATCTCCGCTGAGTTCACGGGAGGAGCTGCCTCAGTGGAAAGTGCCGCAGTCCGGGGACACGTTTCGACCAGAAAAAAAAAATTCCAAACCAAACCACCAAAAAACCCCAAATAAACACCAAAACCCAAAACAACAAATCCAAAACAACCCCTGCAGGGCAGCCGTGGTCACAAACATCACACTTGGGTGACGGGCGGTGGCTCCGGGCAGGATGCGCCCGGGGATGGGGCAGCTCCCGTATGGGAAAGCCCCGCTCAAAATAAAGCCGTGAGTGGGTAAGCGAGGGGCCGCGGGCTCCTGCGCTATAATAGCATTTCTTCGCTACTCTAACATTGATTTCTTATTAGTTTCCAAAGTGATCGGCGATCTCGACGCCAGCTTTTCTGAAGTGAACGCAAGCAAAAGACAGGACTTGCCCCCAGCTCCCATTAAGGAGGTCATTATAAAAGCGTGAACAAGTCTATTAATGTTTTATTGAAAGCRCATCGTTAACTTGTATCCATCCTTTTCTGAAAGTGGCATTGTGATATTGCTGTCTGTGGCACATCTTACCCAATATAGCCCGAGATTTCTCCATTATCTGTAACCAAGCAACACTTTCTGAATACCAAAAATTGAAAAGAACCGCTTAGTCTTCAAGAAAGTCCTCAATAATAGTGGAAAAGAACAAAGATCCAGGAGACAACAAAATGCCACAGGGGTGACTTTTCATGAGCAATTATCTCTCATTAATCAGAAGAACAGCTGCAATATTAATTTTCTCTCTTTCTTCCTCTCTTTTCACAGTCCCCAACATTTGAATAATCATAAATTTTGATTTCATGGAGCAGCAACATTGCCAGCAACTTCCAGACACAAGCTACCTAGGCAGGCCGCACGCTTCGCACATAGCTCTTATTTTAAGGCTGCCAAAGAATAAAATGAAGAAAAGAGAGGAAAAGTCTGGATTGCTTTTCCCCCTCCCTTTGCCTCGGAGCATGGATTAAACCAGCAGCCCCTTCCCTCCACCCCTGCCGCTTTCACTCATGGAAAGTAACAGGCGAGAGAACCGAGTGTCTGCGCCAACTTCAAGCGTAGGAGTTTCTACAACCTCGCTGTCCATTTAACTTCCAAACATGAAGCCAAGCGTTGTAGATCTGTCCAAAGAGACAATCTTTGGGCGTAACACACATTGTAAGACATCAAAAGGCCCTGGCGTTATGCGCACTGAGAAGCGCATTCAGCATGAAGGGTGCAATGCCTCTCTTTTCAGGGGCTCAGCCGCGGATTGTTTAACAAGTGACGTCGCAGCGACAAGAAAACCGCGCTCCTCCAGAGATAAGGATGTAACATTAAATCTCGCTTTTTGGGATTTCAAAGAATCTCATTAAGGGCAGGGGCAGAAGGCTGCCAAGCCAGGAAGGAGAGCCGTGACCCTGGGAACGGAGCGAGTAGTGCCGCCTGCCCAGCTCCTTGCTGTCTGGGGGAAAAGGGCAGAGTCGAGCCTGAGACCACACCACCCCTCAAACTCTTCGGGCATCCACCTTTTCCTCCTCGGTCCTGGAGGGCAGGGGCTTGAAACCCCTCCTTGGAGACCGGTGCTGAGCCCGGCAGTGGCCAGTGGGCTTACCCAAGGGTTTGTGGGCTGACTGCAGGCTGAGGAAAGGGAAGACAGCTTCTCCTCCTTTCCCGCAGAGGCAGATCCCAGCTGCCCTTCGCTTCCGGGAGAGATTTCCTTTGCCTCCATTCCTGGTCATAAATTACCCCACCTAAACTTGGCATGGCAGCCCCCTACCGCCTCCAAGAAATCGGGGTGTTTCTGAGGAAATGAAGGGGCACCCCTGCACTCAGGAAGGACAGGCCCCTGGCTGCCCTTCCAGGAACCTCTTGCCCCAGTGTCCTCTCACTCCCGTGGAGTGAGGGCGGGACACGGAGCTCCAGGTGGAGCAGGGGCGGCCACATCTCTCTAGGAAGAAACCTGCTCCGTCTTTAAACCCCTTCGCAGCCTTTAGAGACATGATGCTGCTCCCAACTCCAAGCTGTTGGTGCTTTTCACAAAGTTACTCTTTCACACAACTAGCAGCAAATTACAGCGTGAGTCCTTCAGGGTGATTATGATCACCTGCATTTGAGTGAATGCTTCAAAAAAGCTCCAGCAGCACCCTTCATCTGCTCTCTCCCTTCACAACCCAATTCAGTGCCTTTTGCTTTCACCTGCAGGCCTACAGTGACAACTGTCTTTCGCGTAATGACCAGCCAGAAGGCTTAATTCTGTTTTACATTTTATTTGGAGTGAGAACTTTCATTATTCACTTTGTGAGGTTCTTCCTAAGCCAATCAGGTCTGCTCTTACATATGTGGGTGTAGGCCTTAATTCTCTCCCTCTTCAACCCTCTTAAAAAGAGGGTTAGCACTTCGATGGGTTCCCTTCAGCATCTGGAAGCAAAAAAACCTCTTGTCTGCATCTCCTCATCATAGTGCCCTTCTACAAGAGATCGTGTGGAGGAAACAGAAGAAGAAAATGCCCCTTGAGATTGTTACCCAGTCTTGTCTGACACTTCTCTGAGTCTGCCTTTGCCATGTCTCTAGTACTCTTCAGATACGGGGCAACACCCAGCCAGACACTCCAGGCAGTTTGGGCCCTGGTTTCATTACTGGCCTTTGTTTAGAGCTCTAACAGCTAAAATGGCTTGCTGTTACAGATGACGTGTGAGAGAAAGCTGTGATGGTGTATCTTTAAAGGGGATAAAGTTAAACCCCTGCAGCAGCCTCAGTGAAGGTTTATGTTGGGAGACAGAGATGAAATCCCAAGGTCATGTGAATCAGAAGAAGGATTAAAAATGCTGCTGTGGACTCTAGAACACACCAATCATGACCTGTTTTGGTTTTACAGTGATGTACCACAAATCAGCATAAGACTGACACTTTGTGGTAGTACAGGCCCCAATCCAAAAAAGAACGTGAGATTCTGTGTAATGCTAAACATCCTACTCCATCTCTATCCTTGAAATTCAGACCTCATGCATTTTGATCCTTCGGTGTCATGGTTAGATTGAAGCATTCTGCTTGACAGTGACCAAGAACCAGTCCTTTGAATTTTCTACCAGAGGAAGTGCCACATTTTCTAAAGCCAGACTAACAGGAATGGACATTAAATCCTGCTYGTGAGAAAAATGGAAAGGTCATCAAACATACTGTTGTATTTTACGAGCCAACTATTTCACAGTCAGAAAATCGTGTGAATTTTGAGTTCATGCAACCTAAACAAATAAAATAGTTATAATTTCTTTCTTTTTCCTGTAATGTAATTATGGATGTGGGATAGTTCAAGAACTGTAGAGCGATGAAGGAATTACCCAAGGAAAGATGATACCACTCCTCCAAATTCAGAAAGCAGAGAGGAATACAGTTATGATGGAGTTCCTCAAGCATAAGTCTCAGAAGCAGTTTAATTACTTTGTTTAATTTGTTTTCTTGCCACAGGCAATAGGACTTCACTATCCATAGGAAAGAGGTGAAGTCAGTACCTGTGGAGACTGGAGTGCCACACTGGAAGAAGTGCAATGACAAAGCCAACATAAGCTAAGAGCTGCATGACTGAGCTTGACATTTTGACTGGGGCACCTGGACACATTAATCTGTATTTGCAAAGCGTCACCATGGTATGGTCGGGCAACAGGTATCACAGAACAGGCAAGTGCATTCCATGAAGGAGACAGAAACGCTGTGTGTGTGGACTCTGGAACATGCCAACCATGCACGGGGAAACCCACGTAGATGGTCAAAGCCTACGACACTGTGCATGGAGAAACCTTATCTGTGATAGCAGAGAGTTTTCCATGCCCATCTCAGAAAAAAACTAAATCAGAGCATATCCAGTGAACAGCTTTAGAAGTATAGTATTAGAGGAACATGGAACCTCATGAGAAGAGAAGACTCAGAGAAGAGACATGATTGTTGCTTATATCAGTGAGGTAAATATCCGCAAGAGAGAAGAACTACTCCATCTAAAGAAGAGTATCATCACAAAAACAGGTGGATATACTCTGGCCACGTAGGAATTTAGCATGGAAAACCAGAAAAAAATCCCTTCTATCTGTGAGAAAAAGTAAGTTCTAGAACTCATTGTGGGATTTACCAATGGGAATAGGAAATAGAAGCAGTTTTAAGAGAAAACTTGACACATTTCTGACTGTTATATAACAGTGCCTGAAGTTATGGGATTTTTTTTCTGAAGACATGTACAAACACTGCTTAACATCCATTTTGAAGAAGTACTGACTTAATTTCTAGTTGTTGATTATTTGAGAGAATGTGTTGTCTAAGAAATATTCTGGATTTGTATTTCTAAAAATTAAGGTCCACAGAGCACCTACAGCAGGTCTGGAAGCAGCACTCTACCGCATCCTCCCTGTCTTCTACCATATACCATTCCTGTTCATTGCCTGTTTAGTGTTCTGGACACTGCCTCTGCTCCAACAGGAACTGTTGCTTTTGTTTGGGTTTTCCTCCCGTTTTTACACTTGTTTTTAAGATGTGTAATAAAAGCCATATGTACCAAAATGGTCAGGTTTTCTCAGATGTCAGAATAAACTTTGGTCTGATTTTGATGCGATCTGTAAACCTCTGCAAGAAATAAACCAATCCTCTCATTTCTTCAGTTCCCTTTTCACAATGTAGTGCTAGCTTTGCCCGAGCAGCTGTTATGTGAAAACAAATATCTAATGCCTGTAGCTGGAAGCAGCTCTTTGTCACATTCATCTTTATCATATTCATCATTTTATGTGTATTTGTATCCTCAATTTAAAATACAGGAACAAATCCAAGAGTTTCAGGAAGCAGAGTCTCCATGAAGTACAGGCTACAGGTGCCCTACTCTTGCTTTCCTATTAAGAAAGTAACATATTGAAGAAGGACACAATATGAGCATGTCAAAATGAAACCAAAATGAAGGTTTTTATTAAAAAAAAAATTTAAAAGTTTTGCACAGTCTGCCTCTTCTTATTTCTCATGAATACATTGTCCAACCTTGTACTTAAAGCTGTTCGGAAAATCATGTAAACAAAATAATTTCACATATTTTATTGCCTTGTGTAAGTGTATTAGTTCAAAGCTTATTTAATATGCTATAATATTGAAGCTCTGTCAAAATCTAACAGAAAGAGAATGATAGAAGTCTTGGAAATAATTTTATAAAGTTCAGAGCACTCTTCTAGGAAAAAAATACATTCAAATGAAAAAAAACACAACCAAAACCAACCAAATAAACTAAAACATTATGAAGCCTCTGAAGAAGGAAGAAGTATTGGAACCTAAACTGGTAGAATATGTAACCACGAAGGTATATTACAAATTTATTGTGAAAAAAATTACTATTATTCATTGACCAGATGAAAAAACATCAGCCAAAAAGGAGACCAAAGTTTTAAGAGCAGTTCAGACACAACTATATCCACCTTAGCGGTCTGGTTCCCTCTGTTACACTTCAGCTGAGTCAAAGAAGTAATATTCCTATTAAAACACATACATGTCTAGAATACGACTAACACTACAGTGTATAAGAGGTATGACTGTCTGCACTCTCAGACATACTAAGACAGACTAGTTAGAAGTCAGAAAATGGAAAGATTTGGGTAAAATACTACTTTCAGTTCAGAGCTGTAAGACAGAATAACTCCACAGCTATTCGGAATGGTGCAGTGGGAGTAGAATTTGGCCTGGTGTTTTCAAAGGTTAGTTAAACAAAATATGACCTTTTTCAGGCTAGGGGAACAAAAGAGGTCAGCTCATTCTCCAGAGCTACAAAAGGTCTTTCAAGGATACGAAAGAAATTTTAAAAAGCCACGATCACACTTCCTAGATGCACACATAGAAACAACACTTCTATGTTAAGATATCACCCAGTGGAAAAAACGCTGGGAGCTTCCCAATTAATAATGAGTCCTGCCAGTGATTCACCCACTATGGGAAAGGTGTACGTAGTCAAACAATCAATTTTGTCCGAGGTCCCAGAGCAAGACAGTTGCAGAACTGATATTTGACTCCAAATCTCCTGTTTTTCAGCATCTTGTGGTATATAACAGTCCTTCATAAGGCACCTTGAAGAATTGCAGAGTCTGCTGAATCTGATTGTACTTTAATAACTCTTTGGGCAAAGGAAGCCTCATGTAGCTTTCCCATTCCTTTGTGTTTAAGAATTTACATAAGTTATTCTCCTGCTTGCAAGGACATTATGGTACAAGCTGACGATTGTGTACAAAGAGATCGGTTACCCAAACTTCACTGATTTAATTCTCTGCTGCAGGCTGGAATTGATACTCTAGTGTCTTTGAGGGGAGCAAAACTCTACTCCAATGTCTCAAACAAGGTGCAGTGAATCTGATCACAAAGCGCCTTTGAATTA
This sequence comes from Amblyornis subalaris, assembly GCA_018881555.1. Lineage (NCBI taxonomy): Eukaryota > Metazoa > Chordata > Aves > Passeriformes > Ptilonorhynchidae > Amblyornis > Amblyornis subalaris. The sequence goes on along the minus strand of JACAXG010000103.1, from coordinate 1,503,225 downwards.
GGTTTGCAACCCCTTTCTCTGCTGCTTCTTCACACACACATCAAAAAACTGTAGCACTCGCATAGTGATGGGATAAAGCACAGATCTTCACTGTGGAGAAGCTTAGGGTGAGACTGCTAGCAGCCAAAAATGAACTCAAAGAAGCAACTGGATCCTGAAGAAAGACACTTCTTTCCCAATGTCTCTTTTGCTTTGAAAGGAAAGTAAGTTTATTTTGAGGTTGCAGATTATTCTCCTCTCATGCTTTACTACAGAGGTTGGAATTGTTATTTGTTCTCTACCTTCCTTGAGGAAATAATGCACTAAGAGTGTAATATATTACACTATAAGTGAATTTGTCACACTTTAAACAACTCATAATAAGAATGTCTATTTTTTAATGCTTTAAGGATCATGCCTCATACTATCAGAGAGAAAAAATATCTACTTGTAAGCAGGAGGGATGCTATTTTAAAGATGTTCAAAACGAAATAAAATTGACGTATCTGAAAGACTGGTGGTAGAAATCTCTCTCTGCTTATATGCAATAGGACTGAACATGTTAGCATGCCCAAATATTAATGATCTTGAAAGTATTCAGAGGAAATTTCAATAGTTCATGTTTTGATGATTTTAAATGAAAGACATGCTTCCCTGTTCTCTTTAGATCAACATTTGTCACAGTAACTAATGAGGAAGTAATTATAATGTAATTTGTCAGAATAATCTGACAGGCAAAGAATTCTGTTCTCTATCCTAGAGGACTACATAGTTCTAGTTTTCCAATAGATTGGGTACATGTGGGTGACATAGCAGAGGKTATTTACCTTTAAGCAGGATAAAACTTTTGCACTTTCTATTCTCAAGCAAAAATGGACAGAGGCATTGTCTAATTCTCTAAAATATGTTACATGAAGGCATTTCACTTTAATACAGATTAGTAAATCTTATTTTAACAATTTCATCATATCAAAGCTACTTCTTTTTACAGTGACTGTGAGATTTATAGTTCAGTTTCAGCAGTTGTCACCCACTGTTTCTTTAAGATGGTGAGTAAACAATTTAGTCATTCAGTCATATTTACCAAGAGGAAAATAGCTGTCCTCAGAATAAATATAAACTACAAGATGAGGCATTGAAGGATGGAAAAACCAAGAAACAAAGAAAAATAAAGACATTAATTTAAAATCCCTGCTGATGTTCAGGGAGGTATGATTGTTCACTCCAATAGCAGCTAGAGGAGGCCTGCATTTGTCATTGACCTTTTTGTTTTGGGGTATGTTTTCGTTCTTTTTTTTTTAGAATAGAAGTTGACCACAGCTTTACCCAAGTAACAGACTCTGTATCTGTAACATATACAGCAGAGGACTCAGCCCACAGTACTCCTTGATATTTGTTTTGAGCACTTCCAACAGATACTGTTCTTAAACGTGATCTTCTGAAGAAAGGATTGATATTGTACACTTTCCATTTTAAGAATGTCTTTAAAACCTATCCATTTGTACTTTTATATGATTTTGTTTACGTTTTCTTTCAGTGGACTTTATGCTTTTGGTCTCCCAGCACTGAATAAAACCCCATTAGTTTCAATGCTAGATTAATCTCAAATAAAATGAGAAACTTTTTTGTGTGTTTCTGTTCAATTGATGTAATTATTGGAAAAAAAACCCCAAAAGCCAAGCAGCAAGGATTCTGCTATATTAGATTCTAATATTGATAGGAATAGAAGAAAGAAGTTGCCATGCACATTTCATGTCAACAAGTCCTCCAAGAAGAAAACAAACCCCAGTGTATTGCCTAAAAACAGCCAAGAGTTTATCTTGGCTGTAGGTTACATGAAACACAAGTAGGTCTTTAAATCAAGCATATCACAAATTCTTTATGGATTAGGAGATTCTGCCTTTAGTAATGTGTTGTCATTTGGTCCTTGAAAGAGCAAGAGTATCCAACTGCACCCATCCACAGTTTTAACAGACTTGAAACTACAAGGACTCTATTATTCATTTTGTTATATGTTAAAGAAATTCTGAAAAGGAAGTATCTGCTTTTCTCTTTACATGCAATCTATGCCTTCTGTACTTTATTTATGACTTACAAAGAGTCTCTTTCAGAAGTACTCTTTTCTATATAGAGGTATCTTTTGAACTCCTCTCATTAACCTCATGCAATACAGGAAGTTGGACCAAAAGGAAAACAAAATAAATTGCTTGATGGAAGGTAAAAAGGCTAATAAAAAATGACATGAATTGGAGCTATTCAACATAACTTTTTACTCTAAGAGCTCACTCAATCCTGCATCATAGAGACAGCAACACAACTCTGACTTACTGTAATGGTTTGAGGTCAAGACTTCCCTTTGATTTTTGCACAGAAAATCTTTGTTAATTTATTTGTAGTTTACAGGGATTTTGCAAAATAATCAGTTAATCAGTAAGAAATGACATAATGAAATTGGTCAGAGAAACAAATACAATCCCTTGACTCTAACAGTAAGTTCTGATGTGTTATTTGTAGCTACGTACCTGTTCCTGATTTTGCCTTTCCATGTTTCTGCAATACTGTAACTAAAATATTTTTTCTTTTTTTTTTAAATTTAATTTAATTTTATTTTCTTAAAACTCAAGGCATGGTGGACACTGGTGTCATTAGCAGGAATGTTTACATTATCAGATGCACTTTATCTAGATTTGTCAAGAGCAATGGGACACTTAAGCACGACAGAGCAGCCAACCCAGAGGTGAAGGGCTCTGTGTCAAGGGAAGGGACTGATGTGAGAGTAGGTCTTAGAGCAGACCAAGTAAAGCACAGCCTGATGTAAGTACCCTTGGAGGTTTGCTACAGTTCTGTAGCTTTGCTAAACTCCCTCTGTGGTGTATATTATTTCTATTTTCTGTTCTCTGGCTTCTGTACCATCCTATCCTCCCCTGCTTGCCCCTTTCCCTTGCTATCACCACCCACTCCTGTTTTCCTTCTGGCTACCTCTCTTCTCTTAATTAATCAGGGAAAGAGAAGCTGTTCCTGCCAGCTTTGCTTTGCTGATGAGTGGTGGTAGGAGTTCAAAGAACAAGGTTACGCCTGCACCTGCTGCTTGTTCTTTGATGCCCTGTTGTGTGAAACAATTTCCTTCAGAAGTTCCAACAATGTACTAATTAACAAAGAAAAAGACAGGGAGAAACAAGACAAAGATTGTGGGAGGAATGAGGTGAGTAACAACTGAGAAGATGTCAGAGGGAAGCAGGGGAAAGAAGCAATGACAAAGGGGGAACTGGGGTAGAAACACAGAAAAAAGGAGAGGGACAAACAATAAAGTAGAGGAAAGAAAAAAAAGCAGAAATCAAAACAGAGGAAACTGGAATAAAGAGTTGCATAAAAAGAAATTATTTAAAGTCTCCTTTAGACTACAGTAGGCAATTCTTACAGAGCAACTCTGAGGACAGCGAGTACCTCTGTCAGAGATCTGTACATGGTATCAGTTCTCCCCTAGTGCAGTAAGGAAACTCACTGAGGAGGAAGGGCATTCCTACCTGGAACAACAGCACAGTGCTCCTCAAGCTGGACTTTAGGCCTACCTATTTTATTTAGATGTAAAGAGAGTTAAGTGGCTTAAAAATGCCATCAGTACCAGCCTGGCATTACTCTCACTGTTCCCAGAGAAAGGACAATGAACTGTAAATGGGAGTCCCACCATGTCGGGTCAAAGTAGACACCAAAACAGTCACAAACAAACTGTGATGTGAAGGCACAGACTTCAAAGTGTGCGGCTCGTGGCAGGGCTGGTGCATAGCAGGGAGGCGTCAGCAGTGCAGAAGGAGTGACAATTCACTGATACTTCTTGAAACAGAGGAGAGGCCCATCTTCTTCAGTGTGTGTGGTAGAACACCAGCTGCACAAAACGAGGAGTTTCCTTGCTGCCTCCAAGGGTGGTCCAGTACTGCTGAGACCAGTGCTGAAGGCTTCGAGCACACCAGGTGCTGTGAACACATGCTGAAGCCTCATGGGCACCTCAGCCTAGATACTTAGAACTTCCACAACATACCTGCCACAACTCTTCATCTGTTAAAGGCTGCCATATACTGAACACCTGGAAACTCCATATACTGAACAGCTGGAAACTGCAGACTGTGGAACTGGCATTTGTTAGGCAAGTAATGCACACCTAAAGCGATGAACTAACTGAGAGTCTTGGGACTTTCTTTCTCTTTGTCTTATCTCAAATCCATCAAGTGTGCTAACCAAGCCTGTCATGTCACACAGCACAGGGATCTTGGACCTCAAACAGTTGCAGCACTGCTCCAAGAGGTCAAGTGTGATGTAGGTAAGCCCATCCCTTCAATGTAATTTCCAAGAGTTCCAGCATGGTGCTGCGGTGCTGCACAGCATTAACCCTGATTCCCCATCTGCTACTGTGAAAAAGGTATCTGAAAACAAACTGGTTACCAAACTCAACTCTAGAGTGAGGTAGAACAAGGAGGCATATCTTCACTGAAACCACTGGGTATTCTCTTGCTTTTGCCACTATTAAATTTGGTCCATTTTCTTGATTTCAGGATTGTTAGACAGAACTAACGAGCCATCAATCCTGCTAAATCCAATTTCTATGTGTGAGACATATGTAAGAAGAGTAACTAGGTAAAAACCCCATGCGTTAAGAATACTAGTATGAAAGCACACTATTACTCAGGGGAATTCTGTGTTATTCTGTAGAATTCTGTTATTTAGGAAATGAAATCTGTTACAAGTAGCTCATGATAGAAATACCATCACACTTTCCCAGTGTGACAACAAAAAATGCTGCTTTTTCCTTTGCAGCAAAGACGGTGTCATGGACTCTCACAACCATACTGTTTTGACCCTGGTTTTACACAGAGCAGTAAGCACCATCACATCTTTGTATAAACTCTACTCCTCAGAAATAGATCATGAAGATCTTTATGAGTAATGCAGAGTAAGCGGCAGTGCAGTCTTTCAGAAAATAAGCTGATCAGTATATACGAATCCAAAGGAGGGCCACAAAAATTACTAGAGGGCTGGAGCACCTCTCCATTGAAAACAGGCTGAGAGAGTTGGGGTTGTTCAGCCTGGAGAAGGCTCTGCGGAAACCTTATATCAGCCTTCCAGTACCTAAAGGGAGCCTACAAAACGGCTGGAGAGAGAGTTTTTACAGCGGCCTGTAGTGATAGGAGAAGCTGAAACGGGGTAGGTTTAGATTAGATATTAGGAAAAAATTCTTTCCCGTGAGGGTGGTACTGGAAGCACTGGAATGGGTTCCCCAGAGAAGTTGTGGACACCCTACCTTTCGAAGTGTTCAAGGCCGGGTTGAACTAGGCTTTGAGTGACCTGGTCCAGTGGAAGGTTCCCAGCCCATAACAGGGGGATTGGATGATCTTTAAGGTCCCTTCCAACCCAACCATTCTATGATTCTATGATATACTGAAACAACCCAGGAAAAAAGAACTGCAGGTTTCAGAGGAAAAATTATCTAATGTGAAAAAGAGACTTGTAATTAAGATATATGAAGTACTAGGAAAGTAAAGGAGAATGTAGAATCCCCTTCACACTCATGAAAGTGGACAAGGGGAGGGCTACAGATGTCATTTATCTGGACTTCTGTAATGCCTGTGACATGGTCCCCCACACCATCCTTTTCTCTAAATTGGAGAGAGATGGATTTAAGGGGCGGGCTGTAAGATGGATAAGAAAGTGGTTGGATGGTTGCATCCAGAGGGTAGTGGTCAACATCAGTGATATGTCCCTCAGGGTTCTGTATTGTGATCAGCACTGTTTAATGTCTTCATCAATGACATAGACAAAGGGATCTAGTGCACTGTTAGCATATTTGTAGACAACATCAAGCTGAGTGGTGTGGTCAACACACCGGGAGGGTGGGATGCCATCCAGAGGGATCTGAACAAGCTCGAGAAGAGGGCCCATGGGAATCTCGTGCAATTTAACAAGCCCAGGTGCAAGGTGCTGCACCTGGGTTGGGGCAATCCCCACTATCAAAACAGGCTGTGAGATGGACAGATCCAGAGCAGTCCTGCCAAGAGAGACTTGGGGGTGCTAGTTGGTGAGAGGCTGGATATGACCCAGCAACGTACACTTGCAGCCCAGAAAGCTGAGCGTGTCCTGGGTGACATCCAAAGCAGTGTGGCCAAAAGGGCAGGAGAGGGGATTCTGCCCTTCTACTCTACTCTGGTGAGACCCCACCCGCAGTCCTGCATCCAGCTCTGGGGTCTCCAGCACAGGAAGGACATGGACCTGCTGGAATGAGTCCAGAGAAGGGCCACCAAGTTGATCAGAGGGATGGAGCAGCTCTGCTAAGAGGAATTGCTGAAAGAATTGGGATTGTTCAGCCTGGAGAAGGCTTTGGGGTGACCTGATTGCAGGCTTGCGGTAAGTACCTGAAGGAGGCCTACAAGAAACATGGGGAGGGACCTTCTACAAGGACATGTATTAGATATTAGCAAGACATTATTTACTGTGAGGGTAAAGAGACACTTTTTTACATTAACTGTGAGGGTGATGAGGCGCTGGAACAGATTGCCTGGTGAAGCTGTGGATGCCTCATCTTTGGAAGTGTCCAAGGCCAGGCTGGATAAGGCCTGGAGCAACCTGGTCTCGTGGAAGGTGTCTCCGCCCACAGCAGTGGGGGGTGGAACTTGATGATCTTTACGGTCCTATCTAACCCGGGCCATGCTATGATTCTATGAGAAGCAGATTTGCCTTATTTTTTTGACTGTTTTGGGCTGAATCCTCTGACATTATATATTAAATACTGCTGCAAGTACATGATCCATCAGTCCACTCTGTCAAATAAAAAAGGTCTGCTCTCCCTTTCTAAAATCTCATCCTACTACTGCTATATCCCATGTTGCCATCCACTGTTGTCACAACAGCTGACAGCGTACCTGTTGCTAAGGTTGTTATGCTCACACTGGCATTTTTCAGCCTTTGTTTTTGGTTATCACAAATACCAAAACTGCAGAGAGAGAACAAGAGTCGCCACCATTTTTAGGGTTAGCATTCATCTATGTAGTCCTAAAGGGGCTGTTCCTCTGCAATTTCATTTTTCATCTGCTCTGCAGTGGCCTTAGCATGGTGCTTTCCATGGAGGACTCAAGGCTGCTGCAGGAATGGCAGATCCAGGAACTGACACCACCAAGGGACATGCAGACACCTGGTCCCAGCCTTCGTGCGAGCAGGTCGGCCATGGCCAGGGACTGCTTTCCCCACATTCCCCTGCACTGAGCCAGAAGGACCAACAGGCAACCCCCTCAGCTCATAGCAGGTGTCCAAACCCCTTGTTGACTTCATGGATGCCCAAAAAAGGGTTAAAACTTTGTGCTCTTGTGGTCTAGAAGGCCAGTGGTATCCTGGGGTACATTAGGAAAGGCACTGCCAGCAGGTTGAGGGAGGTGATCCTGCCCCTCTACTCAGGCCTGGTGAGGCCACATCAGGAGTGCTGTGTCCAGTCCTTGGCTCCTCAGGACAAGAGGTACATGGAGCTCCTGGAGCGGGTCCAGTGGAGGGCAACAAAGATGACTAAGGGATTGAAGCATCTCTCTTACAAGGAGAGGTGGAGGGAGCTTGACCTATTCAGCCTGGAGAAAGCTGAGAGGGGACCTCATCAACGTCCAGCAGTATCTGCTGGGAGGGTGTCAAGAGGATGGAGCCAGGCTCTGATCAGTGGTGCCAACCAATAGGACAAGGGGCAGTGGGCAGAAACTGGTGCACAGGAAGTTCTACCTGAATATGAGGAAGAACTTTACTGTGCAGGTGACCGAGCACAGGAACAGATTGCCCGGAGAGGCTGTGGAGTCTCCCTCACCGGAGATATTCAGGAACCGTTTGGACACAATCCTGTGCCCTGTGCTTTCGGATGACCCTGCTTGAGCACGGGGCTTGGGCCCGATGACCCGCTGTGGTCGCTCCCAGCCCCACCCGTTCCGTGACCCTGCGAAACGGGGCACGGGGAACGCCGCGCTCGCGGACACCCCACGTGCCGCGGACCCCGCGCGCCCGCCCCCGGCCCGGCCCGGCCCGCGCGGCTGCGGGCGGGGCGGGGGCGGGGCCGCGGCCGGATGTTGTTGTTGTTGTTCCTGCCCCGCCCCTCGCCCCCTCCCCCCGCGGAGGGTGACGGGCCCTTCCCCGCCCGGAGCTGCCGCTGCCGCTTCAGCCGCTGCCGCCGCGGCCCCGCTGCGGTCCGGCCTGGCCCGGCCCGGCCCGGCTTCGGGGCGCCCCCGCCTGCCTCCCTGGCCGGCTCCCGTTGCGTCGCCCCGGCTCCTCTGGCTCAGCGGACGCCCCGGCCCGGCCATGGCGGACTTCGATGAGATCTACGAGGAGGAGGAGGACGAGGAGCGGGCGCTAGAGGAGCAGCTCCTCAAGTACTCCCCCGACCCGGTGGTGGTGCGCGGCTCCGGCCATGTCACCGTGTAAGGGCCGCGCCGGGGCCTGCGCGGCCGGGGCGGGCGGTGGAGGAGGCCCGGGCGGCGGGGAGCGCCGAGCCTGCGGGTACAACTTGGGGCAAGTCGGGGGATAGGCGGGGGAAGCGCCGGGTTAGGACTGCTGGCCTTCCCCGACGTCCGTGAAGCTGCGAGAGGGCTCTTCTCGGCCCCACCGGGCAGCTGGGAGCTGCCTGGAGCTCGCAAGCGGGTGCAAGCCTCTAACTAGGCGCTGAGGAAACAAGGCTGGCTTGGGCTGTGACTGGCAGAGGAATGTGAAGTATTTGTCCAAAATGATGAGCTGTCAGGAAGTAAGGTGCCTGTGTTCCTGTGTATCACAGGTATGTGCCAGCACATGACCGGCTGGACTATTGCATAGGGTTGTTTATGTACCTGTTACCCACTCCTGTTTAACTTGTGGCTACCAATATAGCTCTGAGGACTTTAACAAAGAAAAGGCGTCAATTAGTCAGATAGGTACATGTAAAGTTAGGTTGTGATTCGTGTGTGTTTCACTGTGTTTAACACGGGAGCAGCTTAGTTATGTTTGGTGTCTGAGTCTAGCAGCAAGTGACTACGAACTTGTGTAGTACTTCTCGATAATGTAACAGATCTTTCCTTCCATCAGTTCTGTCAGACTCACTCCGTTGAAATGTAGTAGTTGTCAGTTATGATGTGTAGTGTCAAGCTGAAATACCTGGAGACGAGATGCAGTAGTGCAAACTTTTGGGTTTTTGTATTGAGTGTTCAGCAGAATTAGGCTTGTAATAGAGACATGAAAGTTGAAGGTATTGTGGTCTGTTGCTCTGAGTCTCATAAACTCTACTGGTTTTCAGATACTGACCTGTCCAGAAATTCAGGGTTAAATTTAGAGTAGCTTTGTGGCACTTGAGTACGTTCCTGCTTTAATATCTGGTTGACATGAATACTGAAACCGGGCAGTGCAGTTAGCTATCTAGTTAAAAACAGGAAGTAAGACATGGATAGACTGAGAGAGATTTGGACTGTTAGAAGGACGTAGATGGGGCAGGAGGCCAAGGAGGCCCTGTGAAAGAATAGAAGCATGTAGTCAGTGTGTTCAACTCATAACTGTTTATTGTGAACAGAAGCTGTACCAGTGATTCACTGAAAATAAGCCAGTAGCCTTTGTCTGTTTCTAAAAAACAGAGCAAACCCACAATTAGATAGTTTACATATTAGCAAATGAAAAGTATAACGAGGCAAACACTGGTTTCTTCTCCAATACTTGAAGGTAAGTTGTGCAAGTCAAGATGCAGGCCCGTTAGTGGAATGTAAGGGAAGCCTGTGAAGCATTGACTGTGACTAGTAAGGGCATTGTGGTTTGAAGGATGGCTACCTTGTTAATTGGTCATTAATAGTTACTAGCTCCTTATTACTTCAAGATCTTCCTTAAAGGACCTGTTCTTTAGGTTTTGGATGAGCAATGAAATACAAGCATGTGCCTCCAAAATTAGGCAATTGATCTTCATCTAGTTTCTTTACTGTGCCAAGTTGTTAACAGTTCAYTAAATAGCATCAGCCACTTTTACCTTTGTACAGCCTGTAACTTCTCTTGTCATTGATCCAGAAGCTTATTATTAAAAGTTAGATCCCTTTCAGAATGTTCACTTGGTGAACATAAGAGATAGGTCAAGTGCTGTGTCCATGATGGATAAGTCTTGCTGGTATAAAAGCATGGATGCATTTTGAAGGTCTGAGAAAAATGATCAGCAGTTGAGCAAATACTGAATTGATCTGTCCCTGGCTCTGCAGTTTTAAGAGTTGCTGACTGCTTCTGCTGTGTGTATATTTAAACAGCAGCTCTCTTTTCATAATCTGTTGCCATACCCTTTCTGATCTTACATAGGAGTCATAATGTTGAGTTTGGAATATGTCAATTCCATGACTACGTATTAGCATCGGAGAGATGTTTACCATTACTTGATTTCATCCAACAGAGAATGGAAATGTGTGAGTCTTTTCTAAGCTGAGTAGTTAAAACCAAATAAAGGAAAGCAGTTAAACATTATCCAAATAAAACATATGAAGTCCTTGCCTTTCCAGGATGTTGAGCTTTTGATTAGCACCAAATTTTCTCCTTAAACTCACTGTTTGAAGCATGCTGCAGACAATGCTAATTTTTTTTAACATTGTTTTTGTTAAATAATCAAGTAAACTTCACACAAGCAGAGTTTAGATAGCTTGGTAGGCAGGAGGAGCATTTTACTTGGTTTCTTTTGAGGTTATCTCTTGTAATGGCAAAAAACTTGAAAGCTGAGAAAATAGAGATCCTTACTTACAACTGAACCAAAAGTCCAAGGTGTTTCATACTTGTTTCTAAAATTGTATTATGATAGGAAGGGAGGTGCATGATGGATTTGAAATAGTGAAGAGATTATTTATGCTAGGTGTGTGATTGTGTTTTTCAGTGATTGTTTTCCTGTTCCTCAACCAGTTGAGACGTGTCATATATATAGCAGACTGTATTAACTAGTAGTACTGGATTCATTAGTCTCTTGCGGTACTGGAATGATGGAGAGCCATTGTGATATGCTGATGAATGCCTTTCTGTGCTGTTGTGACAGCACCTTATGTCTTAATGCAAGATAACTTTTTTTACAAAAGATAGTTTTACTCAAGTAAGTTTCTGTAATAGTAAACTGAAGTCTGCTGATATGTCTTTCAACCTTACTCTGTATCAAGGACATAGGAGTGAAGTCAGGGCTATGTGAGAATTGTGGAGCATTTTAAGATTTGTGAAATACATATTTATTTTTTAAGGGTTGGGAACATGTGGACCCAAAGAGTAGAGTTAAGAGCAGTGAAAAAATTATTTAGTGTCCCCATAAGAGAGGACAAAGAAGAAGAGGCTAGCATGTGTCAGTTTTTCTTGTTAGGAAGATCTGAGCTGCATGCTGAAAAAGGTTAGAAATTGGCTGTGTCCTGTACTGCAAACTTCTGTACTTTAAAGTTTCCACCTCTCACCATTTCTTTCTCTGCTGTACACAAGAGCAGGAATTGATCTGAACCTTTCAAGCAGAGTCATGTTCAAGACACACTTTTCCAGGTCCGGAAAGGGTAAAGAAAGTACTTATGCATGAGGTGAGCATGGATCTGTTGAAGACATGATGTAGAGTAGGAAAGGCATAAAGCAAGCAGAGAAGCGTGCATGTAACTGGAGATGCAGTAATGTACTAAAGAAATCTAGTGCTATAGAACAGCTGTCTGAGGAAATGCATCTCCAAAACATTGATTTCTGGTGTTTTATTTTAAGATGCTTTTTTGCTGCTTTTTTTGTTAGAGCAGTTATGTATTTACATTGAACATGTAGTAGTGTTCTGTGGAGTTTCTGATATTTTAATTTTCAAATTTCAGCATGCAGTCAAGAGTGACAATCCTGAGATCACATAACTACTTACAATGTATGGTATGCTTTTAATGTATGGAGTCACCCTTTTTTACTACCTGCATATAGTGACAACACTCTGATGTGTCAAGCTCGAAATTATGCTGGTAGCTGTTTGAGTTAGCTTCAGTTTTGCTACTCCACTATGTGTTAAACATTACCACAAGCCTCGAGTACAGACTCAATCTATTTGCTTATAACTTCAACCAAGTGTAACTGCATTGGTTGGAAGTGTCTGTGCCTCACTCTGCCTCAGTGTTTGTAAATTCAGGTACCTGTAGAGCTGTTCCAGTGGGTGGTGCCTTTGTCAGGCATGGCTTTTGCAATCTTCATGAATCTTTGTTCGTGTTTGATGGAGCTGTCAGCATTTGAATGCTTCACAAATACTGTCTGATTTAATGAAATAATTACAAAGTAAAGTGGTGTTACCTTCTAGTTTTGAGATATGTGGTGGCAGCTGTGTATCTTGAGCTTGGAGTCATTCTCCAGGCTTTGCTGCTTCTCAAATGTATGTGGATCCCAGAGATTTTTTAGACTATGGTTTCCACTTCAACTTATTGGCAGTTTTAAGTAGCTTAACTGATAGGGCATGACACTTTCTGACATTTACATAACTTTTGCCTCAGCACTTAGTTTCACTCAGCAGTTTGAGGAAAGGCTGGATGGTCCTCCTGTTATGGAATATTGAACAGGATTTTGAATGGTAGAGATGTTTCCAGTAAGTATAGGGTTTTTTTGGTCTGTGTTGAAGTAGTAAACTTGCCATGTGTTTCTCTGGTTAACAATTCTCATTTGTTATTTCACCAGTTTTGAGAGACTTGTAGACTTGCTGAGCTACTATTCTAGTTACAAATACTGAAATATGGTAGATAATTCCTGTGTAAATAAGGTCTCCAGGGAGATCTTATTGCAGCCTTTCAATATACAAAGGAAGCTTATAAGAAAGATGGAGAGAGACTTTTTGCCTGGGCCTATAGTGACAGGAGAGTGGGAAATAGTTTTAAACAAAAAGAGCATAGATTTAGTTTGGATATAAGGATGACAGCGGTGAGACACTGGAACAGGTTGCCCGAAGAAATTGTGGATGCGCCATCATTGGAAGCGTTCAATGTTTGGTTGGATGCAGCTTTGAGCAACCTGGTCTAGTGACAGGGAGGTCAGACTAGATGATCTTTGGTTCCTTCCAACACGAATCATTTTATGTTTCGGTAATTCTACTGCCTGTAATCAATGATAGGAAAATTACCTGTTTACTTTGCCTGAAGACCCTATGTAAAAATCACCTACAGCATCAAACTATCTAGCCCAGTGTGCTGCTGCAAACTTTGGCAACAGGCATTGCTGTGTATGGGTTGCATGTCAGTCTGGCTGTTCCTGGCGTCCATTCTTCTTGTACTCCCTGGCATCTGCAGCTATGTGAGTGATGTTGACTTCAACATAGTCTTTTCCTTTAGTGTGTTTGTCAGGGAACTTGTGTAATCTCGCTTCAAATCTGTTGGCACGGTTTGCATCACTAAAGTCAAGTAGAAACAAATCCAGAAGTTAGCCACTTGCAACTTATTTTTAGCTGCACTTTCTTCTAACTTCTAACTTTAAATCAATTTCCGACTTAATTTCAGTCAGTGCCCTCTGTTGTGGGATTTGGTGATGAACACTCCCCTTATCCGCTGTCTTCCTGAAATTTTGCACTTTAATCATATGCCCCCCTCAGCTTTCTTTTTTCCAGCTTAGTGTCAGCCTTAGTCTACTGAGGCAGCTGCTTTATTCCCTTTATTATACCAACCTTCCTTCTCTCTGCTTTTTCCTAACTCCACGAAGTCCAGCATGAAATGTGGATGCCAGAGCTGCACCCAGTACTGAATATGTAGGTATATATGAGGGTTTTGCAGAGAGTCAAATGGTGGTGTTCTTAACCACCTTCGCAGTGGTGCTCAGTATTTTATTGCTATTTCTGGTATCTGCTGCTTGCATTGAGCTGATGTTTAAGAGAATCATGAGTGGTGATAAAAGATTTCTCCTGTGAGCCGTACCTGTCAAACTTTAGTTGAGTGTCACATAAGCATAGTTTAGCAATCCCAAAATTCATCACCTTTTGTTTATCTACAAAGAAACTTATCTGCCACCTTTTGTCCACTGGGTTTTATGATGTTTCCACAGTAGCTCACCACTTAACTGCCCATTTGATTACTTGGAYAAAGTTCTCCATGGGCATGCAGATTCAGTAAGAAAAAAAACCCCAACCCCAAAACTCTGGAAAATACCTGGCTGCTCAATAGCATATTGTGAAAGTAAATGATATCTTGAAAATCTTCAGCTGTCAAGGCTCAGGTAAGCTTTTCGGCATACAGCTGAGCAATGTGTGATAGGTCTTGCTGACAATATCTCAAGTCTTGAGCAATTAGTTTCTGATTTATGTTGTTTGTAGTATCTCATAGACTGCTGTGGTTTATATTCTGAGTTTTTTAATTACAACTTAAATTTTATACTGACTACTGTTTTCCAAATTAGTAGCCAGTCATATAGTTTTATTAATGAGTTTTCAGTCTGCATAGTGTCTATTAGAAGTTATTGCCCAGCCCAGATGCCAGAAAATATTCGTATTTTCTTTGAGATTCGTCCATTCATGAACTCAACCAGACAACTGTAAGGTAGAAGACAGTTTTTTAGTAGGGAAGCTGAAACTCTTCTGATCTTTAGATCTTGTGAAACCCAGTAGATTCAATAACTCTAGCTCATTTCAAACTGCTTCATAGCTTTACATTTAAAATTAGTGTGTTTCTTTAAAATTAGTTATCATTTAAGCCATGTTTTTTTTACTAAGTATTTTGTGTTTTGAAACTTATTATATATTTCTTTTCTGAAAAACAGGCGGGTGTTGATTCCGTTTCTATGCTTAGAACAGTTATTTAGCACTGGATGAGCTTTTCTTCAAGATAAATCTGTAATGGTGCTGAAGGGAGGTAGTTCAAACTCTGGCCCTAAGTTACTTCCCCTTTCCCCTTAGGTACTTCACTTACCTCACTTGCTGTTATTGCTTATAGGTTTTCCTGACTTTGGGGAACAGTCATTAGTATTAAGAGAACTACGAGAAGAGACAATGGACAAGATGGATTTCAATCTGTGTACAGTGGTGTACTTTTGTTTGTTAGGATAATTTTAMGAATTACTCTTAGTAACAAGTAGTGTTTTCCTGAAGTTAATGCCATCACTGATACAGGCCCTGAGAGTATTATGAGGTACTTGTAATTTGTGGCATGGATTAGGGTTATTTATAATTTTGGTACAACCTTAATTTTGTTTTTGCAGGTTTGGACTAAGCAACAAATTTGAAGCAGAATTTCCTTCATCTTTAACTGGAAAGGTAAGTATCTTTGGATAGAAATTTGGAATTGGAGTTTGGGTTTTATTACGAAAACAAGTGTTCCAAGTGTAGACCACTGTAAAAGTAATAAACTACAGTGCTGTAGTACTAGTTTGTTTCTTCTTTTTTCATTTCCCTTGTAGGTTGCACCTGAAGAATTTAAAGCCAGCATCAGTAGAGTTAACAGTTGTCTTAAGAAGAATCTTCCAGTTAATGTACGATGGCTACTATGTGGATGCCTTTGCTGCTGCTGCACTTTAGGTTGTAGTATGTGGCCAGTTATCTGCCTCAGTAAAAGAGTAAGTTGAATTATTCATGTAATTTTCGATAGTTAGAATTGTACTGGTTCTGTTCTCATTTTGGTTTTCTTTTCTCTTTCACCATTAGAAACTGTGTGCTAGAACTTACTTAAATCACTTTTATTTCATACATTTTGAAATCAGTTGTCTGCCGTACTGGTTAAAGTTACAAGAGACACCAATCAGGACTTTGAGCTTATAACTCAATGAGAAGTAGTGTAGCTGAAAGCTTCCTAGAGCTGTCTGTTGTACAGCTCTTATTATTATTGAACTAACTTCCAACATTSTCTTTAATAGCTGCATCTTCTCTGTGATACACTGTTCGTGATTATCAGAATTTGGCAGTGAATGAGTGGCATTTTGTTTTTGAGGAGCTTCTGATTATACTGTGGTCCCAAGTAACCGTATGTTTTTGTTAAAAAGGCAGTTTTTAAAAAGAAGAATTGATTTTTCTTTTTGGATTTTTCTTCCAAGCTGTAGATGAGTAAGATTCTTTTTCTTACATTATTAAGAACTTGAAAGTAGCCTCTTGTCTGTGTACACTTGACACTTAGTGTATTGTTCACAACAGAAGCTCATTACACATGCCTGGTTTTCACTTCCTTTTTCTCAGTGCAGTTAATTAGGCTACCCTCCCACCTCTTCTGTTTCTGTGTGTGTAAAAATTGTCTTTGGCTAGTTCTATTTCACTACTTCGCAAGAAGTCTCTGTGCCTCCCCATAGTCTCCTCACTATTTAGTATTGTTCATATTTCCATTTCATGACATGGCTTGTGTATGTTTTCTCTTGTGTAGTACTTCTTAATGCTACAACTTGTATACAATTCAGTACACTGAACATCATCATTTTCTTTATCAAAGTCCTCATTTTATAGGGTTAATAAATCAAGGCATTCTAAAAAAATACTTGTGGGGTGAACATTGATTATAGCAAAACCTGTATGCATTTTTGTATCATCTATCTGTGTTATGATCTTAATGCTTAGACCCTTTAACAGGTTACTTAAGGCTAGTTTTAATTTTATATGAAATAAGGTAGAAAAGCTTCCTGCTAATGTTGGAGTCCGTGGAGAAAAAAAACAAAATAAAAATATTGCTGTCAGTGTGAATTATATCAATCCCTAGGTTTTCTATCTTCAAGCTGTCACAAACTAGTAAGCCTGCTGTAGCATGATTGTATATCCATATCCCAAAAGTCTGCTAGTAGAAATTAGAATCTGATGATTGCTTCAACAGACAAGTAGGTGACTTAACTAGCTTGCAGAGAAGACTACCTTTACCATTCATGGCCTAGGTCTGTAGGCAACAAACACAAGGGAAGCTTCCATTGCTACTGTCCGTGTTTAACTTCTAAATGAGAATGCTTCTGGTGTTATTGAGTTTGACCCATTTTTCTCACATAATGTGTTGTAGCAGGAAATGATAACAGGATGTAACTTGGTAGGGACTGATGTCGCAAGCTCTCATCTTCTAAACTGGGTCCTCTGATCAACTTTTTATACATTGTTAAACAGTGTCAGAAAAATTACAAGGGCTTCTAGCATCTGGGGTCAGAAAACAGAGTCTGAAGCTGAGGAGAGAGGTTCTGTGTGGGAATCTGGTGAAGCAACAGTTAGAGAAGTTGGGTGGGATAAGGTACAAAGGTAAGCTCCTTCCAAAAGTATAAATTTGAAAAAAAACCAACCCAGCCATGGATACTTTGTTCAGAGGAGGCTGGAAAGAGGATAACAGTGTCATTGTTGCTGTAATATAGACTGCATAAGAACAGAAGAGTCTTGGAGAGAGTATGAACAGCAGGAGCATGGACACAGCCTTGGGACTGAACTTCTGTAAGTCATCCTAGAAGTGTGGCCCAGACTATCAGTAAATGTTGCATTTTTCCTGTTAAACTTGGTACCGGGAGATGTTTATGGATCTTTTCATCTTTTTCTGCACTTGGATGTCCAGCATTAGTGAAACTTAGGGCTCAGCTGCCTAAACATGATATCTTATGCCACTGTAGATGGCACAATGGCACTAGACACCAATGGCAGTTTGATTATTCCTCCAGAGTAAAAGTAATTTAAGTCAATCGGGAGATTTCAGATCAGCATCATTTGTCCGTCTCAGCAGCTCGACAAATGGATGTGTGTGTACAGGGTTGTTTCTCAGACAGAAAACTCAGAACCTGGTGTCTGTTGGGCATCTGGAGAATATATATACAGAAGAATTAATTAACTTGTGATGTTAAAGACAAAGTGAAAGGGAAAAGAGTGCTTTCCCAAACTCCTAACTCTTAATCCTGGAAATGTCTGGGAAAGTATATTTTTCTCTGGTAGAGGAGTTAAGGAGGAAAGCTGTGTAATATTTTTCAAGGACATGTTTGGAAATTTTAGTATAGGAAACAAGCAGAAGAATTTTTAATGATTCTGATCAGGGCTGCTACTTAGAGAAAAACAGTGAAAAGTTACTGCCACCTGAGTTCCTTGTATAGGTATGGGTGGATTTAACTTTGTCTCGGTAGACCCAGAGCAGGAAAATATAAAGTGATATAAATCCCTTAAATCCCTCTTACCTGGAATTACAAGGTTTGTACCCTGGAAGATCTCAGTACTTAATTGTATCCACAAGCTTCTGCATAAAATAAAAATCTTAGGGCTTTCCATCAGTTTATGTCAAAGTGCTGTGACAAGTGCAGGAAACTAATGATATGTATTTTCCTAGAAGCAGGGAAAGTAAGAGACAGTGCATTGTGAATTACCTGGAACTGCTCAGCAAACTGACAGCAGTTGTAAATACCACCTGGTTCATCTAGGTTCAAGTCTATTATTTGCTCAGTAGATTCCAATAGGGCTGTGTCAAGAAGAAACTTTATATTCTTCCACTAAAAAAAAAAATAAATTGTTGACTGTTTTGGTTTGCTGCTAGTGCCACAGTTTTGCTGATAGATAAGATTAATGTATTCAGTGTGAAGTACTCACATTTGAACTCTTGAACTGCTTGTGTTGGACCTTACCTGTGGCTTGGAAGAGGGTTGTGTTGATCAAATCATCTTCCATGTTTTGACTTCTTGATATATCCTTTCCTTGGCTGGATTCAGACATAGGTATACTCACAAGAGGGTTCACTTCTTGAAGAAACAGGGGTCCAGGATGATATGTGCTTGTTTCTTCCCTTTAATTTTTAGATACAATGAATTATTTCCCACTGGTGCTCATACTGTAAAACAAGTTTAACAAATGATCGATAAATAAAAGGTTCCTTATTTTACATTACTTGCACTTGACTGAGAAGTGTTACCCAGAGAGCTTTGCTAGTTCAGCCAGCCCTGTCCTAAGTGATTCCCAGTGAAAGGACAGTTACTTGGAACTGACTTCTGTTATATCCTTTGCTGTAGTGATCATGAAAAACTCCCCAAGACTGTACAATTACAGTGGTTGGTTTCTGAAAGCAGACTGGGAGTGTTCCCATCCTAAATTTGTGCATATCATGTTTTAATTGCACAATAAAAATATACAAGTCTTCATATTTGCCCTTTTCTACTGAAATAGAAGGCTGACAAATTTGTTTTGTTGAATTACATATACAATGAGCCAACAAGTGGGAGTGTTTCTCAAGGATTTTATTAAATGAAACAACAGTTTCAACTATACAATTGCTTGCTTACTTTTAATATAGAAGAGTAATTTTTCTCAGAATGATCAATTAAGAAATGTCTGTTTTAATGAGTGTGAATCAATCTACCATGGTCTTAAATTGCTGGTATAGTTTGCTGCTCTTTTTCAGAGATTTGTGTTTTAAAGGTCGTGTAGACAAAATGACAATTGCAGCTGCAGAGTTTGTGAAGTTACAATAATTCTCTTAGTTTTTCTTGTATTCTGTATTTTTACTGCCCTTCATTGGCTTTTTTAATTCTAATGTGGGAGTGTTATCACAAATATAAATAAGATTTTTGAAATTGCAAGTATTGGAAGTTTGTGTATAATGGGAATACATGCTTCTTTTTGTGCAGTGAAAAATAAGGTAATGGTTTGCCTCCTTAAATCAGCAGGTGCTTCAAAGTAGAATTCATTAAGTCACTGACATTTGTAAGTTTAATTATTAATTATACCATTTTAATGTTTTTCCATGCAGTAAAAGCTTTACCTTCACTGAATTTACCTTTTCAGTGATAGTTTCAGAAGTCTTTGTACAGTGTTGTTTCTTTTCTTCATTTGCACTGATGTATTAGCAAAAAGCCTCCTCTTCAGCAGTAAAATAAGTGTTTTCTTTGATTCAGTATCTTATTGTCTCTCTCTATTTATGTGGTCTTGATTGATGAATAAAAGCTGCAAGAAAGTTGCAGGAAGTACAGTCCCTCGTTTGCAGATGCAGATCATAAATGATCTTCAGCAGTTTTACTCATAGAATGCACCATCCTTTCTGGGACAAATTCCAGGTTGTACAAATGAACATTAAGTCTTTA
Organism: Amblyornis subalaris; assembly: GCA_018881555.1. Taxonomy (NCBI): domain Eukaryota; kingdom Metazoa; phylum Chordata; class Aves; order Passeriformes; family Ptilonorhynchidae; genus Amblyornis; species Amblyornis subalaris. The sequence goes on along the minus strand of JACAXG010000103.1, from coordinate 1,483,296 downwards.
AGTTGTTGTTCTTTAGATAAAAAGAATGGTGTAGTGAATTATAATTCAAAAAGCACTGCAGGCTGAGGTGCCCATTTGAAGCCACTTTTTCAAATGAATTGGCACTCATTTTCACTATTAACTAAATGCTGTAGTTCCTGATGTGTAAATAGGATATATAATTTCAACAGAAACAGTAACAATGAAAGCTATGATAGAATTGCAGTACTGCTAGATTTCTTAAAAGCCGGTATTGTACAAGGAAATTGCATGTTTCAAAAGCTTCATGGGCAATCTCTTAAAGTGAATAGAATTAGATATTTAACAGTGATCTGTACTAATACTTTCAAGAGCTACTTGTTTGTTTGTGAATTCACACAAAGCTGATGAATGCTGCTTAAGCCTCAACATTAGTTGTCACTTTCATAACAGTTCACATCTTCAGAGTGCTGTATAAACATAAGCTAATTACAACTTCCAAAGTATTGATTAAATTAAATGTGTGGCGGAGGAGCTGGAATGAATTTTCTTAAATACAATAGTCTTGCTTGTCAATGGGTGATACTGATGTTAAAATACATTAGATCAGTTTATTGAATCTATGAATACATTCAATTTATTTTCAAAACTGAAGAAAATGTATATTTTTCTCCCATGCCTGTCTGCCAGGGATTTTGCACTGAGATACTATTAATAGCATAATGCTTTTCTGGGGAATTCCACAAGGCAAGTACTGAAGACAGGAGGTGCCTTGTTTTTAAAGTATCTGTTATGACAATTTACATTGTAGTTCAGTTTGGAATAATCTTTAAAATTGTAATGTATTTATTAAGTTTATTCTAACCAGAGGACATACCATCTCTGTGTTGGCTCTAGTCAACTTAGTACAACTTTTCCTTAAACTAGAACTTGTATGTATGAAATATGCATTCCTGACCATTGTTTTCAAATGTATTCAGAGGTCCTTTTTTTTGTGATATTAACTATGAAATGAAACTTTAAAAGAATCAGAAAACTCAGACCTGATATATTTTGCTTTAAAAATTGTTTACTATAATTTTAGTCAGAAGAGTCACTAAATCCTCCACATACTAAACTTCAAGTAGCAAAGCTTGTAGAACAATTAAATGTGAAATCATCATGTGTATAACTATGTGGTTGGTTTTTTTTCCTCTATCTGAAATCAGATTTTATTTCTTTCACAGCACCTTACAAAAGTTTATCAGGTTTTCATGTGCTTTCTGAAAGGGTATAGTAGTGAGTTSGTGCATAATGAGGTGTGGGAGCAGCTAGTTTTACCTGTGTTTTAATTTGCAGACTTGGCTTGGTGGAGGACAGAATAGTAAGATTGGCATGAAGAATACTTACAAATATAAGTAGATCACAAAACACTACTTTGTTTCTTTATAGGTCAAATGCAAACCCTTTAGTACTTCAAAAATATGTATTCTGAAGTTAAATTTCATTTATTCTTGATTTTATATAAATCCTAAATACAGTGTATCTCTGGGATGTATAGTGAATATTCTAAATGCTATTTAAAATTTCATTGCATTTGCAATTAGAATTACATCTCTGAACATGTTAATATTAATTGAAACAATCTGGGTAAAATTAACATTTCCATGTTATAGACCCTTTTATATTGTGATGGCTAAGGTATATAAAGGGATTGTGCAGTGGTTTGGATTTAATATTGCTTTTTACATTGCTCTTCCTGTCCAATTTGACATGTTCTTGAAAACACAAGCGTGAGCTGGCTGATATTTGTATAGAGCTGTTTCAAAAGAGCATGCTAAAAATGGTCTAGTTAGTTGTCAGATTTGGAAATCAGTTTAGAAAGGAATATTTTTAGGATTCTGTCTTTAGCAACTTATAGATGATGCTAAATAAGGAACATATGCAAACACTGTTGAGGAAAGAATTAGAAGGCAAAATTACCTGAAATTTATATGATAAAATTAAACTAAGTAGAAAGCATTTGACTGAACAATAGTTTGCTAGATTGTTACTGTAAAACAAACATAAAACTAGAATGGGGTTCTGGCAAGTGTGAGGTAATGGCACACTTCTGTGCCTCTTGATTTTTCTCAAAGTAGCCTAGGTCTGGAAAGTGTTCACTTCTCCACTTTATTAAAACAAATCAGAGTGAAATGTTATTTTCTGCCAAAGTGTAGCACTCTCAGTAACTTAAGCACTATATATAAAGAAAGTAACTTGTTATTTAACAAAGGAAATAGTAGTTCAAGAACCATTACTGCTGACAAAACAGTTGGGAGGATGAGGGGGTCAGTTCTACAAAAGAGAAGATGGAAGGAGTTAATAAATCTTCTTCCGTACCAAACACATGTAAAGTGTGAAGTGACCAGGCACATCTAATTTTGTAGCTCAGAAATATATTTTGCTGAATTTTGGAATAAATTACTGAATCTAGAACAATGATGATGGCAAATATTTTTTAAGTAGCCAGATTTACATTTTCTAATTGGTAAAGTAGCTAGAGGATCAACCTACTTGGGATTCTGTATTTTTCTGATTCAGCCCTAGATGGGCAAGGCACTGTAGAGGCTGTCCCTTTCAGAGGGATCATTCTCTTCAGCATGCAGATTAGTGAAGTGTTATATTTTACAGTCTTCTATGGGGTTTTGTTAAGTTGTGCTGCCTTTCAGTCTTTCTGGCCATGTAGCTTCTCTTCCATTCTTGGCCCCTGCCCTTAAACACTCCTAACAGCAGGAGTGAAAGGATTCCTATATACTATTAAATTAAACCTGGGAGTGTTCTAGGAATTGGCACTTTATAATTTGTACCTTTAGAGAGGTCCCTGGCAGGCTCTGGATCTGTATTGTGTAACAATTATAGGCATTATCAGAATGCTTCAGGCACTATGAGTGGTTGGGAGGTTATGAAAACTTACTGATAGAGATGTAAGCTGTTCCCTGCCAGCTGGCTTGAAATGAATGGAAATGTTTCTGGGCACAGTTTCATTTCTTAATAGAGATGTAACCTGAGATCCTTTAGTTTCTCCACCTACACTGGCCTTGAACTGTGTTCCGTGGCATACTCCTGGATATTTTGGAAATAAATGACAGGGACCAAAATGAACATCTCTCTAACCTTAGAAGATGAAAGTGGAATTTTCATTCATGTTCAATTTAGAATTTCCCACAGAAGATGACACCAGATGAGTTATTTGGTGGAGATTTGATCCTATTTTCATCCCTTTTACGGTGAATTCCATTTTACATGTTCGTTTTCTGTGGCCTTTTCTGTGAGAATGTCCTTCAGCAGGAGGTGGATGCTTTAGATTGTCATGGCCAGATTTGAATAATTTGCCTGGAGGGATCAGAGCTTCATGGGTTGTTTCCTTATAATGACAGAGAATCAATAATGGCAGAGCTAGAATTTAATCCTAGAATGAATGAGTTACAAATCTTTATTTACAAATTCAAGTAACATTAAGTGTAGTCATGATGCTTCATGGATCAGTTCAACATCGGTCTGCTGTGAAATGTGCTTTTTACCATCTTTCAAGGCCTTCTCAAGGGAAGTGTGTTATTTTTGCCAAGGTCAAGACTATTTCTTCTACAAGGCTTCTCCATAGTATGAAGTTTTCACAATGGTTGGCTCTAGTCACTGTCACAGAAAGTAGCTAATAACACTTATTTTGTGACTTAGCTCTTTTAGGACAGCTAAAATATCCAGTGGCTAGAATATCAAGTTAGCATCTTGAATCTTTTGGATTTTGCTTTTGAGAGGAAACTCATAGAAGACTTTAATCAACTTCTAGGAATTTTCTTTGATAATTTCTCTCTACTAAGTTTTTTTTACTGCAGACCAACATGCCTTTGGAAAATACTCATCCAGTATCTGTCAGTTAGTACATTGGTGATAATACAATATCCTCTCAATTTTACTCCTGAGTAGTATAATGGGGTGTATGTTTCTGTACACCTTCTCTCTCTATCCTCCACTTGTTTCATGGCTTTAGTGCTTTCTTAAACACTTAAATTTGACAATCAAGGCAACCAGAGTAACTGAGAAATCATCTTGTGCTTAGATGTTAAAAAATGTTACATGCAGTAGTGTCAAATAACACTGAGCTTCTCTTTATGTCAGCAAACAGTGTGGTGGAAAAGACCTTTCCAGAAAGTAATTGGTCTGATTTGATTCACTAAGCTTTAAATTCCTCTCTCTGTGATGTACCAACCCAGGGTTGAGACCCATACAAATGAGGTTAGTTTATGGATCGTGTGAGAGTGTGAGACAGTATCCTCAGGGCTGTCTTTCAGAATGGGAAGTTTCATGAAGTCAGCTTGATGTTGTCAGTTCTCCTGCTTCAGAATTCTGTTGATTATATTTCTCTTTGCTTGATCAGGAGCTTTAGTCTGTGCTTTAGGCTGGACTCACTATCTGCACAGAGTAATTGATATAGTAAGGCAAGATGCAGCAATAGCAATCTTGTTGGACAAGGTGGTTATTTCAAGATCATACAAAAACCACCAGACTGCTACATTTATTTCCAGATATTCTTAACTCTGTTTAGTAGAGGTTTCACCTGCTTTCTTGCATGGATGCTGAGGTGGCTTCTAGGATGAGCACCCTTACAATAGTCTAAAATAAGAAATATCCTAGCTACTAATAGGAGAAAAGATGCAAGATCTACATGTTCATCTATGTAGTTGAACAGACACCTTTCCAAAATACTGTGTGCACTGAAGCCAGTAGTCCAGGATGTCAGGATCTGAAATCAACTCAGGTTTTACCTTTGTCATCCTTTCCCTTCACAGATGGAGAATTCCTTAGCAAGATGGGAATCTTACCCATTTGCGGTTTATATTGGTTTACTTGTGATACAGTGTTCAAGATGAGGACTTTCTCAGCACAGATGTATGTCATTCGGTTATGTGTGTTCTGAGTACAGCTTTGGTGTTTTTGTGGTACCAATATGGGCCTCAAAATTGGCTTGGGGGATGTTCTGGCATGTTGAAAGTGAGCACATGTGACTCAGTTATCTTCTGACTTTCTATTTCATCGGTTGTGCTGATAGATAAATTACTTGGGTATAGATTTTGTAGTCAGAATGAATAGAAATTCCTGCTTCTGTCACTTCTCTCTGAGTGAGTGGAGACAGTATAGTTCAGACCTCCGATAGGATCCTTTGACTTTTTTCTGTGGTGTATAATACACATTCTGGCTGTGTGAGAATCTAAGAAAACTCTGTCTAGGGTGATCTCTTTGTATTTTGAAATTTGAGCATAAAGTATATTTGTTCAGGGCAATATTCAAAACAAATAATACTTGATTGTGGTAAAATTTTGTATGAAGGAATTTGAAAATCTCATGCTGTTTATTGGACTAATGTTGGACTACATATACATACGTTTTCAGATGAGAAGTCAAAGATCAAATGCATGTAGTGGGAGATTCTTTGGTTTTTCCCAAACAACTATGAATAAAATTCTTAGTGGAGGATCGTGTTGTTGCTATTCATGTTGTTTCCCCACATAATAAAGACAAAGGGAGGTACTCAAATTAGCACCATTTTGGGAGTCATGTTAGATCCTTTTGTTTAATATTGTACCAGTCATTCACTGATTTACAGCAGGATTTGAGGGGGCCTTGGCCTGTTCACCAGTGCAGTTTAGTGTAGCGTGCATATTGCTGGTCATGCACTGCAAGAGGAACCCTGTTGCTGCTTCCTGTCCAGATCATAACTCCCTCTGAAGCTAACTGCACTAGATACTGCAAAGACGTAACAGAAAGGTCTTGCAGTTGCTAGTACATTCAATACTGCCTTTGTTTCTGCTTGAAAAGTTTGTATTTAGGCTTAGATTTTTTTTTCTTCCATGTTTAAGGAAAAATACTTTACTGAATCAGGAGCAAAAAGCATTAGTGAAAGTGTATTCTGCGTTGGGGTTTTTTGGTAGTCTGAGTTTTTCAAAAGACACTGTTAGACAACATCTTTAAAGAATCAGTGATTTTACAGGAATGTGACATTAAACATTGCATCTAGACAGTTGAAGAGGTCTATTTTACGAAATTCTGTGGATGGTATTAAAGACTATCTGCTTTTTCCATGAAGTATGTTACAAAGCATACTTTCTTATTGGTACGCTAAAAAATGTACTTGAATTGCAGTTTTTTCTTTGCTCAAATATGGGACTGGGTTTTTTAAGAAAAAAAAATTAAAAGCTGGATAGTATTAAATCTTTCTAATAAGCAAGTCTCTCTTCCACTTAATTTGTGCTTTTGTTGTGGCTAACAAATAATTTGCTGTATGGGTTTTTCTGTATACCATTGATAGAATATACAAGCTTGTCATCCTAGTGTGCTGGAAATGCTACACTCAAATCAAGTGCTCCTTTCTGGTTTTGTATATCCTCACCTGCTCCTCACTGTAAATCATTGAGATGTCAAGAGCAGTGATTAATTAAGCTGCACGTGCAAGTGCTTTTTTTCACCTGTCAAGTAGGAAGAAAACTTACTATAGTGAATTGTGTGATGCTGTTTAATTAATTTCTTTTTATTCCAAGGTTTGCAGAAATATTTTACAGTCTAATTTTAATTAACATTTCTGTATTGATAATATGGTGTGTTTGGAAGCTATGACTATCCCAGATTATTCTATAGGGATTATACTATAGGAAGGATTGTATTTAAGGCTCTGGGAAGATGAAGAATCATGGTCTGGAGTCTGCATGTATTTTTATCTCATGCTAGTCAAATGACTTTAAACTGTCCTCTGGTTTAAATAAACCAATTCATAGTACCTATCAATTTCTTATTTATATGTATGTATTGTAATATAGATGTAATTTTATTGGAATTTGAAAAGCTTGGATGTTTTTCACAGTCTTTTGGGCAAACAATGAAATTAAATTGTATAGTGATCTTAATCTATTATTAAAAGGTCCTGGAAAGGAAGATTACAAGGTAGATTCAGGTTTTGAATCAGTTTTGCCATTGGTTTAGCAGCGGGTGGGCAGGCAGATGCCTGCTCAGAGTAGAACCTATTGCCATTTTTCACCATTGATAGAGTAGCCTTTCAGAGTCAATGAGCTCTGTCAATGTGAGCTTGTCAAGGCTACAACTTCATAGACCTGAGAGGCGGTTTGAGAGGTCAGCCCTTTTCAGGTTTGCTGTGATGCAAATGAACTTTAATGCTTAAACAACTATTGGAATTTTTATGTCTGCTCCTTGTTCTTTTTTCTTCACAAAGTCATTGACGAGACATTCAGTGCTTTTTAAATTGGAAGTTGCATTGTGCTAAAGACCTAGTACAGATTTACGGAGGGCTGAAAGCAGTTAGATCATGTTCTTTTCATGGTGCGATTAGAATCAAATCGATTTCCCTACAGCCTTCAGCATTCAGATGGCAATTTTAACAAAGCTTGGGGGCTAGACAAGGGACAAAACGACTGAACTGAATGTTAATTACACTCTGCAGCCTTATTTTCTTTTGATTTGGAGCTGACTGGCAACTAAATTAACAAAAGTGTGACCATAACTGCTGCCCTATTTTCATTTAAAAGGAGAGCAGACTCTAAAAGGCTATCTTTACAAAGAAGCAAGTGAGGTCTACTGATTATTGTTAAAGGGCACTGTCTTTAAAAACATAATAATAAGAATAACCTCAAAAATACTAAATTTCCAATTGATGTGTTAGTCACTGGTACATCCACCCTCTGATAATTCCTTGACTTGTGCATTTTAAAACATAATAAAAAATTTGCTGTTATGAATACTGATAGATAGCAGTGATCTAATTTTTAATCATGTGACCACAGTACATGCTTAGATGTGTTTACTCACAACGGCTTCAGTACTAAACTAGAGACAAACTGATGTTTGAAAACCAAGATGTTAATATTTGGGGGGAAATGAATAATTTGTTGTCTAGTTTTTATTTCACTCAGACATTCTTGTTTCTCATGACAGCAGTTAGTTTGATTTGTTAAGATTCATTTACAGTACCAGTATTTTGTAGTAGTAACAGCAAGATGCTTTCTCATCCTTTCCCCTCACCCCTCTCCTTGTAAGGAAGCTGCAGCTGCACTAAGTTGTATTTGATCCTTGTCATTGCTCCGTCCTTTTGCACCTGCAGCTGTGTTGGTCTCATCTTAACACCTGGCACCATGAATTATCCTCTTTTTATTCACAGTCTGTAGCAAACCCCATTTAGAGCTAAGCAATATATATTCTGACAGTCAAATGACCATAAATGTCAGTATGTATTTCTCAAATGTAAATATAACTGAATAATTGTATTGAAAATGCTGTGAAAGTTTGCAGCACAGAATGTCCTTTAATTCTAGCATGCATAATCTTAAAAAGCTGTGCAGAACAGCTTTTGGGATTTTCCATCTGAAATGTCAAGTGTGGACAACACAGGCAGTAAACCTTTTCTTTAGAATCCGAAATATTGGTTTGCTCTCTATACAGATCACAAACTTAGTAATACTTATTTGTGCAATTTACTGTAACTTTCTGCATTCAGTTTTTCAGTCTCTAAAATCTATAATATTATATATAATATTAGATATAAATGTAACAAAAATTTCTCGTTTATTTAAAGAATTGTGTATTTGCACTTGACCTACAGCATTGCAAAATAGTTTGCAACATTTGCAAGTTTAAATGCTGACATTAGAAGCAGTGCATTTAGACCACTGATCCTGGGGGAGCAGTGTTCCTGCTTTTTATACTTAGAACACTTCAAAATTTCTGTGGTTTTAAAGTTAAAACTGCTGTAAGAACAAGAGAGCATACATATCAACAGTTTTTCTTCCAAAGTGGTTGAAGATGCTTGGCTATCATAAAAAGTTGCTTCTGTTGTAGATACTGTTTGATACCAGAGAAGTTTGGATAGTACTTTGGACCACCCTGTACTCAGTCACTGTCCTGTACCTCTCTCCTTTTCACACAAAAGCAGCTGCAAAACAAAGTTTTTCTAAAACCAGTCAAGAGTAAAATTCTTTCTCATTTGTCTTCCAGACACGAAGATCGATTGAGAAGTTATTAGAATGGGAAAACAATAGGTTATACCACAAGGTGAGTGCCGCAGGGAGCAGCTTCGTACTGTTGGAGTTTGAATTGCACAGTATGGAAACAGATGCTTTTGTTGAACGAAAAATATGAAAGGTGGACAAATGGGCTAGTCTGTGTGCTGCAATAAAATACAGCTCATTTTTCTTCTTTTTCTTTCCTTCTTGTCTAGCTGTGCTTGCATTGGAGACTAAGCAAAAGGAAATGTGAAACGAATAACATGATGGAATATGTAAGTTAAAGGGCTGTTTTGTGAGTTTCTCTATTAAATGATCATTTATTTTGCTTCTGATCTTATTCTTTTCATGATTATTAATCAGTAAAGGTGTCAGGAGCTTAATCGCCTGAGTGCAAGGATTTTCTACGGTTCACAGATGCATGGTTTCATGTGCAGGACTGATTTATAAAGTTATGAATGACTTGAAAACAAGGCTTCACTGTGTTCTGAAAAATAATAAATTAATTGCCAAGATAAAATAGCTTGAACATGTGCTGATGGAGTGTGAAATTTTAGATGCTGTATAAAGAATAACCACAACTTTGGTTACGCAGCAAGTCAGATATGGCTATTTTATATAATGCTAATCAAGTCTAAAACTATGGAAGAAGACCTTTCAACTAAGCTGTTGGAGCTTCAGAAACCTTTAGCCTTTTTAGATTTTAACTGCCCCTTACCTCAACTATCTTGAAAGTATCTTTATCTCCAGTTCATGTCACTAAGATATTTTTAAGTCAGTCTCTGCAGTTTTAATTTACTTCAGTCTTTGGCTGAGACTCCATAAACCCTTCTTGAAAATATACGGTGAGAAATTATATGTGATTTTAAATGAATGATGTCCTGTGTAGGATTTCAGTTTGTTTAGCTTGCAACCTTCTTGTTCTTTTTTGGTGCTTTTCTTATTTCCATTTTCAATATATCTTGGAAGTACATAGGATAGGATGAAATTAAGCTGCTAAAATGTAAGAAACATTAGAATTTCCATAATTTCCTTTAATGCTTTAGGAAGTAGGCTATAGGAAGGTTAACTTTTTAAAAATGAAGATTAATTTTTGAGAAGTATCTACTGTGTTAGTTCTAACTTATCTGTGATCTTCCATTACACAGTACTTTGTCTATTCTTGGAAATAACCAAGCTATAATGCATATAAAAATTCTAAATGTGATTAAACAGTTCAAAATGATACTAAAATGATCTTTATCTTTTAGTCTTCTCCTTTCTCCTGTCTCTCCATTAGATCTTATCTCTAGCCTGAAATACAAGGTCTTCAAAATGCTTTTTTTACAGAATGGTTCTATTCAGTTCACTGAATAAGTACTTTTTGTAACATTTATTCTACGATTTTTTTTAGGTTAGATATATGAGTATGACTGAAAATGGAATAAATCAAATTTCAGAAAGTAAACTTAAGCTTTACTTAAACGAAGCAGATTTTATGTTGATGAAAACTTTGTTTTTCTACAGGGAACATTGTCAAACCCAATGTTCTGCAGATTCAATTGAAAAAATAATGCGAGTTTGTAAATACTATGGCCCAGCAACTTTTACAGATGAATATTCATTCTGTTAAATATAATTTAAAATTAGTTAACTTGTTTACAATAATAATATATGCATGGGCATATAGTTTTACAGCATAAAGGTCAAAGATTTTATTTTCAATTTGTGGAACATCTGGTATTGTCTCTGGGTATACTTAATGAGAAAATTTTTACAAAACCTTGCTGTACTGTTTTCAGTGAACTGATTTGCTAGTTTCTCTAAAAGCTGCCCTTAATATGCTTGTGATTTAATTTTAAATAATAAAAACTTATCCTTAACTTTTTACAAAACAGATGATTTAAATTAGACTCTTGTACCTAAAACTTTGTGCTTTGCTGAATTGAGGTTTTAAATCCACTGTAGTAGATGTTAAATAATTAATGAAATTAAGCAAGATAGGATAATCTTAAACCTTTGGCATAAACACAGTGTTCCAGCTTTACTTTTTGCTCCCTTTTTGAAATCTTCCCTAAATATCAGAAGCCCTGGTATCTCTGCAGAATCCAGTGGTTGACTCAAGTCAGTGATCAGTGGATTTTGAGCAGTTTGCATCACTTCTGAAAATAAGTCCCTTCTGAATATCTCAAAAAAGAAACTTGTACGCCTGATTTTGGTATTCATTACTTCAAAAGTGTTTGCCTTAGAAATAAAATCAGAGACTTACTTATTTTCTGATGCTTGGTACTCTTGCAGAGATAGAAGTCTTTATTCTCTAAGCAGCTAAGTTGTATTCTCCTTTGCAATCAAAAACATTCAGAAATAATTTTTAACTTCTTAGAAAAGCATGTTCCTCTTACAAGTAAATAAAATCCTTATTTATGTTATCAGATGCATTTATTTGTTTATAAATCAGATCATACTGCTGTGTTATGATGGTCTCTGTGAAGAAAGAAAATGCACAAATGAACATTTTCTTTAAGCTTCCTATTTAGAGGAGCATAAATACTTGGATTGTGTTCTGGAGTGGACCCTATTGTGTACTTAGCTCAGAAAAATGTAGTTTAAATTTGAATTGAGACCATAGGAATAATCATGCAAAAGCATTAGTCAAGTTCTTGTTAACTACTTGAACATTTGTAGATATGGGAGCTTTGCAAAAGTTGATACACTTTTTTATACAGGTATTGAACTATAAACATGATTTAGAATCCTGTATTAAGTGGCAACAATTCTGAAGTAAGTGGAATTGCAATTGAAAATTAGCTTTTCATGCATTGTGCATTCAGGGTTGGTTTTTTTTTTTAATGAATACATTTCATAATTTTTTCCCAATAAAGTAAATTACTACATAAAAATTCTTTAACATAATTAGCTTACTTTGGTTTGTTTATGTGTTTCATATCAGTAGGTGAGCTTTTCCAATTGCATTTGATTCTTTGAGTATTGGTTTTCTACCTCAAACCAATTATCATACAAGACTTTTCTAATGGTCTCCTACCTGAGATAAGCACTGTGATTTTTGCTTTTCATCGCAATGTGATATATTAAAAAAGCCCCCCAAAACCATATGAATTATCATTGTGATAGATAATAGCATTGCTGCCATCTTTAATATATATTTGTTTTCTTTTTATACAGGTCATCCTTATAGAATTTTTACCAAAGACACCGATTTTTCGACCAGATTAGCATTTGATTTATTTATAGAGACTTACTCAAGTATGTTGTCTTTCCAATGGTGCCTTGCTTGGTGCTCTCCTCATAGTGACATAGCATTGGTTCTACAGAATCTTGTGGTGTTTTCATTTTTTTTCTTTTGTTTTTGTTTTGTTTTGGGTTGGGTGGGTTTTTTTTGTTTGTTTATGGTTGTTTTTTGTTGTTTTTTTTTTAATAAGAATATGTTCCAAGTGCATTTGGTCAAACTCTGCAAAGTAATTTCACACAAATGTTAATTACTACTTAAGTTATTTTTACTTTTGCTACTTCTGTTTATTAATGTATCTTGATTTTCAACGAGTCTTTTATATGTGTGCGCGCGCGTGTACATGTATATATTACTATAAATACACAGCTGAAAATGATATACAAGTGAACAGGTATTTTTTTATCCTAATATGATACAGCTGATTGACTATACATTGTGTAAGTCCCTTTAGTCATTTATTTACATGCTGAAGTTCCAAGATATTCCTAAACTTCTGACAGTGACTAGTCACTTGTAAATATTTTTCTTTCTTTTTGGGATATTGACTAGTCTCTTCCAGCAAAAGAAGGAGACAAAGTTCTTTTTGAAACTGTGATTTTTGGAACCCAGATGTTGTTAGTAGAAATCTGTACGCTTTTCATGAAGAAGTCCTGTCAGCTGGTTCTGAAAAAGTTCGGCTTTAAAAAGTTAAAAAAAAAGAAAGAAGCCAAGTGGAATTATTTTACTCAGAGTAGAAGAATCACGGAGGGAATTGCATGCATCTGGTTAATAGAACTCAAGATCACAAAAGTATGTTACTATTGCATTTTATAATGTAGCTGTTTCAATTCGGTCAATTGCCACGTGCCAGCTTTATTCCTACTGTTTACCAGATCCTGTACACAGGGGTACAGAAGGACTTGTTTTACTAAAACTTAATTGTCCAAGAAGACCTTTCAGGGGTTTGTTTGTTTATTTTAAAGCTACTTAAGCAGAAAAAAGTTATTGAAGAATTCTTGAACAGTGCAGTTCCAGATGCAAATGCCATGTATTAAAAAAATCAAAGCAGGCTACACTGGGCAACAGTGTAACTTTAAATGTTTTAGACAATTATTTATTGCACCCTTTCTTTTGCTCGTTTTCTGCACAAGTATAAGACTTTTTTTAAGTGGATATATGATGTATGCTTGGGTCAGGCCAATTGTATTTTGTTTCTTCTGATTATACTTTAGTTGTACATATCTTCACACATAGGTTCTGGGGTTTTCTTAGTTGCAACTCATATTTTAAAATTTGCTTTAGATATCTAAAATTATCGTACACAAAATTGATGTAAGTTAAGAACTAATGTTCCTTGTACAGTTGTGTTGGCAAGCAATAATGTGAATATATGAAAAAAACAGATATACTCTGCTTAATATTTGTATGAATGAGAAGTTGACACCACTACAAGAATAGTCTTCTCTTTTTAATCTTTTAAATACAAGTTTTATTTCAAGGTAATGTATTACAGGTACCTTGATGCTGTGAACTATTTTTCTATGTCTTCAAAATATTTATTCTCTGTAAAACATTCTCTAGTGAGTATTATATTCCTAAATTGTTCATAGTGCGAGTGGTCTAGAAAGTCTTAAGTTTTCTTAAATCTAAGCCTTCTGTATCTGTTTTCAAAATTCATCCTTTGCTCAGCTTTCGTCTGTGGATTCCTGCTGTTCACTTTGAAAATAGCTCAGCTATGCTTTTCATACAAGCCTACAAGTGTGTTTCTTTGACTTGACAGAATATGATTTTTAATTAACAAATCTCAGTTTTTTGCTGGCCTCTCTCTTCTGGATGCCAAAATGCTTTCTCTACAAAGTAACTGTTTATAGTTTTCTAAAAATCAATTTCAATCTCTTCTTCAGTACAAATCTGGGTCTGCAGCACTCCTCCCCTCACCCAGAAGTATTAATTATAACCTTGGACTAGTTTCAGCCTGCAAGGGAGACCAGAAGCCTAACATTGGTGGCAGCTGAGAGTGAGGAGGTTGGAGGTGCAGAGGAGAGGTTGGAATTGAACTGAAGTGATAACTGGTGATAAAGATATATTTCTGATGACCAGAAATATATAGTAATTTCTTTAAGTGTCGGTTTTCAATAAAATGAAAATCGGTTCATATGAGGCCTAGGTTTTATCAAAATTTTCATTTGGCTATACAGATAATTTGTGTCATGGATGCAGTTTTCCACTGGTGTGGAAACCTAACCCTCCACACTGATGAGGATATGGCTTGTGGTAGGTTCGTAGCAGTGCTGCATTCAGTGTGAGCTATTTGCCTTAGTTACTACCCAGACTTCTCATGTTGTGTTCTGTCCACGTCCACAGCTACCTTGCCAGCAGCACCCAAACCCACCGACCATACAGCTACTTTGGGTGTGATCTGTGCTGAAACCAGAGCAGTGAATGGAGTGTGGCTTACAGGCTTGCAGAGTATCCCATTAGTAAAGCTCCCACAGTAACGCTAGTGATGGTTACTTTTAGGTGCATCAGCAGTCATGGGCTTGATTAGGAGGCACTTCTGTATTTTAGCTATGACTTTCTCTTTAAGAACTCTTAATACAGAGATCCAGAGTAGAGCTCTGAGCAATTAAAAAGGTAAATCCCTTAGTAAGGAGGCCAGACTAATTGCCTCTAAAAGTATTTTGAATATTTTACTAAAACAATGTCTCTGACTTAAAATACAATCAGGAAACTTCAGAAACTGCATATATAGAGAGATGAGTTTTATCTCAGAAGTGGTACTCTCCTGAAGAGGTAGTAAATACACCTAGTAAGAATGTTATAAAACATTTTCATACAATGCCTTTTGATTCATTAATTACAGTGATGGAAATTGAACATGGCAGGAGCTTTAATCAACTGTTTAATGCCTGCGGCAGTTGTCAGGATTTTCCTTTGATGTTGCTTCTGAAATACAAAATCTATTTATTTTGATTGCTAGTGAGAATACCTATATTACCTTTCTTGTCCACTTGGCAAAGAATGAAATTGCCCAGTTTGAGCAGACTAGAAGCTATAGTAGGACTTCCAGGACACAGCCTGCTCTTTGCTGAAATAAATATTACATTGTACTAACTTTTTCAACTTCTTGCAACTCAGCAATTTCTACAAATAATCTTATCTATTTCAAATTTCCTTGAACAGTTAAGTTGGGTACCAAGTTGATATTAATCATTTAGCAAATGATTATGCCTATTTCATCTTTAGCCTGAAAAACTAATGGTGAAGGCATCAATGAATCCCTGTGAAAGCTAATTATTATTTTTAGCTATAGTGGCCTTTAACTGGTGAATAAAGATTTCTTTCTTACTGTAATATAATAGAAATTAATTCTTTTTAATCTATTAGTGATAGGTGAAAATAAGTTTTGAGGGAGAAGGGCTTTCTGTCTGACCCTATGTGAATTCTAAAGAGCTCATCTGCTGTTAAATAGCTGTGACTTGAAGTTTATACTGGGATTGGCAAACTTAACCAGAAATGAAAATGTTTATGGTGATAGGTTACAGGAAGTCAGTAAATTTTTTGTAATAGCTCAGTAAGAGTAATTTTAATAAACTACTTATGCAAATCCAAAATTTCCCACGATACTTAAACCCAAGTAGAATAGATTGTAAAAACTTTTTACAGTACTTAGATGTAAATTATAATGTCTAAATCAGTTTATTAAATGATAGGTTTTTGTAACTCTCAAGATCATTGTGTTTAAGTGTAATATTCTATCTCCCAGATACAGGCTTACTTAAAAGTCAGGTTTGGGTTTTTTTTCTAAAAGTCATTATGTAGCCCTAAAGATTGTGGGGAAGAGCTTTAAAATGCAATCTGTAATCGCTTAGAAGCCAGAAGCCAAGGAAAAAGAACTTGTATTTATTCCCTTCCCTCCACCCCCCACCCCAAAGTCTTAATTTTAAATTGGTCCGCTTGTTTTGGAGCCCTAGCTTATGGGTTTTGAGCAGCTGGCAGTAATGCAAATTGTCCACCAAAAASCCCATTTGAATTTTGAACAATTTAAAGAGATCACTTTAATTGAAGAGGCGAAAGACTTGTTAAGCAAAGAAAATCCCTGGTTCTTTTAAGTTCTCCCAGCACTGCTGTTGAGTAATTAAAAGAAGGATCATGATGACCCTACATTAGGTCAAAATCCAGATGATTTTGTGTAAAGGAAATGCTCAATTAGAGAGGTCTCAGAGCCTCAAAAGTCTTGGATTCATAGTAGTGACTTATTAAGGGTAAGTGGCGCTGGATAGCTTTGTATCTGACTAAAATCATTTAGGTTGCTCTTCGAAAACCTTGCTTATGAAAGGAAGCATTTCAGAAATAAGATCTGTATTCATCACTGCTAATTTGCTGTAATTTCTGTGCTTCTCCCTATAGCCATGTTGCATTTCCATGACAAACAGCTAAGTATATGATCATTATAATGCCTTTAATAGCCATATTGTAGGTAGAAATATTAACTTCTCAGGGACTAATAGGAATATGAAAATGGAGTTAATGAGCTGAATGCCTTTCTGCATGAAGGCTTACTTTGCAAATGTCACCCTAGAAACTTGATTGTAATATGCATGACCATTATGAATGTTATCAATATACAGTTACGAGAGCTTCTTTTACCCTGTATTACTAGGCTGCTTAATGTCTAAGTATGTTGGATAAGGATCAATGAGGTTGGGGTTTTTTTCTGATTTGGATGGAGTGATTATTTCTAATGGTGCTACTTTCTTAATTCTTGTGTTTATGCCTTGTAAAATTCTCTCTGTAGGCTGGGTGAATCAGGGGATACTGTTGTAATAAGAAAACAGTGTCATTCTTCTTTAGGCTAAAGTAGGAAAATTTCAAGAGGAGAAGTACTCTAGAAATGAAAAAATTTTGCTGCTGAAAACAGGCATTTATTCTTCATTAGTTACAGATATCCATTTGTATTGTTTTGTTGGTAACAGTACTTTGCAGTTCATTAATTTTTGAACTTTCATCTCTACACACTGATGTTTCAGTCAGTGTGGGCTGAATTAGAGACTATGTTTGAAAATTTAAAACCCCTTGAATCCTTGCATGAAATGTCATACGTTTACACTTGTTGTGCTGGTGTATTTGTCTCTACCATGTAGCACCTGGGTAATATACATCCTGTATAGAACTACATTTTACTATTTTTATGGAAGTTGTCCTTTAAAGAAAGTCTTCTGGTTTGTTTAGCTCATTAATATTTCAGTAATATTTATTTTCTTTTGAAAGGATTCATAAATGCTTGACTCCTCAGAATACAACAGACCAGTAGGAATGATTTAGTGAGGCAAAAGATGAAACATAGGAATTAGGAGAAGCAACACCCAAGAGATTGAATTTGGGGATTAGGTTTGGAGTTCTGTGAGTATGACGGAAAACAGCTTTTAACTGAATGAAATGGTGTTGAATGATGCAAGTTAAGCAAAAGTTGGTCCATTTCAGTAATTATCTAGACTGTGTTAACTTCTGTTAGCTTTTTAAAATTTTGATAAGTATGTTACTAATTTATTTTGATTATGCTGTACTTGATAGACAATTCTGCTATCATATAGAATCATAATGCAGAAGGTAAGCTTCCTTCTAAACTCAGCATCTCTTCATTTAAAATAGCCAGACCAAAATGGAATTGCTGATGAGAGCTGCACTGTGAGTGCAGAATAGTCTTTTCCTAAGCTGGAGCCTGTAATGCATGGCTAATTGTTTCCAAAGAAAATTCTTGACTTGTCCAGAGAGCTCCTGTCATGTGACTGTATATCTAAGGCCCACGAGTAGGATCCAGTTAGTACAATTTAAGTTCAGGTAAGTGAGACTTTTGTAGTTAATTTTAGTTTTTATGGAGAAGGGAACCATTGGCAAATGTTCACTTTGGAGGACAGATAGTAGATTTTTATAATGTTTATTGAAACATGCTTTTTTTGTTGTTTGCTCCTCATTTGTGACTTCATTATTGCAAGTTACTTTGCCTTGTGTTGAAAACTCGACTTAGTCAGCTGAAGACTTTTTTTCTGTTACAGTACTTTAGTTTTGTGAATACATTTTTTAAATCATGTTTAGAAATGTTTCAAAAAGTCAGATATCCTGATGCAATATAACTGATATTTTTAGTGGCTGTATGTTTAAACTGGTTTCGTTGTGCTGATATAAATATCTAACTCATCCACTCCAAGTGTTTATCTCTGATCCTTCTGTGCTAGCAACAGGCTTTCTAAGTTGTTAGGATATGCAGTGCACCTACTGGTTAATACTGTCAATGAACAGTTTTGTTCAGTGAGATAACGGAATGCAAAGTAGTTTCTGATTTGAAAAGTGTAACTTAGATTCTTGTTTTCATAAAGGATGGAGTATGGCAACTAGAATACAAACTCATTCCAAACATAAATTTGAAAGAGAATAGTAAACTACAAAACAGTGCCTAAATGTTGTGTGCTAAATTAGACCTGTGTAATTCATGTTGCTTTAAAAGAATTTGCAGAGAATTGCATCAGATTGTGTGTGCTTAGGAAAGATCTGTTAAATGTATGAAGTAGTAATGGTAAATAAGTCACTGAAAGGATGTTGCCATCAAGAGGGAAAACTTAAAACCCAGTATTTTGGAGTATGTTAAAAATCCACTTCAGGCAGAAAATGCATAAGCAATAATTTAACCTAGAACTGGATATTAAAGAAGCTGCTATTTATAGAGAGACTTGATGTTAATTTTGCCTGTTGGTCATCTCTCCTCTCACAAAGAGTTTAGAAAGATAGGGTTGCTGCAATTTCCACTATTGTAACATTCCTCTTCAAATATCCTTAGTCGGGGTGAGAGGCTCAAAGCTTAGAAGCTAGTGCTGTGTTCACAAGGTGCTCAGCTTTGGGAGAAGATAGGAAGAAAAGGACTTTTTTTTTAAGGCTGCACAATTGTATATATGCATATTTAAGAATATTTAACCGTGTCTGCTAAATTACTGAGGCTGATCTATTGTTGAATTATAGAATATTATTTAATACATCATCATTGTTTTTTCCTGACCTGACCCAGAATTGGAATGGACTCCAATATAAATTTTTTAAAGCATTTCTTAAGTTGTATGTATTATAAACTAATAAAATAATTGTTAACCTATCTACTAAGCCTTACCGTTTTTCATCTGTGTTGGGGGGAGGGGGTGGTAGGGAGAGGAAGAAAAGGAAAAAGCTGAGGAACTGCTGTATTGTGCAATGATTTCATCTTATTTCCAGTTGATACTTTTAGTCAAAA
The DNA here is from genome assembly GCA_018881555.1 of Amblyornis subalaris. Taxonomy (NCBI): domain Eukaryota; kingdom Metazoa; phylum Chordata; class Aves; order Passeriformes; family Ptilonorhynchidae; genus Amblyornis; species Amblyornis subalaris. The sequence continues at coordinate 1,463,828 of JACAXG010000103.1, read as the reverse complement.
TTTGGGGGTGGGGGGGAGAGGGGAGAGAATGGTTTTGGGTAATTTAGGTGACTCTAGGACTGGAGTTACCAAATTACAGGCATTGCTTGCCTTAAGTGTTTCAAACTGGTTTTTCATTAAGTGCCCATTTGGAGTTCTTTAAGCTTTTCAAGCCCTAATGATAGTAGGGTTTATTATATATACTATCATTATGGTTTAATGGTGATGTTGAAGCTGTGCACTTTCATGTTTTATACACTTGTGCTCTCAAACAAGGTAGGGTTTCCATCTAATTGAGGCAGACACCAGCTATTCAGAAGGGAATCATTCCCATCCATGCAATTCACGTGTTTTCCAGGCCATCCGATATGAAATGCTGGTTAACCCAAACCTTATAAACAAAAACTAAGTCTGCCCTTGCCACTGTGCTGAGGATGGCCTTGCTTCTCATCAGCCAGCAGCTTTTCCTTGCATGAAACATTTCACAGCTCTTTGGTTACCCTAGTATGGAAGTCTTGACAGCCTCTTTATGATGTGCGTGTGTATAATGTCTCTAACATATATGGGGGTGTGCGTTAGACATGCACATGTCCCAAAGTGCGCGTGGGGAGGGGTGCTCCTGCCTGGCGCTGTGAAGCATTCCGGGTGTTGTAATGTGGGCTTGCAAAGCGGTATGATACAATGTTGCTGAGCAGAAAAGCGCACGATAGATTTAATGTAGCCAATTGTGTACTTTTGAAAAAAAGAGTAACTGTTCAGTGTGAGTTAATTTTGGATTTTTTCAGCATCTCTCTTTTAGGCTTTGTGCTGCATTCTTCTAGACAAATGCGTATTCCATGTGGGCCACTGTTCTGCTAAATGCTCTCAGTTCTCCTTTTGCAATCAAGATTATGTTGCTAAGGAGATTTTGCTTTTATTGGTGCCATTGATTTGTGTTAATACGTTTTGAATACCTCTCGGTATTCTTCCGTAGACAAGGCCAAAAGAAAAACTTCCCTGAGTTTCCCGATTTACATCACAAATGGAGCGGTGGTGTAATGAAGCCGATATAAAGTGGGCGGTTGAAAGGGAACTAAAGAAGGGCACTCAAGTGAGAAATGAAGAAATGTGCCGAGAGCGGTCTGCGGGCCGCCTCCGGCCCAGCTGCTGGAGCGGGAGCGGGCCGGGCCCGGCGCCGGGGCAGGGGGACAGCCCGCGCCTCCGGCCGCCCGGACCACCCACTCGCCGCGCCCCGGCCCCGCGGATTACCCGCCGCTGCCGCCCGCCCGCCCGCCGCCGCGGGGCACGGCGGGGCCCCTCCGACTCCCCGCGGCCCGAGGCTCGGGGGATCGGCGGGAGAGTGAGCTCTGGGGAGCTGCAGGAGCGCGGCCTCGGCCTCCGCAGCGATGCCCTCACCGCCCGCCCTCCCCCTGCCATCCGGGCCGGGCTCGGTGCGCTTACACCGGCTCCCCGCGGCTCGCGGATGGGGCACAGAGAAGCAGCGGGACCCGCTTTATCGATGTACCCGCCACGGCCGTGCTCTGCTGAGAGTCTGCACTCGGGCGCTCTAGCTTCGTGGTGCCCTTGGCCAGTGGCTAGTGGGCCTGTCTGGGGACTGCCTCATTCCTGCGACCCTGTCTGCCCTTTAAAAACAAACAGACAAACACCACCACCCCAAAAGAGCAGCTCACCCAGACAAACAAACAAAAAAAACCCCAAACTAAACCCAAGAGTTTAAAATAAAAAGATTCATTTAAAACCACCCAAAGCCTTTTAACCTTGTGTTCACAGATGGCTCCACTGAAGACAAGCTTCGGGAGGATATTAGGCCTCCTGCCCTCATGTATGAGGACAAGGATCTCCATTGCCTGCTCTGGCTCTTCTGCATTGCATAGATAAGTTCCTGAATGACTCAAAGACGAGGTAGTTTATTTATATGAGAAGATTATTCAGAGAACATTCACACCAAAAAGACAAAGAGCATTCTCATATTCCAGGGTTTGCCATGACAGAAATCTGCCTGTGGTGATCCAAAYCCCTGCCCCTTGCTTGATGTCAGGATAGCAGCGAAGGTCTGTGTCTGTCCAGAAACAATGTAAAGGAGCAATGTCTGTATGTGCAAAGCGCAGTGGTGGTTGCAGATACTCAGAGATGAGGATTTCTCTTACGCAGCCCCCCAATGTGATGGGAAGCAGTGTGAGCGCTGTGCTACGTGGTGGTGAATAAGCTGAAATGGTAACTGGTTTCAGGCAGCTCACTTGGATTTTGGTTTTCCCCAAGGCAGAGGTGACCCAAAGTCACAGATTCACATGACTTCTGATCCAAAGAAGCAAACGTGATTTATATACAGAAAGGGTTGCTCTATCTTTTGTGTTGGGACCAGCAGTATCCTATATGATGTATATTGCTTACTGTGAAAATGTCCCACTGCATTTATGTAGGCTCAACTTGCTTCTTCGCATTGGTCAAGCCGGAGGTCTTCATTCTTAGGCTATTGATCGTATTATATGTAGAATTAACTTTGTCTTGCATTCTTGCGCTCTGCAGTATTAAGCCCCTCCCAGGAGGATGAAAACGCAGGCTTGCTGAATGGATGGGAGGAGTAGAAGAACTCAGCCTCTTTACTCATTGTTGAGGGGACCTTTTGAGGACTCCAGGTGTCAAGTGACTTTTTCCTATTTGTGTGCCTTTGAAGATCTGGATCTTGAGTAATTGTTTCATAAAATGAGAGAAATGAATAAGGATAGCTATTCTATCCGAATGATGCGAAGATCATTTTAGCAGTGGGTCTTACTCAGGATTTTATGCCATTCTGGTTTAGTTTCACAGTTCTAAGTGGAATACTTCATCATGTTTTCAGAGCGTGTGCCAAAATATATCTTTATTTTTTTCTTACCTTTTGCAATACACTCTATGGAAATGGTCTGTTTTTGTAWGAGATAATGAGTTTTGAGGTTAATGAGGATAAGGCCCAGAATTCCTACTGTATTGTGTGCCATTAAGTATACAGTAGAAATAAATTAAGAAGCAGACACTTTTAAAATCCTCTTTCATTTAGGCGTTTTGTTTAGCATTCAGAACACAGCCAATTCACATGATTAGCTGATTTTAATGACTGTCCTTTAATCAGTTAAATGGAAGTATGTGGAAAACTTAAAAAGATTACTTATATTTGTGGAGACAGTCTGTTTACATTGTTACACTTCAGCTAAAAGGATACTTGGCATGTATGATGCAGCTAAGAGAAAAATGTGGAAGGCCGAAGAAACCTTGAAGACAATTGGATCCAGCCCATTCTTTCTCTCCCCGCAACGCAAGCTCTGATGACTTAGTATTTTAATTAATGTCAACCCTTACCGTCAGTGCTCATGGGAACAATCATTAAACCAACACAAAAACATTTTAAATGGCTGGCAACCTACCAGATACTGAGCTAAGCATTCCCATGGTAGAGTGAGTGGATGGTTTCATAGCCAATTCTGCACTGGATTAAATAAGTACTCGTAACAGTACTGGCTCGAAAGGCTATTATATTCGTGCTAAACAATGCAGTATGGTTTCTAAGTTCTATTATAAAATATTTTATATTTACTTCCCAACACTAATATCGATGTTATTTATATGGATGTGGTTGAACTTTACTCATTGTTGTTACTAAAACTCGTTTTTTCTTTTTCCTTCTCTTTCCCCCTTTTTTGGTTTCCTTGCTGCTAAGCCAAAACCATATATATTTTATTTTTTTTTCTCTCTTAAAATGCACATGGTCAGACACAGCCTAAACCAACAACTGGTTTCCAGTGTAGCTTGAAAAACTGCTGGCCAAGTGAATTTTAAAATTGGACAAGTTGTATGTTTTTGGTTTTGTATTATGTTACTTGTGCATGGTAGGAACTGGGTCATGTCTCTACGAGAAATTCCGTTGTTCTCACCGCTGCAATGTTTGCTTGCCGAGTGTACTGAGTAGCCTGATCTTTCTTCTTCCTCGAATGTCTTTTTCCCTCCTCCCATCTTCTGTGTTTGCTGTTTGCTCAAATTGTTTAAACGTGGAGCTCAATGACAGGCTATTAGCGCTGACTGGAGCCACACATAATGTGGCCACATGTCGTGTAAGCTTCACAACTTGTCTGCTAATTCGCCTCAGGCCTGACCTGAAATACCCTTGCTATTCTAGCTCTTCCCCAGCACAGACAGACACTCATGCTAACTCGTATGACACATTGGTGAGGTCTCTGATTTGGGGCCAAATCCTGCCTCACGTTGTGCCAAAGGTTGTGCCGTGGCAGTCAGTGAATCTGCCTGAGGAAGAGAAGAGGACAGAGGCAGGTGTGCTGAAAGGATGGGGATGAGGATGAGAACTCTTCCTCTTCTAGTGCAACCCATCAGGAGTGAAAGCCTGCAGCTGAAGCACATTGGGCAGACAGTGCTAGAGGCACTGCTCTCCTCTACCTGTGGCTCTGTGAATCTCACTGATGGATCCCTGGGGAAAATACAATTTCTATAGAAAGTCCACAAGCTACGTGGAAGTAATATGGCAGGGGAAGCCAAAGCTGACAAGCAGAGAGTGCTCTCTGTTTCATTCTTGTCATTAGGATCTCTGATGCCACTGTGAGGGGTACAAAAAGGTGGAATATTTTAGTCAAGTGGGAAAAAAAACCAGAGCAGCCCATTTAGAAAGAAGATGAAGATAATGTAATACATACTGAGGAGCTCAGAAAATGTACTTGTTTGAAGAGGAGCTTATTGGGCAGAAAATCAATGAACCTAGAAGGATCCAAGCCATGGAAAGTGAAAAGATTAATGCAGATGTGTGGCACTGGTATCCAAAACGGAAATTATTTGTATGAATGGATTTCAGATTATGAGACTGATTAGGAAGAAGGGTGTATGGTGGATTAGGCAATAGGATTGACGGGTTGATATGGCTGATCAGAGAACAGAAATATACAGAGGAAGCCTTAAAAAGGCAGTGGAAGCCCCAGCAACAGTATATAAACAGTGTTTAAAAGGACTGTAAAGCCAAGAACAGACTAGAAAAGGGGAATATGAAAGTTCTGGGAGTGTGGAATTTAGGAGAACATGGAAAAGTAAAGTTTAGTGAAAATTAGCAAATTATGAGCAAGGAGGTCAAATACCACAGAAAGAAAACCTAGAAGAGTAAATCCAAAAGAGCAGGAGGGAAAGGAGTTAGAAGTGAAAAGGGGGGAGTTATGTGAATTAAAATCATGGGGGAAGAAAGCAAAGTGGTCACAGAGAAAAGTGGGGGAAAAGGAGCAGGATAAGTGTACACACAATGTACAGTCTGTGTTCATCTCTTTAGAAATACCTTTAAACTTTCTAAAATGTGGACAATTTTGAAAGCTGCAGACCTCAAGATCACCAGGTCTGTTTTGGTGTAGCCAGCTTCATCCTAAAGGATGAAAAATTGGGAAGATCCTTGCCATTCCCATTTAGCTAATGTACTTTCCCACTTATGATTTTTAAGTTACAGGAAGAATTCTTGCTGCATTTTATTCTTCTTTGTGTACCCTGTCACCCTGAAATACTTACAGTATTCAGTCCCACATGTATCTCAGGGATTGAGACCCACAACATACTCTTTTCAGATCGTTGTTGAGCTTTTCTACATTCACAACTTGAATTCCCTGACACCGGGAGATATGAGTGGCAGGGGAGGCTGCATTTTACCCTTAACAAGCTGCTGCAAATATCTTTCCCCATTAAACGGTGATTTTTTTTTCCTGAAGATGAAGGGTTGTTTTCAAAAGCACTGTAATGATCTAAGGGTTTTTTTTCCCCTTCAATTCAGTTTATGACCCATATTACAAATGTAGGCTGTAAAACCTGCAGTTGTTACAATTTCCAGAAAGTTTCTGGCAAAGTCATCATCTGTTTTATAAAGGTGAAATTTGCTGCAGACATTTGAATAGTTTTTCTAGCTGAGGCATATAATTAGACCAACAGAATTTTCATGTAAATTCCTCCCCTAGGAATAATGAACAAATATACAGAATTTAGCATGCCATGCCAGACCACGGGCTAAGGACAGATGTTCAAAGGATCTATAAAAAATTGAAGCCAGGCATATAAAAACAATTTAAAGTTGATGTAAGCAAGACTGTGACAAAGACTGTCTTTCCTTGAATTGTATGTACAAAGTGTGCAGTGCTCTAATTTACATAGCAAATAGATGTTCTCATTTATATAATAAAGCTTAAAAGTTTGAATTGGAAAAGTAAGCTTGTTTCCCTTTGTGCTGTACAAATATGTGTGCTAGAGATGGACCTTATTTCAAAGAATGTGCAAATAGTTAAATAGGAGAGGCAAACAGAGAAGCTGAATACAAGCAAAATATTTTGTTAGTTCCCTTAGAAATAATGGTGCTTCTTCATCATTTCCCCCTACTCATTTCAGCCCTGCCTGTCACAATCGCGTACCAACCATCCTCTGTCACCCCCACAGCACGGATTTAGCTGGGGGGGAGGTGTGTGTTAATCAAAAGGATTCTTCTGTGGGTATGTTGTTTTTTTTTCCTACTGAGAAGCAATTGTCTTTCTCAGGTCTGGTATGAATAAAAAGAAAGAGTAAAAGCAGCATAGCTGACACCGAAAAAAAAACCAACTAGGGACAGTTTGGTTTTCTGTCCAAAATACAAGGCATCTCACCCCTGAAAAGTTTTGCTTCTGTCTAGTAGCATATAGATGTCTTGCTTTTCCCCATTCAGGTTAGTTGAATGTTACAACTGATTTTCAAAGATCCTCTTTCTTTCACCCTAGTCAGCAGAGAACTGACTCAGCATCCCAACAACGATGCATTTAGAGCAGGCATTAGTTTTGAAAATGTTGTTTCAACTCTGTGAGAGACCATGGCAACAAAGATAGGATGAAGACCTTTGAAGAAACCTTTGAATACTGTTTAGAAGAAGGAGAATGGATAGGAAAAGAAGGAAAGAGAGTAGGATTCATTTGCTTCTTAGTGATGCTACCATTTTAAGGGGCAGTACTAATTCCTATAATAGATTTCACTCCTGGGCAAAGAATGCTATGGAATAGCCCCGAATGAGTGCCACTTCCCATTGAGATAAAGTCTAGGGTTGTACTGAGGGTTTTTTCCCCGTGTTTGTTTTGACAAGTAGATTCTTTTGCTTTATCTCTCTTAAACAAGAGGAGTTTTAAGGCTTAAAGATTTGAGCCTTCTGAGAAATCAAAACTTCAGTCTTTGAGATTGTGCTAAGTATATTTACTCAAGATTTATGACAAATCCCACAGAAGTAAGGAGAATGCTTAATACAATTCAAATAGGCTGGAACTTACCATCTAAATAAGGACTAATCTACTGCCTGCCTGTGCTTCTCTAGGAAGGGACACCACCACTCCCAGTGTAAAACAAAAGAGGACTTTAGGGAAATAGAAAGTCTGAAAATCCTCATAGTCTATTCATGGGTTGTCTCTTTTTAACTGATATTTCAAAAGTTATGCCCGCTCATGACAAATGCACTTTTCAGGGTTTGCAAGTTTCATTCTTTTTATGATTTTCAGTCTGTGGTAAGAAAATCCCATAATGCTTTCTCTTGCTCTAGCTATAAACATGGAAGAATCTTGATCAAAGGAGACTGTTTTAACAGCTGTCTTTCAAGGCAACATGTGCAGCTCTCTTGGCAGCTTCAGCTAATAAGGTTTGAAGAAAACAGAAGTCTTTGCAAAGTCTTTGCATGTTTGAGTTGTCAAAAATATTGAATATATTGCCTTTGCTTGGTGCTTTGTGGGATCTCAAAGTCATAGTCAGGCAATAAAAAAGCCCTGCAGCAGGAACCCTTAATTTACTTCAAAGAAATCAGAATGATTGCTTTTGTGATTTGGGTTTTTGTTGTTTTGGTTTTGGTTGGTTTTGGGTTTTTTTTAAGTGATCATAATCTGCCTTATCCAGTTATTCGTAATCAGAAGTAAAATTTTGTTTTCTTGGATCAATCTGGTCTGAGATTAGTTACAGAAGAAAAGGAGGGACTGTTGCTCTTTTTTTCCAAAACAGGGAAGAGGGACTCCCCTTCCATTACTTTTTCACAGCCAGGGAAATGAACACTTCCATTATGCTGGACAATGTGGAGCAGAAGTAGCAGGTGGTGATTGCTACTAATCAGGAAGTTAAGTAATAGCCATACTTGAGCACTTTCTAAAGGATTACTGTTTATGGGAAGATTTGTCCCCTATCTGGGCACCACTGGAAAGAAAACAGAGTGAGAAAGATTAAAAGATGCCTATTAGTTACAGATTTTCCATCCCCTCCCCAGCTCCCCACACACTACACACACGGCCTGCTGCCCTCTCTTTACTGCCCCAACCTGCTCAAACGACTCCAGCAGACAAATGATAAACCCATAAGAATAGGTCCTTCACTTAACCCTGTCCCTGCTCCTCCATTCCTGCTAAAGAAAAGCCAGTCTTTGGCTCTGCACACCGGCTGGTGCCCCTGTGAGCTGCTGCTTGGCTGATCAAAAGGGACATTGATTCACCTGGAGTAAGCTCATAAATTGAAGTCCTCTACTTTTAACAGCACTTATTGGCAGGAAAGGGAAAGGAAGCTATTATGGCCATTTTTACTGTAGGAATTACACATTTATTGTCTGACAGATGCCAATAAGTGGCCTAGACTTGCCAAAGAGTCGTAACCCTATGTCACAAACTCTTCACCATAAGGTAGCACAGTGTTAATCCTCAGCATAAAAAAATCACAGAATGGTTTGGGTTGTAAGGGACCTTCAAAAAGCCTCTGTCCCATCCCTTCTGTGGGACAGACAGGGACATCTTTCACTAGACCAGATTGCTCAAAGCCGTGTAAAATGACATTGAACAGTTCCAATGATGGGGCATCCATGATTTCTTTGGGCTGCCTGTTGCAGCATCTCACCACCCTCACTGGAAACAAATTCTTCCTTGTATTTACCTTCTTTCACACTGGTCCCACTGATCACCAAATCTTGTTGGCCTCATTACTGAAAACAGGAGAAGTTTCCTGAATCCTCAGGTAGGTCACCGTTTGAGTGACATTGTTACACACCTCTATAGTTTTTTTTGTCTCTCATACTTTGCTCTGGTCTAACATCAACAGTGACATGTCATCCAGATGCAAAAGCAGATCAAATTTGATATACAAATCCAAGCCCCAGTACTGCAGAAATCACAAGCTTCTTCAGTCTCCTAATATCTCCCAGGTTGTCCTCAGGACCCAGGGGGAATTAGGAAGACAAGTACTTTTCTGAGCCAGGACCCAGCAGCGGTCCCAATAAGTTCACTGCTTTTCATTCAGGGAGGACAGTAAGTGATAGACACAGAGTGACCCAGCACTGCCCCACATCTTGCCAAGGGGAGGGTAACTTACATGTATTTTGTATGCCTTCTTGAATTTGTCCACAAATCAAAGCTACCTCAACAGTGGTTTGGTGGTTTTTGATGTTTTGAGTTGGTTTTTTTTCCCTTTTTTTTTGTGGTGTGGTCTGAAAGACTGTGCTAAGTAGGTCTGACATTTTAAAATTTTTGGATCAATACAAGGCAACTCATTCTTCTATGCTATGAACTGCAGATTTTCAGGTTTTCCCTCTGGACTAATTAAATTTATACAAACTAGGTATGACCCCTGGACTTTGTTACACTGCCAGCATGTCCCGGAAGTGTAAAAGAGTATCCTAAAGATCACCAAGGACAGAGCCCTCTGAATTTGCTTCAATTCCTCCAGGACAAAACCTTCTTTTAAATACTGTTTGTTCCAGTCATTTCAGTACCACTGTTTGCTTTCTTATCTGTTGACATGGAGGCTTAGCTTCCTCAGAACATTTTTGTCTGAAAGATCATTATTTTCTTTTCCAAGCATCCCATGAACAGACCAATTGTCCCTCATCAATTTTAAATTTTGACTGTCTGCCAACTGCTTTCAAATCTAAAGCCAATCAAAATTTAAGGAGATTCAGAAAACAGTGAAAGAGGAGTACATMCACTTCAAAAACGTTACCCAACTGTTTGTTGTTGTTGCTTCATTTTGTCTCAGGGTTTATAATGATGGCTTTCAGCATTTTGGCTTTGTTTATGTGTCCTTGTTCAAAAGTCAGGGCTGTGGCTGCCCTTCCTGAGGCTACAGACACACAGTGGGCTGCTGTGCAGTTCATCAGTCTCATTCGAGCCTCTGCTGACTCCAGAGTCCAGTCTGACAAATAATTGCCAAGAAAGATGCCTTCTGCACTTGGAGGGACGTCGTTTTCACAGCTGCTATTTATCATATATAATGTATCTTGGAAACATCATGTAATATCTGTGGGGTTTTACAGGCATCAAATTTTGCTTGTTTTAACAGACTACAGATAAGCCTGATAGTTGGTTACAGATATAATTATAAGTAAGACTCTAATCTAGCTCTATGTCAGGGAAATAATAAATACTGTCAGTACCTAGAATAACTAGTGGTCCTTAGCTTCTCAGGTCTGAAATAATTCATGCTATAACACCTCTGACATCAGTATGATCCCAGAAGGATGAGTTTGCTGAAGTTTTCTCCTAAAAATTGGAAAATTCTACAGATACCATATGAAACAATGTAAAAACCTGCTGCTGTGTCTCAGGTTTTTTATTTGCAACAGGGTCTATATCTTCTGGGGCTATCACCTTCATGAGAAGGCCTGCCAACCCTCATGGTCATCAGAAAACTTTCTACCACCAGGAGGCAGGGGCAGATGGCTTCCTGCTTTACAGTGACACCTCGATTTTTGTGCTGTCCCATATTGGCATCCTACTGAGAATTTGAAAAATCAGTGCTTCCCTGCAATAACTTGTGGACATTTTTGATTATCCAAATGAACACAAAAACATTTCATATGGACAGTTTTTATTTTCTCAGAACAACTGGTCTTTGTAGTTTTGATTGCTTTGATATACACCAAGCATTTCAGTGCTATTCACCTGAGACTGAAAACTTTAGAAAAACACTGTGTTTTGAAGCTTTGAAGAGTTAATTTCCTCCTCCTGTCAACATTAGGAATGGTTTGGAAGATATTTTTTCTGTAATGGAAAAACAAAGAGTAAAAAGTTATTGCTACTCATCTAAATGTAAGACAGGCTTTTGCCACGTTCTTCATGTTGAATACAAGGGTTTGAAAACAGGCGGAAGACTAACATCACTGGAGGTTTACTAATGAACACTACAGAAAATGAATGCTGCCTTTGCTACAGTAGTCGAAGGTGGCAGCAAACCCTTATGGGTTTTCTTTTTGGCTACCTAGGAAATAAAAAGTAACCAAGGCAAATGGATTCCTTCTGTGCCCCATGTGCTTGGGTAGCAGCGAGGCACAAGGAGGGCTAGGAGACAGTCTCAGCTGTGGTAAGTCAGGGTTTTTTACACAGGAGGCAGGAATGCATGCTGAAAGAGTGGAATCAAAGTAGAAAATTACTTTTCAGGAATTGGCTTAAGCCGCAAGATTGTATCCATGTCCTTGGGAAGGAAAGAAGAGCCACAACCCACTGCTCTTCTTTTGCCAAACTTGAAACGAGAATGTTACCCAAGGGCCAGTGTCTTGAGGAGAATTTCTAGCCTGTGAAACTCAGCCTCAGAGAGAGGAGATTAACTCAAGCTGCAAGGAAGAGACTGTGTCTCAGAGAGGGCTGAATGGCAACCATACTTCTCTCTCTGGTGTTCCCAGGGTATTGTGTTCAGCTTCTCTCCAGTCAGTGTGCTTACGGTTGCAAGTCCCATTCATATATTCCTAATTCTCCCTTTACCATATGTTACATTATTTTCTGCAGGAACTATGGTGTCTAACTCAGGAATTTAACTCTGGAAGACATAAGCTGAAAGTTACGAGTGACAATGAAGAATATAAGTCTTGTGGTTCAGGCTATAAGGCAGCATAGATCTGCTGTGACTGTACACAGTTCATTTTCCTAAGAAATCAGTCTAACTGTTTTCATGTTTTCTTATTGTTGAAAAGTTGAAAAGAGCAATTGTGGAAAAGTACAAAACACCTAGGAAAGTGAAGGGCATATGATTTTAGTTATAGGTTAACTTTTAGTATAATAAATTTGAGTTATTGCAAAGTAACTCCTAAATAAGTATTTTAAGCTGACAGTTTGTAGGGTACTGTTTTGAAGTGCTAAGGTGAAAAAATTACTAAGTTGTAAATTGCTTAAAATAGTGATCTATATAAGTTTGAAAAACACCCAGAAGGAGAGGGTTTTTTTCATAGAATTAATGGACCTTGTTTAGGGGTAAAGAAAGTTTTCTTTGTCTTCAAGAAGCTTTGTGTAATGTGAACAGATTCTGTATAGATGAGGCAGAATGCGGGAGGAACAGAAAGGTTTGGGTTGTTTTCTTCAGAAGTCAGTTTTAGCCTGCCTCCAACAGAAAACCACCAGACCGTTTGCTTCTTGTTTGCTTATTTCACTGCTGGGTTTCTGTGCTCTTGTCCTCCTGGGAGATCTCTTCTTCCCTTCCCTGTTGCTGTCTCTCAGAATTTTGGTAGCATCATTAAACACCACAACACGGTTTAGATAAAATAGCAATGAAACACCAGTTGCAGAAAAAAAAATCACATACAAATTTGTAGTGTACAGTGCAGGGTTCTTGTCTAAGCATTGCCAAGCTAACCAATAAAATATAAAATACAGCTTTTAGTTTTTAAATGCATGGCTGTTTTAAACAACATTCAGTATATCCTTTTTAAATGATGTTTTGCATATCTGCCCTCTAAAAGGTATATTATGAATATATTAATAGTAACTACATGAGAAATCTTAGCCCGGTTTTACTTTTGTGTGAAGAAGAAAATACACTTTTAGATGCAGTTTAGGTAGTTAAGAGTTCAGCATATCTGGTGGCCGTGTGTGATGAGGCAAGCTCTCAGTATCCACACATCACCAAAAAAGTGTGTAACCTACACCTACAACCTTAATTGAAGCTAAGGTTTGCTAGCATGCATGGACCACCAGTATCAGCTAAAGAAGAAAAAATAAACAAATGTTTAAGTCATTGAGCATCCCACCCACGCTTTTGTCCATTAGTTCCACTCAGCCTGTACTAACACTGCAGTTGTGCACCAGCAGCATGCTACGACCATCTGGCTAACCCCAGAAAGACATGTGGGCAGCATATCTTCAGAGATGAGTACCAGCTTTTAGTTACAGCACTAACAGCTGTATCAAGCCAAAGAATGGAAAATAGATCTCCCAAGTCCCTCTTCTTTCATAAAAAACCAAATGACCTGGGGTTGACAGCGCCATTTTAAATGAAGGCACTTAGTCAGATTTGCCTGTACTTTCCCTGTTTCTTTGTAAAATGTGCTATACAGCTGATTATAGTTGAAGAGCATCAACTATGGGGTGAATCTGTAGGATATATTAACAGATTAATATTTTTAACTTTCCTAGGGAAAATGAGGAATAGTCTATGGAAATAAAAGATGGGAAAATTACCCGTAACAGTTCATATGATCTTTAGCTTTCTCTTCTTAGTATGCACTACTGTGAGCTGTTTGAAACTCTCTATGGAGATGTCTCCTTTACCTCTTGCAAGAGTACATTTACAACATTTTATAAAAAATTTTGGACAGAGAGGTAGAATATATTTATTTCAAATCAAGACCATGTAGCCCATCTAGCAACGAGAAGTGCTGCATTGCTTCCTGCTTACCTGTTGTGAAACTAATGTATGTCAGAAAGGACAGTTACCTGAGCATCTGAATTCCTACGAGGAATTGGCTTGCTGGCAATGCTCTTCCCAAGCATACCGCAATTCTCCTTATGAAAGTATAGCATAGATGCTGAATGCAAACTAACCAGTGGCAAATAGTAAGGATCATGCAGAATAGTCATATTTGAAATAAAAGTAAAAATGTTTCTCACTTTTTAAGGGGGAATCCTGCTTACCCACCTGTGTACGACTGTGGTATCGTATGGTCCTGAATGGCTCATAGAGCTGTGGGCTCACAGTGGTTTTATAACTCCCTGGTCAGCCACCCTACAGAATCATACATGCAAATGTATCTGTTCTCTGTACAAATGTTATTTCCAGTGACAAACTTGCAAATAGATACAGGAAAGCTCAGTCCCTGCACATAACCAAGAAAAACAAGATGGATTTTTATAATACTTTGCTAAGTGATTCTTTTCATCTTAACCTATTCCTTTTCTTTGAAGCTGTGTTACTAGCCATACACATGGCAACTACAGATAYATGACTGAGTGCTAGGAAGATAGAGGGCAGGTGTAAAAAATCCCTCTGATCTTTTCTTATCCCCTATCTGCAGGGGGCCCTGGAAGAAGCAGATGAAGTAAACAAAATACACTGATCCACCCCCAGACTGTCATTCCTCAGTCATGACTGTCACCAGGCTCTTACTGGTATTTCCCAAAGAAACCATGCCTAACTCACACAGCCACGTTCACTATCTGTATTCTGATAACAAATTTTCTTTTTAAATTGAGGCTATGTTCTCCCCCATGCCACCAGTAACTAACCACAAGGCCTTTTAGACAGATTGTCCAACTGTACACTGACAGCCTTTTAACTCTACACTTCTCTCCAACATCACTCGTTCTCCCCACCCCACTTCATTATATAAGACCCTCCCTCTCCTTGTTTGCTTTGTAAAGATGAATTGGGAACTGAACCCAGCTGCTTCTTGTTTCTGAGGTAATTGCCAGCATTTCCACAGCTGTTTCAGGGATGGGTTGAAGTTTTTAAGTGGCTGGTGGCAAGAGTGGGGTTTCTTTCCCCTCGTGTTTAGTTTCTGACATTGTACACTGATACCTACTGGCAAAGACACGAGCGCCTCACTGATGATGTGAAAATTCATTGGTCCTAAGCAAATTTCTTTTTCAGAAAGCAGGAAGGAATTCATCACATCTGCAGCAGAAAAGGTACTGGTTAAGGGCTGGGTTTTATTGTGGGGTGTATATACTTACTTGTAATCAGATACATATGCCACGTTTCTTCAGCAGGTTAACTTGCAAGCATTTTAGCAGGCTGTTTGTCACCATCTGGAAACAGAAGAAGTAATTAAACTTTACCTGAATAACACTGGGGAAATTGCTCCCTGATTATCAATGTATGCTGGGTGGTTTAATTTGCATAAAATATGCTGAAAGAACTACATCAAAACTGCAAAGCCAAGCAGTCCAAAGATTGACTTAAAATTGTATAATTGGTCTTCTAAGTGCATACTTGCTCTGGTTCTCTGTAGTGATATATTATTACATACTGTTTATTATCTTCTTCATCCTTGCTCAGAATACTCTAAAAATACTTTAAGCTGTTTAGCATAAAATCTTGTTTTATGTTAGAACTTTAGAGACAAAATTTGGTGTTCCTAGAAATATTCAGTAGCTTTAACTGTATGACTGACTTTGCTTTTGCACTTATCTTGCTTCTGACAGCTACTTTACCATGGGACTCTGTGGCCCTGCTAGAAAGTGCATCCCATGCACTAGAGGGAGGACAGGACCCTGTGGGTTAAAAATAAAGACTGTCAATATAGATTGGCTTCAACAGGAAGCTTTTATATGATTCTTTATTAGAAATGGCTTGTGCTCTGCTGATTTAGAATATGGGCAGATCTCTTGTATATCTATGTATGCTTGCCCAGCAGAAATCTTGGCTAGCATGAGAGATACTGCAGGGCTGGCTATGTGAGGAAGCTTTGCTTATCCAGAGCTATGCGTACATCTGCAGCTGCTGTTTTTGTCTGTTTAGCTTTATAAAAATAAAGATAGGTTAACCTTCATCTGCAGAGACATGAAAGATTTT
The DNA here is from genome assembly GCA_018881555.1 of Amblyornis subalaris. Lineage (NCBI taxonomy): Eukaryota > Metazoa > Chordata > Aves > Passeriformes > Ptilonorhynchidae > Amblyornis > Amblyornis subalaris. Next base: position 1,448,093 of record JACAXG010000103.1, on the reverse strand, counting down.
CCCTGAGTCTTCCACTCTTGAAGTCTAGATGCCAGGGAAGTCACAGCATAAGAGCCATGGTCAGAGCTTTTGGGGTAGGGGTCAGTGCAGTCAGGGTGCTATTGCACCTGGATGCCAGCTGAACTGACAAAACTACAAGTGTGCTCTGTTGTAGGTACAGGCTGGTGCCTGCCTGCCTTGGTGTTGGGAAGCGGGAGAGCCATGAAGACCAATGCTCCTGTGTTTCACTCATCTGACACAGGGAGAATTAGCAGTGTACCATTGTTATTTCAGTTCTGACTCTCTTCTGTTCTTGTTATTAAAAAAAAAAAAGCAGAGCATGTTTGATTGTTGGTGTTATTGTTTGTAATGGGAGCATGCCATGAGAAATGGTTTGAGAGAGCTGTTGAATACTAACATAAAGAGTTGCCACCAATGGTTTTGGGGAAAACCAACATGCCGTTCACAGCCACAAACGCAAAGGCTCAGAGGAAGTCAGAAAGGTGCATTAAAGACCTGCTTACATTCTTTTGTGTGTTAACTGAAAGGTGTTTGATGTACTCAATTTTTATAGCATTGACAGGATGAAGGTGGCCATGAGTTTAAATATCATGACACCATCATCCGACTGCTAATCATCTACCAGTCTGAGAAATAAACCCTGATAGAGAAGTGCAATGAGTTTAGTGAGAAATTCTGATAAGAGGAGGTGGGTTTTTTTGGGTTGTGGTGTTTTTTTCTCCTTTTAAAATAAGTCTCTTGCCTTGTGATCTCTTTTTTCCTCTTAATAGCTCTGTGTATTAGTTTGTCTGCTTTGGAAAACAGAAGGGTAAAATGCATGTTTGTGCACGTAATTTATCTTAAGTACTTCTATTGACTTTAAATTATTGTTGTCTGTTTTTTATACATGGACTTCTATGGCCTTAGAAAAGAATATTTTCTGCACATCCTTTACTTCTCAGCAGCTTGTGACTGTGTAATTTTGTTGTCTTTTCATAATAGAACATAAAATTGATATTGAACTCCTGATATTTGTTGTACTGACTCATTGGTACCTTTTTGTGCTGGAAGCTTTTCCAGGAGCCATGTTTGTGTAAGCTTAAGCATTTCTGGAAATTATGGCAACTATTTGATTTTTTTAATTGATCCAGAAATAGTCTGACTAGCATTGTGGGCAGGTGCCTTACCCTCTATTATTTGAGTATGTACTGTGTGGTTATAGGATAGCATCTTTTTAAGTTTCACATCCCTCATGGTATTTTTTTCCCAGCAGTAACTGGGAACATAATCTTGTAGTGTCTTTAGTTGCTGTCTGTGAACTTGCTGCTTTGGAATATTTCACCAGATAAAGGAAAATGAATTCTACAGTAGGTGAATGGGTGCATTTTATGAAGTAAGTCTTTGAAAAATCACTTTCAATTCTAGATCATTTAAACATACCTTGGTAATTTACGTACTTTATCTGGTGCAAGCAAATGGAAATTTCATTTTATATATGTGTGTGTAAAAAATCTAGGTCACAGCATAATTTAGCACTGAAGTTTCCCTTCTATTTGATTATTTTTAAAGACTCCAGCTACTTTAAGGTCTTAAAAGTTACTTTTCAACCTATGCTTTAACAGTTTTGTTTTACACTGTTTGGAACTTTACCCAATGGGTGTCAATATTGCAAAAAGTAGTGATTATGTATTAGTCTTACCTATAAGCACAGGGTAGAGTAAATCCATAGGGATATCTAGTGCAGCTTGTCACCTACTGTCCATGCATCTGTGTGAATCACACTGCTTGAAGTAAAAGCCTTCCTTTCTCCAGACATATGCAAATTCACCGCTGGGGAGAAAACGGAATTGATCTCCAATACCAAAACATGACTAGATGTACTCTCAAGCACAGTGTGTATCTGTCTACTAAGTAATTTTTGGGTAAATGTCTACTTGGGAATAGTGCAGAAAAAGGCCCTTCAAAAAAACCCCAAACTATGAACTGTGTAAATTTACTCAGTCTCTCCTATTTTTGAAATAAATTACTTCCATGTGTATTCTGCCATTTCCAGGAGGACCTCCTGAAGCTCTTCCAGTATAATTCACTTCCAACTTATATAATACAGTAAAAATCATCTGCTAGTATGTCCAAACTGACCTAGAATTGCACATTCAGGACCACTTTATAAGGAAAACTTGGTTGAGCAAAGAGAAACAGATGTTTCCTGCCTGGTAGCATGAAGTGAGTTAGTGTGTTGGAAGAACATCAGGGATTGCAGTTGCTATGATATTCTCTCCGAGGAGCTTCAGTACTAAAGATTTTGATTTTCGGCAGCTTTAGGAGGGGGCCAGCATCCACTGTGGATGCAATCGTGAAAGCAGAATGTGAGAGGGGAGACAAGGATTACAAGGTCAGGAATCAGCAACGAGTGACTGAGTACATGAAGGTTTTGGTCTCAGTGTCAGTGCCTCGGGGTGCCCACCACACCACACAGTGACATGGGCTCTCAGGTGGCGCTGTAGCTTCAAGCACAGTGGCTCATGTGCCTGTGCTGTTGGGATACTGAGTTGTGGTGGCTTATCAGCTAACAGTGGAATTACTGTAGGCTGCCTTGCACGTCTCTCTGCGTACTGAGAATCCTCAAAAATCCAGACTAAGACATTTTATGGCCACAGAAACAATATAAGAAGCTAAGGGGGTGTGTGTGTGTGTAGATAATGCAAAAGGCCTTCTGTTTCTCCAAAATGCAAGGCAGCTGTGGCCTCTTCTGTGGCTACATGTTTTCTTCTGCATAATGGCTCCCCTTTGTAGGTTACTTTTTTCTGCCAGGGCCACTTTTGCTTCTCCTGGACTGCTGTTAATATCCCAGTTTTCCAATTTCATTTTACAAGCTAGGCTAAGTGTCTGGAAAGTGAGGTTCAAACCCCTTATGTATAGCACAGGTTGAAATCAGGGTATCCCACTTGCATAGAGAGAGCTACAGACACCTGTCCATACGCCACCTCCTATATATTCACTCAGCAACATTTTAGAGTATTCGGAGTTGTCTCATGAACTTTACAAGACATGGAGCTGCGCATACATCCTGGAATGTCAAAAGGCTTGTGTTTCATGCCTAGTTTTATGACTATTTCTATCTTTTGTTGCATGAGTAATTTGAGAAAGATGATACTTTACTTACTATCAGATTTACTGCTTAACTGTAAGAAGCCTAAGTAGTTGCGAGGGTGGAGGAGAGGGGTTTGCGGAGGGCCTTTTTACTCCAGATTATTTCTGTGTCAGAAGAGTGGTGGGTTCAGAATGGGTAAATCTTGGCTTCATCAGCCCTCTGTATGCAAACAGTGACTGGTGCAGTTTGGAGCTCTCCTGAAGGCATCATGCAGGAGGCTGGTTGCTGGAAATGGAAAAATGAGCAGAAAGACAGCGGGCAGATCAGCAGCCTATGATCACTGTTTGAGCTGATTTCTAATGAGTTTCTGTCAATCTTGTGTTCCCACAAGGTTTCCAGAGAGAGACTTTACAAAGTGAAACCAAGAAAGGGGGCAGGGGAGAAATCACCACCTATGTGTGTGAGGGGTTTTATCTAATGATTAATGGTATGGCTTGTGGTTATACTTTGAAAATGGTGACAAGAAAAACTGATACAGCACTTTTGTTACATGGTCTCCACCCAAAAGAGTAATCTACTTTGACTTTTTGGTGTTATTGTGGTTAAAAAAAAATTTGCTTAGATGGAGCATTTGGGGAAGTATTAGTTTCACTGTTTTGTGGTCATTTCTGGTTCTAAGAGCTGAGCAACAGGCACATTGAGAAAGTTGTCTATTGCAACTATGTTACACTGAAACTAGGTTTGATTTGGGAATAAAAACGAGGAGGGGTTTGTTTTGTCAGTGAACAGTGGAGTGCATTTGCTTTAGTCATGCTGCTGCCTAAGAAAGAGGAGCTTGCAGTTCAGATATTGCTTAGTGGAATTAAGGCACTGGGAAACCTATTTTTAGACTCAAGTTTTCTGTGTTTTCAATATTTCACCTGGGCAAGAAAACTGGAAACAAATTGAACACTAGGGATTCATAAAGAGAAGAGGCTGCTTGTAATATCCTCATGGGACTGATGAAGTTTTGTGAATTGCTACCACTCATTTTTCTTGTTTGAGTTTCCATGGAAGGTCAATAGATGGGAATGCACTTTTAATTGGCCACAGCTCTCCACTGCTGTTACCCCCTATATGCATATGACCGCAAGGTCTCCCACCCCCATAGTAGGGAGTTACTTGCTTCTGAGTTAGCAGATCCACTCAACTCCAGAACAGTGTTCTCTGGGAGATTTCTCTTTTCAACTATCATATAAAATCCATGGGAGTAGATGGGACATCTTTCAGGTTATGGATTAAGAAGAGGTTGAGGGAGCAGGTGGCAGAGTATTGGAAAGTACAGACCTTTATTTCTCACCTCAGATTTTCAGTAATGCAGTGAGAAACTGGATCCAGTAGATATAGTTCCTAATTCGTAACAATAGCAGTAAGCTTGAAATTATACAAATATAGAAAAATTTTACATCTGACTTATACTTACAGAAAAATAGAGGAGGGAATTTTTTGTTAACTTCCATTTCCAAACCTTGAGCTATTACTGTGATTGCACAGCCACTTGTTTTCAAAACAATCCTGTATACGATTATGGTAGATCCTTTAGAGTCTGTCTTCTGCTTCTGGTGTTCAAGTCAATGACTGAAGACATTGGTGGCCTTTGTTAGTAAAAGCCTGTATTTTGCTGAAATGCATGGTACTCACTCCCACAGTAACTTCTCCGGAGTTTCTGTAATGTATAATCTCAGTACTGATGATATAGCTGCTACCTTGACAGGTTGTTGGTGGCTCCTTTTTGAAAGCCACTCTCCAGCCACAGTTGGGATAACTCTGGTGCTCTCCAGCTATTCTCTGGTAGTGTTTCCTAGCATGTGACAGCTCTTCTGTGTTTTGATTCCTGAAACTTCTTAAAGCATTTCTCACTTCTGTCTGTAAGCCTGCTGAGAAAGTATTTCTAAAATAAGGACAGAATTGATTTATTGAATTCTTATTTCGGTGACTCTTCTACTAAGTTGTTTATGTTGGCTTGATAAGTATGTACATAACTAGAAGGAGAAGTCCCCATCTGGACTGTCCTGGACTGTCTGACCCCCAGTGCACGCTGAGGCTTGTATAATACTTCTCAGCGACTGTACAGCAGTCTAACTTTGTCAGAAGCTCATTGACACTGGGTTGGATATGTGTCATCCATCTTGATGTCAGAAAAGACACTTTATGCTGTCAATATTGCTGCTGCTGTTTTTGTGGAGGTAAGGATACAAGCCTGATTCCGCTTAAAACTGGTGGCAGTGAGCATGAGGGTCCATGGGAATGCAGCGAGGGAGTTGCTTAGAATACGGCTCAGCTCCATGTGGCAGCTGCTGTCCAGTCCTTCCCACACAGGCTAGGCACAAGGGGCTGACACCAGGCATCACCTGAACCCAGCACATGTAGACCCAGCAGCTTGTGAGAGCATGCCTGTGAAGGACAAATGCAGTGGTGGGAGGAGGAAAGGGCTGTCTAGCAGAAATTTTGCTGTTAAAAAGATACTGGTGAAGGAAACAAAGTTTTATACTACACAAGTTACATGAAATCATTAAGTATCATGCACTATCTGCATTATTCATCTCTAGAGCCATCAGAGTTCAGGTCACTTAACATGGTATTAATGCTGCATTATTTAGGAACAGCTTAAACATAAAATAGAGAGCATTATATTTATGAGAGTTATATAAGTCCTTCAACAGGTTACTGCAGTTAAATGAAAATTACTGCCACTTAATCTAGTCACAAAAATGTACAGTAATTCCCAGACTTATCAAAATTATGATGACATTAAGAAATTTGTTTGTTCTTGTTTCTTTGCAAATGAGATTGAAGTATCACATCTTATGAAGATGGCATATCTAGCTGCGTGACTCCCAGGTGCATGAATTCTGTTTGTCTGATAATCCCTTGCTGGCTCTGGACGTTTTTGGCAGCTAAACATTTCCTGGGGTGCACTGTAATAACAGGCAGCTGTCCTGTCAGCTCCACTGAAAAAGGAGATAATATGACAGACAGCGTTTGCTTTCTCCCAGACCCATTTCTTACAGTTCCCTAAATTGATAAAGTAACTGCTCTTAACTGACCATGTAGTTTGCATAGAACCAGGATGGATTTTTTGGGAACAAACTTACAAATTATCTGCTGCAGAAAAGGCATTGTGTGGTAGTTTACAATCAAAACACTTGTAAGGAGTTGATGTGTTTCTACAGAAGAATGGCTGTCTGTTTCAACACAGCTGAATATTCCCACCAACTTTAATCTGCAAGAAGGCTCTTTGCAATGATGAACAGGCCCTTCTGGATTCTGTATTTTCATCTCTGTCCCAGTCATCTTGTCAACCTGGAGCTTTAAACTAAAAAGCATATCTGATGAGGTGTTGAGTTTTCTGGTTAACATTTGACTTAGTGTCTTGCTGGAGTCTTTGGTCTCTCCTCTGAGAGGCTGAACATCCTCAGTAAGCCCTGAGAGAACTCAGCTTTTCAGTCTGCAATGGAAATTAATGTTAATGCCCACAGTGACATAGAGCACTCTGTGCTTGAACACACTTCACCTGCCACCATTCTGGCTGGAACTTCCCTGCTTGAAGCACCCATGTGAAGTAGGAGGTGCCAAGGCTATTTAGAGAAGTTTAATGCTTTGATATGTCTAGACAATGTGTTACAAGGGGATATTTTTAAGAAAGGCTCAACACTCTGATGTTAGCTATCCTGGGATTGATTAACCATCAGATAATCCTGAATACAAAACTTCTTTCCAAATAAATCCTTTCATTAAAAAAGCAGTCTTGCTATCTCTATTTTCACTCACAGACAAAAACAAGTCTTCTAAGTGAAGAAACTGTGATTTATTTGCAAAACATTCACATCCCAGTCCATCTAGTTTTTATGTTTCTCTCTAAATCTAACTATATTCTTTTGCACTGAAGTTGCATCCCCTGGGCTGTACCTGGTAACCTTAGCAAGGTTATATGTGAATCCAGCTCATCTTCAGGGCTGCAGCATAACAACTGCATTCTTAGGCCTGGGTAAACTACTGCTTTGCGTAATCTTGGATCATTGGGATGGAAACCGTGTGATGAACTGTTGCTCAGTGATAATTTTTTTATCAGCTCTTTTGATGCTTGCACTTTTATCAATTTACTGCTCTTCTCTGAGTGTGAGGTGTAGGATGGTGCTCAGTATTGTTGTAAGCTATAGTTGTGTGGTACCTGAAGTGTGTAAAGCAATGATGTTAGCCCTGTGGTTATTCACTAGGAAAGCAATTCTAGCCTTTGGAAATGAAGAAGTATCTTGATATAAAACTCACTGGTGCTCAAGGTTTAAAAAGCAAACACCTTGTAAGCATACCAGTGGGCAGGATACATTTATAGGGGGAAGAGGGTGGGATTTCAGCCAGATCTGAAACACTGTGGAGAAGGGAAGCATAGCTTACTTGCCAGCTACTGAAGTCCTTGAAGTTGATTTAATCCTGATGTCAGACACTCTTTCCAATGTGGGCAAACAGCCCCTAATGTAAACTCTGGGGATGAAATTGAATTTGCTGGTCACTTGCATGTCTTGTGGCATGAAAGCAAACTTGTGGTTAAAGCATCTATCAGGAGATTACGAAGGTCTAAATTTGAAAGCAATGATCTTCTAGGAAAACATAACAAGCATCCACTTGATGAAAACACATATAGCCACTCTGCTAAACACTGGCAGTGCATATAATCACCTTAGAATGAACGAGTCACCCTTGGTGACTTCACCCTTGAGGACTATCCAGGCTTCCATGCAGCACTACCAACCTATGCCGCCTAAAGGCACAGTCCGCTGCTCACTAATAAATGTGGGTCTGGTGTGGGCTGGGGGGCAGGTGTCATCTTTCCAATAGTACTGTAGCAGGCCACCCTCACTAACAGTATCCTCATCTGATGAGCGACTGAAAGATGACACAATTCGTTTTTGGATAGGGAAGGGGGTAGTGACTTCTTATTGCTCCTGAAGCAAGGGATATGTCACCTCCTCTGATCACTCAGACAGCCTTTGAACTCTGCTTGTAATTCTGCCCAAATTGGCTCAAATGTGAAGCTGAAATTCTCTTTTTTTGAGAGCTTTCTTCCGTTTTGTTTTATCAAGCTTTTGGTGGAAGTGAAAAACAACTTAGGAAAAAAAAAATGCCTGAATCTGTTAGAAATGTGGCCTCTGTATGAAATGAGGCCAAGAAGATTCTAAGATCATCAAACTTGCATGGGTCAGTAAAAAACCTCCTTAATAACATGGGCTGAAACCTCTCAATGCTTCAGTCTTGCTCCTGCATGAATCAGAGTTCTCTGATCTTCAATTTTACAGTTCAAGATTCTTGGAAACCTCACAGTGAAATGTGTGATGCTACTGTTACCAGCTCCAATACTTTGTGAGACAAGTTGGGAGCAGCTCAGATGGATTTCTTGGGCCTTTCTCCACAGCAGTGGCAGCAGTGAGTTGAGACAGAAATACAGAATAAGGATTTCCTTGCTTCTTAATTTCTTGTGGCTATTCATGTACAGATGCTGGTCAAAATCTCCCTTGAACTTTTCATATTTTCTTCAACAATCCATCAAGACTGCATGTGGTTGTTAATTTGTTGACACCATGTTTTGTGGCTCTTAGGAATTCATGAAAGCATTTTAGTTTGTTTGCACAACTGCAAGTGGAACTGTTAGATCCATAGAAACTCAAATGCCCTAAAGTTCATGGATCGTGTTTCAAATATCCCAGCCAAGCTTCATTAGAAGAAATTTTCTTTTATCCATTGTGTTTTCCAGACTATCCCTTTAAAACACATGTGTAATGCTGTGATTCCTCAGTGTGCTTTTCCTGATGAAATTCAAATATTTTGATATCAGTTGGGTGTGACTGCCGTAAGAGAAGACTGAGGTAAAAATAAATGGCTGAAGCTACCGTGAAGATTTCTTACAGAATATAGCTTTCTGTCATGTATCAGAATATTGCATGAGAATTGTGAGCAGTTGTGATACTGCTAACATAAAATTTTCCTTTTCAAATCATACTATCAAAATTGAAATTCACCCAGAACAGAACCTAGCCCAGTGCTCTAACGACCAGTGTGCCGCAGCCTCCAGCAATCAAAGGGTTAATTTTCAGTACCAAGGCAGCACCTTCAACAGCAGTGCCACAAGCCATTGCACTGGGTGACTTGGTGCTAATATAGAGGGAAGAATGTTCATCCAGGGAAATGCAGTGTTTGGCAGTGCCCATAGGCCTGCAGCAACCTGTTTGTTTGTGGCTGTTGAGATTATTGTCAACAGCCCTGAAATTCTGGCGGGCACTGCTTGCTGGTGGTCTCTCTTGGACTGGCTCCTCTGCATGTTTCCAGCTGTTGATCGCATTAGAGACAATTGAAAATTTATGGATGCCTTCTAAATATTGCTTATCCGTGTAAGACATGGTTCTCGTTGCCAGAAAGATGTGCTGGGATCATAAATAAATAGAGATATGGTCTGTGCAAATGAGATGGGAGATTTCTATAAAACAGAGGGTTTTATAAAGATGATGTTTAAACGCTATGTAATGTTGGGGAATAGTTGTATTATAACATAAACTGGGCTTAATGGACTGTAGTGCATGAATGGTCGTGAATAATATCTAGATTCAGTTGGTTGTCTGGTGCTTGGTGTTACTGGTTCTCACTGGTTTTTATGATCCACTTCGTGGATTACCCAGTTACAGAACTGCTCCAAAGCCCTCTTGATTAAAAATGATATTTCTGCCAATGTTTTCCCTCATGCACAATGCATTTTGCCTTCTTACAATAAACAATATATTTGTATTTTTCTGTTTTCTGGGCTTTTGTGAAGCATGAAGGCTGCAGCACATGCTGGAAGTTGCAAAATTGGCCTATGTTTTGATTCGAGCCCACTTTAAAGAAAAAAAGAAAACACAGACCCACCCTTTTCTAACAGGTTCAGGGGTCCCTTATGCCAGGCTTTAGGTTTCTGCTTTTTGGAAGCAGAGGTGTAGCCTTTGAAGGTTTTTTGATGTGCTAGTTCTAGTGTGAGCACTCTACAGTTTTTAGAATGGTTGGCCAGGTCATTTAAATTGCCGCTATCTAAATTGCCATTTGCCAGTTGATGGAAGCCAGAAATAACACTTTACTGAGTGATGTTGCTGGAGACACACTTCACAGAAGTAACTGACTGATATCAATTCTCCTCCTATTCCACTCCAATTAGCTGGTTTCAGCATCAAAAGAAGTATGAAAATGCTGAGCCAAATTTGTCTGCCTGTGTGACTCCAAATACATACAGCAGTCTGGCATCTGACGCTGGGACCTCTAGACCGGCAGTTTAAAAATGGCAGTGACAAAATGAGTATGTTGCAAGAGAATAATGGGCCTTCTAACTGACTCCAAGTTCTTTAACTCTGTACTTTTCAGTATGGATAAGGAAATGCATAATAAGAAAGGCCGTGGACTGAAGTTTTGTGCAGGATGGGTTTATTCCCTGTATTGTTCCGTAATTAACTCTCCAAATGCATGGATTATACTGATTTAAAGTGGTCAGAGGTGTTTTTTTCATCACAGAATAAAGGACAAGATAGGTCTATGCAGAACCACCTCTGATACTTGCAAATGTTCAAAATGGTTAAAAGTAGATTTTGTGCAAATCCAAGGTGCTCTATAGCAAGCTGACTACAGTATTTCTTTAAACTTCCCTGCACAGATAAGGCTTGTGATCTCTGGTTGCAGCTTCTGAAAGCCAACTGTGTTCAAACAAATGCACTGCGAATCAGTTTGGGCTCATCTGGCTGATGTTGATGGAGCTCTGTGTGGAGAGCTGATAAGATATGCCAGTCTCTTGTCTCTCTACTTTACATCTGAAAGATGTGGTGAAGTTGGCTTGTACGGCTATGGGGGAGCATTTGATTTTCCCAGATGCTTCACAGCAAGAGTCAAAGGGTGTAGAGGTGTTTCACACCTTCTCAGCACTGCTGCTGAAGGCCCCCAAGAGTCCATAAAGAGGTGAACTTGCCTGAGACAGTCCTGGACATAGCACTGAGGTAGGAGACTTGCGGATTTGTGTAAGCTTTTGCAGGTTGGGAATGACATTTGAGGTGAGTGTTCTGCACAGCAGTAATATTGCTGTGCCCCACGGTTTCCTGAGGTTACTGGCGAGTCAATAAAGGAGTGTAAATATCACGTGCGTGACTTGATATTATCACTCCACCAAGACAGCAGAAGCTGAAATCTGGATCTGAATGTAGGAGCTGTCATGTCTGTGTTGTTTTCACCACTGAGTTGGCTTGACTTGCCACCTTTATTAAGTGTATGCTATACACAGCTTGTGTGCATATATGTTACTGAGGAGAAAGTGGAAAGAATGAACCGCACTTCCATCTCAATTGATTTTGCTGATAGGACTGATATTATCCCCTGAAATTCAGAATCTGAAAGACAATGAAGATTGTATTAATATCTAGAGTTACAGGTAATTTTGCTGCTACAATGAAATCTGGCTATTGGAATCAAGTCTTAAAATGGTACTGAACTACGTATTAAATAATATCTATCCCCTAATGATTAACTCATTTTCAGTTAATAACAAGTCTTTGTGAAGTATAATGAAAAATACAGTGCCATGCACAGTAAACTGGCCTCTCTTTCCTTTGACAACACGTCAGTTCCTCAGCTGCAGCACTACTATACTATTCATCTCCATAAAGGGCTTTTTTGAAAGCATTATTAAGCAGCAGGAAGGAATGGTGTATGACAGCTTCATTAGTCACTAGGAGCCAAACCTGGCTACTTTCTGCTGTGAATTATTAGCACATTCCAAAACATCCCTGGGTTGATGGCATCCAAACGTTTTTTCCCCAAGTTTTTGGTGTGTGGCCAGATCTTGGTTTGAAGATCCTAGAATGGCAGCTGTACTATTAAGTCCTCTTTAGGTGAAACTTTGTGAGGAAAACATGGACTTCTCTGTCTAAAAGTCCAGAAATATTTGCAGGAGACAATTTGATCTGAAACAAACAGACACAGGAAATTCTCTCTAAGCGCAGAATGTGATCTTGCTGAAACTGCAAATGCCCCAGTACCATTGCTGCGAGCAAGCCCCTTTGTACCAGATACAATACTTGATCATTTTTCACGTTTCTGTGCAGTGTTCATTAAAGGTGCATCCGGTTGGCAGGGTGCTCTGACATGTTAAAGATGCTTACAGTTCTATTGAGATCAGTAAATGTTCTGAGCTAACATAGTGTTTCAGGCTCTATGTTGTTAGCCTGAGACTAACTGTATCCCTTCTGCATCTTGCTCAACAAGAGTCCAAGCTACAGGATAAACATGAGGTGCAGAATCAAGTTCTTGCATGTATCTGTGGCATGATTTATTGCTCTTTTGAAAATATAACAGGCAGTTTGTAAAGTGAATTACCTGGCTAAGAAAAGCAAAATGAGCAAAGCCTGCAAAAATCCTAGCTTTAGCTAGCTTTGATTCCAAGAAAACACCACTTAAAAGTCAGTTCTTTGTTCAGCAAAGCCTCAGTACCAGTGAAGTCCAGGGAATTGATGGAACTCATATTAAAAACACTGTATACAAAGAAGCATTTTATAGTCCAGCTGTTCTTAATTTCCTGTATATTTGTAAAAATAAAATTATCCCATAATACATAGTTATTTATGCTTTCCTACCCACCTGGAACTTTCTGTGAGTATTTTACAGGTAACGCCATTCATAATTAACAGCAAGTCAACAAATGCCTGGTGCTTGAGTGATGACTTAATGTACACTTGCAAACTTAGCCAAGACCCTGGTGTGACTAAGCCAAATGCAAGAGGGAAGATTGTGCAAGAGTGCCTCTGCATGCTGTTGGAACTCCTGATTTTTTTCTGTCTCAACCGGTGTGACCACCCCATTTGGACTGCTCTGTGGGCTCGGGCCCAAGCAACAGGCTTGGCTCAGAGTCCCTGGAGGCTCCAGCTCTTGCTGAACTTCCCTTGCTGCATATACCGGGTTGTTGTACTTGCACAAGCCAGCCAGCTTCAGTTTGCAGTTTGGTGTCTCCTATTGCCAGTAACAGCTGAGACCCTTCAACGCAGAGATCACAGGAGGCAATTCGCTTCCAAACTTTTTTTTAAAACGTAGAGTATTTGGTGTGAGAGTCATTTCTCATGATTCTTGGGGGCTCTTCCTTGTTCAAGCTATCCCAGTGACAGCCTTGAAGTTAATGTGCGTTGGCCCACAAGCCTTGTAAGGGGTTTACTGGTAACAATAGCCACAAAGCCGCAACTGAAAAGCTGTGTGCTTAATCTACAGGATTAACACAAACAAGATGTCCTTGAGCAGGATAGGTTTACAGCAGTCTAGCAGGAGTCATTTTCTCCRAGAACAGAAAACAAAACCTTTACAGCCGGTGCCTGGGTAGACGGGAGCAGAGCAGACCCCCAGGGTGACTGTCAGCAATGGGCTACCGGCTCTCCCCGCTGCTAATCCAAACGAGCCGCTCACCAGTTTGGTAGTGTGCATCTCTGCGTGTGTGTGAGCCTCTTTCCAGTTCGCTGCAAGCTGGAGACATTGCTGCAAGCAGTTTTTAGTGCAGTTTGTTCTGGTGCTCTGAGGTGCTGGTGAGCAGACCTTGGGCATGAACTACAAAGACATTTGAGCTCACATGTGTCCTTTCTGACCTGCCTTGGTGCTTAAAAGCCAACCTTTGTTGAAAGATAGGAGCTGCTGGTGGTGGAAAAAATCTTCTGCTAGCAGGGGGCTGGAGAAGTGCGTGATACCCACTCGTGAATAGCAGCTTGTTAACTCTGTCTCCCTTCCCAGCTTCCAGTTCCACTCCAGCAATGACAACTTATTTCTTCCCGCACGTTGTATTAATTTCTCAGTTTATGACTCTGCAGTTCATTTGTTCAGTGGACTTTTGTTTGCAAATCTATCCTCTTTGCCTTTGCCCACTTGTTCTTGCCATTGGATCTCACTAAAAGCCCTACCTAAACAAGGAGACAAGGAGGAAAAAAAATTTCATATTTTTTGCTGTTCTCAAAGCTCCCACTTACAGTGAGTTTATCTAAAAACAGGTTTAAAAATATTAGACCCTTTTCTCGTCCTCAATGAAAAGGATACCATCTCTTGTGGATGATATTCATTGATGATATTAATTCAGAAAGCTGTCCTGATTTATACTTTCAAGTCAGTCTCTGCATCAAAGAAGACTAAAAGTTCCCTATGAAAAATGAAAAGATTTTTTTTGAGGTTAAAACTTGAACAAACTAAAAAAAATCTCATGTTCTCAAAATAAAACAATCACCAAAATACCGTATAAAACCTTAGTTGTACAATCATTCTTCACCAGTTGGAGAAACTATGCTTATTAGGAAAGGCAGTATTTACTGGGATAGCAGGGGTTTACAGCAGCTTCCCTGGTAGCTGATTTCTGCAAGAATACAAAGTGTACAAAATGTAATCCTACCCCAGAATTTTTAGTGGGCTCATTGTCCATGTGCTGCAGCTTTGCAGGTGTGATGGCTAAATTAAATTTCACAGCACTCCCTTGGGAGGGTGCCCAGAGTAAAAATCTAAGCTTGGAGATCTGAAGCTAAATCCCTCTGAATAATTTTAAAAGCAGATTGGTGACACTCTAGAGAATAGTGAAGTGAAGCACAGGAGGAAGGGAGTGTAGGGGTGCTGCTATCCAAACAGGGCTGAATCAGAGAGTTAAGTAAGGCATACCAATAAGGTGTGGAAAGATATAGAAGTCTGAGTTAACAGGTGACTTCTGTGATGGTAAGAAATAGAGTATTTGCTTTTGTAATGCTAGGAAAAGATCAATTATTTCCTAATGCTGTGTTGTAATGGCAGATGGAACAGTGGTGGATGAAGAAGGCAAGTGAAAAGGCAGTGGGTTACATCTTCCTCTTTCGGAAATTGTCAAATAAATCAGCAGAATTTGTACACTCTTTTGAAAATATTTCTAGCCTTCAAAATGATAAACATAACTGCTTTGCACAGTGAAATAGTAAATTACAAAATAACTTAAGCTTCCCTCGTGCCTTATATTCCCCTTTCATTTACAGTTCTCTGTGCAACATAGCAGGTACTACCTACCTCTGTCAGCTRAGTCTCAAGCAACAGTAGTATAAAATTGCTTGTGAAGAAATGTGGTGACCCTGGACAGTATCAGAATACTTCACTGGCAAGACCTAAATAGGCATAGGTGAAGCTCTCCTTAACTTGATTAGAAAGACCAGATCAGTTTTAAGAAATAGCATGGAATAATGCTAGAAACACTGGTCAAGAAGAATCCTGCTTCATTCCAGATATCTGGCAATAAGACTTCTGATCTGGGCTTATAGAAGTACTTATTCTGTGAAAGATTTTTCTCACAGTCTCTGAGAGTACTAGGTTGAGTGCAGATTCTGAATCATTTTTAATTAAGAATTTGCCCGATTTTGGCTGTCTAATTAACGTGTAATACATTATCTGCCACACCGATCTGTTACCTAGTCTTCTAGCTGAAATGCCACAAACACCTCTGCACTTTTGTATTGCAAATGAATGATTTTGGAGCACACTAATTAGAAAACAAGCATTTTAACTCTGAAAAAAAAAGCAAACCACTTTGAAGATCCATCATCCCCTCACTTTATTTAAGAACCACTCAGCACAGACAACTATCAGAATTTTATCCAGGTTGTGGGTTCACTCTGCTGTCCCTGGTTTGGACAAGGTTGCCTCAGAGCCAGCCTCAGGCACTATCACATCTCCTTTGCACAGATGAAAATGATGGTGAAACACTGAAGCAGCTGTGCAAGAGATCAACCCATGTCCAGCATGATCAACCTTGCATTTGGGCTTCTAAGACTGGATGGACTAGCAAGTGTCCCACATAGTCAGCTGGCAGTTTGAGTCCCTTTTCAATACCCATATTACACAGATATTTTCCAGTATGCAGAGCAGAAAAGCTGGTAATTTCTGAGTGATTTCTTCTCTATCATTTGTAAAGTTAACCAAGTCTGCAATGACATCTATTTATTTTGAGAAGGCTTGGGAGGAGACTGAGCCCAGTAGAGYAGCATTCAGTTAATAGTGGAGAAAATGAAGACTCAAGTGCAGCACATCAAAGACTGCTTCCATTAAGCTGTGCCAGTACTTCATATGATCTTTCTGGGTGGAGAATGATGAATACATGATTTGAAGTGTGGGCCCAGTATCTACGTACAAGAGTAAGCTCTTCAAGGCGTAAATGGCTTAAGCCAACAAGACCTCTCAAACAAGATTGCAGGGCTACTGTGCAAATGGGTGCCATCCATCTGCTACTCAACTGGCAAATGTTGACTGTGCTTCAGGAGCTGAGTGTTCCTCCCGTGCAGTTAATTCCTTCCCTGGCAGAAAATGCTGATGTACAGTTTGATTTTAAACAATGAGACGAATAATGGGAACTACGAAACGAATGTTCAGGAAGTTCTGTTTTCTTCACTTGGCTCAGTTCCTATCCTCAGACATTGCACTGCAAGAAAAAAAGCCATCCTGATAGGGTGCAAGAGATACCACACCTGATGGTTTTTCAAAGGCTCTCTGAGAGGTAGCTTGTGATTTCATCAAACCAGTGCTGCAAAGAAAGTAATCTTTCCCTGAAGTGGAAATCCCTGCTCTGCTTGTAAGAGGTTTCTTTCCTTCTGGCCTTAGAATCACCAGCCAGTAATTGCAGGGATGAGGTGGTGAGGTTTGTGTGATCAGCTGAGGACTTGAGGCAGCCTTGTGCAGCTCCAGGATGGCTGAAGACACTGTGATTCCCACTGCAGCCTCACTGACCAGAGGGCCTTCCTGAGCTCCAAGTGTCCAAAGTATTGAGTCACTAAAATGCAAATGATCTACTTTTAAATTTTTTTTTGACAAAGATACCTACACCTTTGTCTCTGTCTCCCTATTCTTATGCTTTACATTTTGGATATTTATTGTGCAGTTTAAGTATTTGCTTTAAAGAAAATGTAATTCAATGTCTCCCCAAAGATTTGCTGTTCCCCATAAACATTGCCTAGAAACATCTGTTTCCCTCATATGGATCTCATAATTTGTGCTTTGGATTTCATCCAGCGCTCTGCGGAAAAGTGATGCCTTCCAGAGACAGAAACCTGATTATGAGAAACCTCATGGGCAAGAGTGAGTGCCTTTGTTGCAACACAGAGAGAGAGAGAAACAGAGATGGGAGAAGAGGCTTTGTGAAATGTTTTTCTGTACAGAGACATGCCACGCAGTCTTTTGGTCTCTTCAGGGAGATGCCAAGTAACCTGTCTGAGTCGACCTCTCTGTTTTTGACCCTTCAGCCAACTCTACCCATACCTGACAAACATGCAGGTCTCGAAGATAAAAATGTTCTTGAAGTTTCACTGAAGTAGGTTAGAGGAAAAGGACTGTTTCCTCTGAGTGCTCTGACTGCAGCATTACATTGTCAGGTATCAGAAAATCTATACAGCAGAAAGAATTTGTAAAGAATACAAACATTTAATAAGCTTTAACTAGTTAGGAAATACGACTAAAGACACCAGACTTTCAGTTTCAGCATTGATGAAAAGAATTGAAAATAAAGCACCTACAGACTCCAAACATCTTGAAGAACAACCTGTGCTATGTCCTGTACTAAGTAGGAGCTGTGCAACCAGCAAGATATAGGACTGAGTCTCTTCCTCTTCATCTCCCTCCCTCCCTCCTTCAATGGCAATGGAAGATGGTCCCTTCTACAGAGCAGCAGTCCAAGAAGGAGGTGGAAAGAGTCTTGCCCTTTGACCTGCCTTCCCTTGCACCCTGATGGTACAAAGGAAGGATAATGTGTTCATTACCAGCCTATTTACTTTTAGGGGTTCAAATGCTCTTTGGTATTTCTTAAGACTTGTCCTTGTGGAGAATAAGAACAACTTAGGCTAAAATAAAACATATGGACAATAAGAAGTGGCAAAAAATGGTAATGGGAGGAACTTGCCAGAAGAGGCATGAATTCAAAATTCTTTTTCTGTGCTCAGTGTACAAATCCTGTCCACCTAGCCATTTGTCTTTCAGAACAAGACTGAGGAGGAGGTGGCAGCTGTTATATACAGATCTAACGGTTAGAGATTTTGCCCAGGGACGCAGAGTTCAGATATACCCTCAGCCCATGATCCCTCACCTTCTACTTTCCCCCACCCCCAGGACAGTGCATGAAGAATTTGCATCTGAATGGAACCATTTTGCACTACTCTGATTAAAATCTGCGTAACAAAGTTGGTTTGGCCAAGTTTGCAGTCAGTCACGTATTTTATAGGATTCAGCTCTGCATTCAGCTTTGCTCCGTGCTAGTCATGGAGTTCTGGATAAATAACCAATCTGTGCTGTATTGTATCGACCTCCTACACATGTCACAAGACTTAAGAGTTCAGCCTCTGGGAGCAGGAACTTCACTTGCATTTCATGCAATGCCAAATCCTTTCACTAATATTAAGAAATGGTCCAAGATTACCATTGTCTCTGCGCAGGAAAGGTTTTACCTCTGCTTGGAAAAGTGCTGTGGGTCCACCAGGCTGTACATTTGCTTGTGACATGCTACACTTCTTGGCTTTTGGTAGCTGCCCACACCCTTCCCTTGTGTTTGTTGTAATCGATTACATCTGTCAGTTTGTTTTTGTGCGCATACTGACCTCAAATAGGAACAGGAAAATCTCTCTTTGGGAATAGTCGTGATGAGGTACATATCCTTTTTGTCGGTGCTCATGATCCCTGGTTGTTTAGTTTGGGCTCACCTCTCTGTACACATATTTTGGTTTTGCCGGGTCTCTGGAATTTTCTTCTATTTTGCCCAAAGCTACTCTTAGGGAGAGGCTTTCCTTCTTGAGCAGTGTATTTTGGATGCTCACTTGTGCAGCTCTGTCCAAATAGCATTACACACATGCTACTACATGAATTGTTCACTTGAAATTGCTGGGACTGGGGCTTTGGTATTGAGCAGATCAGGATCRTGGTGAATGTATTTATTGCATCTTGATTAAGCGAAAGCAACAGTTTCATTATTCCAACATCTTAAAACATTTGCTTTTATTTTAGTGCCTTATTTCTAATTCTTCATCCTTTGGTCTCCTTACAGCTGAGGAAACCTCTACCTTCTTGACCCTTGCCACTCTCCAAGAATCCTAATGCAAAAGGGTTGTTAAATGCTAAACTAAGTGCTGCTCTCTCACTCCATCTCTTGGTCCCTCCTAGATGCCCCAGAAGAGTGAGCCTGGGTTTGGGCCACCGAGCAGTCCCCAGATGAACAGTGTAGCCCTGCAAGCGTGAGTCTTGCTCAGGGTTCTCCTGGCTCTGACTTTGCTCCGCAGCAATGGAGCTGCCAAGTTCCAGTCAGAGTGGAGAGAGGTCAGTATTTATGGGATCTGAGCATTATTTATGTCACAGAAAGAAAAATATAGTAGATTATGGTCACCAGTCCACTTCTGTTGCACAGACACACAAGAAGTATCATTAGAGTTTGAGTCCAGCAAAGACCTGGTCTGTTTTCAGTGTAGCTTGATGCCTTTTTCGTTCCTGGGGAATGGGTGTCTCGGTTTTGAGTCAAATGGTACACTCAGGAAAGAAAGGAAAAAACTGAAAACCAGAAAATATGAATACAGCTTGCAGTCTGCCTCTTAAAAATACAAGCTGTGCCGAGGTAAAAGGCTTCCTGGGACAGCAGCCATCTCTGGGTGGGATTGTTTTGGAGGAGGGAGTTCAAGTGGGCATGGACACGGGTAAGGAAACTGCTGCAGTTTTCCTGAAATCTGAATGATGTTTTTAAAATTTGTATCCATCCTCAGAACTTGGGGTTTGCTGTCTGTCTCTGCTAGGCAAACATGTCTCAACTTAAAACCTAGCACGAAGTTCACACCTAAACGTCCTGCTGGCTGTAGTGAACATCAGCAAAATACCGGGTTTGGACCACGCCTCCGTCTCGTGAAGAGCCTGATCCTATCCTCACTGCAATCCAGCCTGGAGTCTGTTGCTGGGAAGGAGTGGGCTCTGTGTTTGCAATTGGGTAATGTGGCTGGGTTTGGGAAAGCCCAGTGTGTGATCTCTCAGACCCTTCCCAGCCTTCTGCTTGCTCACCAACCCTGCCTGTCATTCATTTGTTTGTTCTATTCTTTATATTTATTATTATCCTTCCCAGAACTGAAGAGGAGCCAGGGGGGAAATGTGGGATATCGCTGCTCCTGCTCTGCCCTCTCTTGGGTAGGAGGGGTGATGTCGTGCCTTTCCAAAGGCAGGCAGCAGCAGACACTTGCCGGAAGTGTTTAACCAAGGTCTGGCACACCAGAGATGCTGAGCATCTCCTGAACTTGTCCTATCCCCACCGGGATGCTGCGAACGCCTGAGGCTTGGTCCGGGCTGTCTGGGAAGGGGACGTGCTGATGTGGCTCGCTTATGGGAGCACATGGAGCACCTAAGTCCCAGGCAACTGAACTGCTGAAGCACTATGGCTTTAGCAGGTCAAGCTGCCCAGTTCTTGCAATTTGATCTTTATTGGTGTAGTGAATCTGCTGCCCTGWGACCAAGGAAAGTAAAATTTGGGAAGTGCAGTCAAGCAAAAATGCAATAGAGCAGAAACATTTCGGTTGCACAATCCAGGGATGATCAGGGAAAAGAAGAGCCTTCAGGTTTCTTCATTTTTTGTAATGAAGCCTTATAAAAGATTCTTTTTTTTTTTTCCCAGTCTCCACACTTTAGAAAGGTGGAGGGAAGGACCTCCAGCTCAATATGAAAAGGTGACTTTTTAAAAGAGTAACTGTTTGGAAGAGAAGGCAAATGGAGCTTGTTTATTTGCTTTTGTTTAGGTTTGGGCTGTTGTGGGAGTTTTTTTATTTGCCTTTTTCTTTTTTTTGTAACCACATTGCTCAATATTTAATCTTCTGCAGAACAAATAACTTCTGTTTCCTGTGTTATGAAATCCTGGAAACTGCTTTGAATTTTAAGGAAAGCAAGCACACTTCTGCAGAGAAGATGCAGCAAAAGAGCTCCCTCTCTTGTCCATTATATGTTTTGGCCAGTTTGCTGCAACGAAAAAGTATCAGGTTAAAACCAGAGAGAAACTGGTGTTAAATCGCATTGAACTGAGGGTTTATCTGCAGCTTTCTGCTTTATGTCAGTTTAATTCAAATGCTTGGATAAAGCTGAGTAGCAAGTGTTGGCATTCAACACCCAGCTGAAAAAAACGAAACTAAAACCAAAAAAATCCAACTTTTTTTTGATAAATCACTAAAATGTTGCTTCTGAAATACGTCCTTAAAAACACAGTGAGAGATGTGTCTTTCATGATATCTATAAAATATTCAGCAAAACATAGTTTTGATTATGTTTTTCTCGTCAGTTTTAGTTAAAACTTCATTATATTGGGTAAAATAAAAATCTCTTTAACCCTTACTTTCAGAATCAGGTTGGCTGGGCTTAATCTAGTTGAGATATAAGTCCAAGAAAAAGATGTTTTCTTTGCAGCAATTGAGCTGCATTCACTTCTAATTGTTAATTACTGTGGAAGGCTAGACACAAATAACTTGTGAAGTGCCACTTTTTCAAGGTAATTCTAACAATCCTGTATATACGAAATATGACTTTCTGGGAACCACTGGAATAAGAGTGGCATGTTCGGTGTTAAATGCTCCATTTAATTTGTGCCATACCTTGTGAATCAAAATCTCATTTAATGGGAAAATGGTTATACTAAGAGGAGGTTAATGATACAGTGCTTCTTCTGAACTGTAGATTTTGCTGTGTTTTGAACATGTTTTCTTTTATGAAACACATTCGCACTTGAGATTTAACATCGTGATTAACTGCATTACCAGTTTTATGACTTCAGTCAATTTTTTTTCCTACTGAAATAAATAGATAATTTTCTTACAAGCTTGCATCTGAACACTTTGCAGAAAATCACTCTTATGCCTTAGGAGTAGCCAAGTGCTTTTGATAATTCATCTGAGATGACAAAGCAATTGCAGCCTTGCAACAGCTTTGCAACTTCTGCCGTGCAATAAAGAGAGAAACTAAGCAGTGTGTAAATCTGCCTCCAATATTTTCTTAAGCTCCATGCAGTCCTACCCATAAGTTCCTACAGATTTCCCTTCACTCAAGGCCAGACTGATGTTTGTGAAGATATTTGACAGTGGTAGCTTGRACTGAAATCTGCCAGACTTATGAAGGGTGGGGGGATACTGACTTTGCAGAAGGAGTTGAATGACTGTGAACACCACTAAAGGGATCCCGAGTACTCAAGATAAATTATGTTGCTTTAAAGCAGTGGGCAGAAAGGTCTTCAAAGTTTGAGACAGGGATTAATTAAAGAGGAAAAAGAGATCTTCCACCCAGCTTGGTTTCTTGTTTTTCTTAAAGAAACATTTCACTTGTACAAAAATCTCATGATTCAAAGGAAAACTTATTTCGTTGCCTTATTTGAAAAAGTTGCTTCAGCATGTTCAGATTTCTTGTTATTTCAATGGGATTTTCTTCTGCATACTATTTATTTCGTTCAGTTTTTCCATCATATAATCACACATTTTTATGATGGCATTTTCACAGTGTTTTCAAATCACATGGTGAGTTCTGTCACTTTAGTTTTAAGTGTTATGCAGCCTCTTCTGATGGGAGACAGGGGAGTACAACTGGCGAAACTGTATTTACACTAAGAGAAAAATTCTTGGTTCAGCAAACACAGAGTATGCAGAGGTGGCAAAAGCAAGTCTTTTCTAGAAAGGAAAACACTTCAGCCTTGTAATGAAAATAGTGGGAACCTCTTCATATGCTTGTTTTCAAAAGTTCTTAAAAGCATTTAATTTGATTTTTTCTAAAGCCCTCAAAATTTTGCTGCATTTCCCAAGTGAGCTGCAACATAATGGAGATATGTTCTATAGCAGACCAGAAATAAATTAGAGAAAACAGCCTAGTTGTTTTAATGGGCTAGTCCTCCAAGGAGGAAGCAAACCTTCAGCTGCAGTGGGATGCGTTTCCCTCCCCTCAGTGATGGCATGTACTGCTGTGAGCCATCCCTACAAGAGGTGGTTAGGCGAGATGGGCATCCTTGCTGGACCCCTTCTGCCTGTCCTCTCCATGCCTTCTTCCTCTCTGTGACTGTTTGGCTACATCTCAGCCCCAGCAGGGCATGGCTGCTCCAAACCTCAGTTGCTACCTCCTGGGAAAAGCAAGGGATGGCTGGGAAAGGTTCCTGGCTTTCTTCCAGGAAACTCAGTTTTACTTCAATGGATACTGTATTTATTTTGGAAGTGACACCTAGCATGTTGAAGGTGGCCTTGTTGGACTGCTGGCTACTGTTTTGTATAGGCTTTGACACTAGGGTAACCTGATGATAAATCAAGTGAAAAATGATAACAAAACTAGAACAGATGGTTACTTTAAAAATGGGAAAAAAGAAGCTTTTTTAGCTGATCTTCACACAGAAATCCAGAATCCGTCAGGCTTAACTACTCAGTCTTTGTTGGTACCAGAACAGTGTTGGTGGCATTGTGCTCTGAGGTCCCAAAGCTTTCTTTTTTCATTTAAATGTCCACGAGCTACTGTGTAAATAAATAAGGAGTGCAAGACTGCACTATCTCTTTCCAGAGCACTCCGTGAGGCCGTGCATGGGGCCAACACACCAGTTATCAACCACCTCTCCCAGCAGACACCCAACCCATCTGAGAAAACAGGTCTTCCAGACACCTGCCTTCGAAATTAATGTCAACAGGCAGAAAAGTATGGGGAAAGATCTCTGCAAGGTGGAGACTCCCAGCCCGTCAGGCTTTGCTGCCTGTATTTTCAGGCAAACCATGGCTAACAGCAAAGGAATTTTCTGAAAGTGTTACACAAGTTTCAAATTATGGTGATGTTGATTTCCAGTGTGGTGTTTTTTCAATTTTTCCATACTTGTTTGGTCTTAAACAATTTGGGGAGAAGTTCAGAAGTAAATAAATGGCAGAATGCTTTGTCTTAAGATCTCAGGGTCACACTAGTTGTAAGTCAGCTCGAAAACAGCTCAGACAATTGCCTTTTTCTTTTTTTTAAATCTAGAGAAAGCCAGCTCACAGCTTTGAAGGCTGTAATCCATATAACAAAACACAGAGCAGGCGAGGCAGATTCAGCAGCATCTGCTGAAAAGTCCCACAGCATCCACAATGTACAATAATGAATGCTATCAGGCAGTGAACTCTCATTTACAGGGCCATATGCTTTACAAGGAATGTTGATAGGTTACCCTTATCTCTGTTTGTCATCACTTCTTCATTTCATTGCTTCCAAAGGAAAACACTTCAAATTGTTAGTGTCCTCCACCGAACCACCACCATTTCTTATTTCTTATGTTGGCCCTTCCACCTTGGTGCTTTCTGCCCCCAAATCTCAGCTTTCTTCTCATTTCAGTTTAAAGATGAGCAAGAGGTTAGTTTTACTCAGCATGGTGGTACTCATGCAGTTGTTTCTTTATAACCGGCTAGAGAGCTTGTCACCTGCTGCCAACATCTGAAGATGGGAGGTTAGGAAAAAATAGCACAATAAAGCACACAAGCCCATAAAACCATGCTTAGTGATTTGTCATGCTCCCCTGCATCCTGTTAAAAACAGGCCCTGTTTTCTTCTGCAATCTGAGGGCTGCTCTGTTTCCTGCATGCATTCCTTGAGTAAACCTGGTGCTAGCCCTCACACATGCCAGCAAACCCCACAGCAGAGACCACAGCTATTTTGGGGTGTTCTCAGCTGCAGGATGATGCACCAAGGTGATGTCTGGTCTCTTGGAGTGTAAGCAAAGAAACGGGATCAGTAAGGCTCTGCAGTGACTGGGTTTGGCAAATACCAAATTCTGCACCAACTTGTAAGACTTAACATTGACAATGGCATCCTTTTTCTAAAGGAAAACAGTCAAGTATGGCAAGGCGGTCCCATGGGACATGGAGGGTGCAGTGGGGAAGAGATGCACCCTGGTCCCCTTCCCTGCTGCTGTCTCGGGGCATGTGCAGAACCTCCTGGTGCAGGGGCCTCACTGCCCCGGGCTCTTGGGGAGCTTTCACCCTGGTCAGGGGTGAATGGGTTAACCAGGCCCCAAAGCACCCACTAAGAGGGGGAGTAGACAGTGCTTGGGCTGGGGTTCACTAGTCCTGGGTCAGTTCCATGTGGTGTAAAATAGACATATTGTCCCTCTGAGTTTTCCACAGAGCAAACACCAACCAAAACACCTGATAGGGGGCATTCCTCTTGCCATTCCTTCAGGCTTCATCAGTTCTTAGACACACTGAGTTTTCCAGGTGATTTTGCAATAGGAGGGATGCAAGGCTGCGGACAAGGCCCTGTGCTGCAATTTACAATTCTCATGTGTCAACAGGAAATAGCATCATGGTACTCTCTTTATTCAAGAGGGACAGGTTTTTGTTGTTTGCATTTTGTCTCTTCTGCCAAAATTTGTCCATGTGTCTGGTTACACAGTGCAGGAGCTTCTGTGCTGTGCTTTTTGACATTGTAAAGCTCAGTATATCAAGGGAAAGGAGCTATCAGCACACAGAGGTGTACTAAAATACCTATAGCGTGTACCAGGAGAAGAGACTTGCACAGAGCCAGCCCGGTTCAGAGGCAGTAAGGCAGTACTATATAGGGAAAAGAGGACACAAGGAGTTTCTAGGCTCAGGCAAAAAGGCTGCACAGACTAACAGCCTCCTGGAAGGCCTCAGCTAAGAGTAACACCAGGACCTCTGCAGGAGCGGGTAAGCGGGGCTGTGATCATCTCTCCCCACACTGGGCGATAGAGCTGGTCTTGTGCAGATGGGCAGTACAAAAGGACATGGTGAAGCCACCCATGGGGCTGACTTTGTGCTGATCTCGGCCGTAAAGACAGCAGAGTGAATGATTCAGGATGTGTCTTGAATGCTGGTTTTGCCTCAGGTCTCATTTAATTCAAAGTATTTTCTTACTCAACCACTTTCTTGTCCTTTATAGTGTATTGTTACCTTGCTCTAGCCGTAAAGCGTTCCAGAAGCTCTAACTTCCTAGTGCAGAGGGTGCGTTGCAGCTTCCCTTGGATCACTGCAAACCCTCCATATTCCTAAAACATGCTTGTTTTGCAAAAACAGAGAATGTTATTGCCTGTAACATTTTCTCTGGCTTTCCCATATTTTAGCTCAGATGGTTTTATAATGAATGTCAGGAGAGTCACACTTAAGGGACGCATGGTAAACAGGCTGTAGTATAAGCCTTGTAGGAAAAGATTGATGGCTAGATTGGCTGTTTTGACACATCTGAAACTCTCATCTCCCCTATGCTTTTAGGAGCGCAGAATGCGTAATTTCCCTTGTGATGTAAGGGCTCAGAGGATCAGCTCTTCTGAGCCTCCTCTTTCTGGAGCAGCTTTCAGTAACATGGCTCAGATATCAACTGAGCTTATGGTCATGCCTGAGCCATCTCCTGGGGTTGACTCATTGCAAATCTCAAAGAAGAAGAGATGTGGACTGGGGGCAGCAGCTGTAGATACAAAAGCAAAACTCTTAATATGGGAGAGACTGCCTGAAAGAAAATTATAGCAAAATAATTGCAGAAACTAGGATTTCTTTGCTGGAAAATTATTTTTGTCAGCCTCTCTATCTAATCATATAAGAAGAAAGTAGTAAAGAAACCCGAGTCACTTTTTTATACCAAACAAAAGTGTCTTTCTTCCTTAATAGCACACCAAAGGTATGTTGCTTATTTGTTTGTGGCAGGCAAATCTTTTTGTGGTAGCACAAAACTGCAGAGCTCACAGCTGTGCAAACGGAGGGCACACTTGCAACTGCCCACCACATGCAGAACTGCTCCATATGGGGCCAGGGGTGCAAAAAAAACAGGCTTCAAAGCTTCTTTTTGAGAATACCTCCTGATTCACTGTTTGCTCAAACCTAAGCGGGGAGTGGTGCTAAGCACAGTTCTTCTCATGCCTTGTAGCAAATAGGGGATTATACTGCTTTTCAAGAAGAACAAATGTATTTCATAACAGCAAATACACTTCCCAGAAATGTGTCCAAGGTCCAGTTCTCCCCTCTCGGCACCCTCAGGCAACCAAGGTGCAGGCAGCCACCAGGCTGTGCCCTGAGAGACTGCATGCAGTAATGCCCTCCACGCTGCAGCACCCTACTCTGACCAAGGGTGGGCAGCCTCCCCAACTCATTAGGTACAGGTGCCAGAGGTGATGCCTTGCCCCATGTGTGTGTGTTGCTGAGTCTTGTGCTCACATCTCCCTTTTCCCGCCTCCTGTCTTTCAGTCTTGCTTTTTGCTCTTGGTCAGGTCCCTGGGCATCACTCAGCGAGGGACAGATCCCACTTTGGGATGCTACCTCGTATCTCAACCTTTGCCTTGCAGTGAGCCTGCTCTTATTTTGATTTCTCTGGTTTTTGATCACAACACCTCCCTCAGCTCTCAACCTCTTCCCCTGTATCCATGCTTGTTCTTTTCCAACTGCCCACATCCTGACTGCCATTCCCACCCTTGCCCTTTGCTCAGCAAACACTGCTGTAGGTAGATGTGCAGGCAGAGCAACTGAGGAGCACAGAGGCTACTGGAAGATGGTGAAACAAAGGGCTGACACAGGCCAAAATGCCACTGCAAAAAGATTCCCCGTGGCGAGTGCAGTGGCCTGGAATGGCCTCGGCCCCGGGGCTTGGGGACTGCTTTTTTCTGTGCCATGTTGACTTAACTTTGTAAGAAGCCCATCTTGACTGCATCTGAGCATCCCTATGGAGCTGTCTCTTTGTTAAGTGTGTTATCAATTAAAGTCTTGCTGTAATCCAAAGAACCTTTCTGTTTATCCTTCCTGGTACACTTTTTGTTAGAAATGGCTCTTACCCATTCTAGCCTGATACTTTTCCCACTACTGAAGATATCTGAAGGTTTCTCCCCAGTTCAGAGCCTTCTGTTGCCAGCTTTCCTGTCCTGAGGTAGGAAAGGAGCAACTTACCTGCATTCCCTCGAAGCTGGCCAATGGGAAATGCAGACACTGGGTATTGTCACAGCCTGGTCTGGTATAAAACATCAGAAACTACAAAAACCCAGTGGATGCAACTTTTTTTTCCACAGTAGAACATTGTAGAAACCAGACAGGAAGTTTTTCCCATGTGATGGCCTGTGGCAAAGATAAACTGACTTCTGGTGATTTTAGGAGAGCTGCTGGAGAATTAATTTCCATTGTATTGCCTAATTCAATTGCTTGCACTCAGTAAATGTATTTTCACTCTACTTCTAGCTTATGTTTGCATAGCTTGATAGAAAAATGGGGTCTGGCTTCTGCAGAAAAAAGAAAACTCCCCTGTTCTTTGAGAGCCCATGTTCATTCATCTCCTTGCCCTCAGTGCATTTTTCTGTCAAGATTCCCATTCTCTGAGCTCATTACATTCCCCATCTCCTCTCCCCTCCAGGCCCCAGCAAACGTCTCCCACTAGCCCTGTAGTCTGACCTTGGACCTCAGTTGCTCTCCCTATCTGACCCCAGCTGTGGATGCTGGCAAACCTCCAAGCCAGGGAGCTCTGGAGAGAGAGGAAGAAGGATAGAAGTTTGCCTTACTCGACTCCCGTTCTCCCCAAGACAAACGGCAGCTGCAATAAGAGGTCATCACTGGGCACATGGATTCACACTTCGTGAAAGAATAATCTCTTTGTGAAAACTTGCCCAAAATCAAGGGCCAAAGTACTTCTGCTTTCTGTACCAGTTTGTAAGAACACAGCAATGCAACATCAGGCTTTGGCACAGGATCCCAAAATCATAGGAGAACTGAGAGGGGCTGGGGAGATCAAGGCTTTGGGAAACAAGAGACAAGTCTAAGGGCAGCTTAGACATTCAATTATGCTTTAACCCAAACAATAGCTTTTACCAGTCACCTTATTGCTTTCAAGAATGTGTTTTCATGCCTAGCTATAAATTAGTCCTCCTCAATAACTAGTAATTTCACCCCAAAAAAGCAACAGGCGCCAGTGTGTGGTAGAATGCAAATAGCAATTGGAGAAGGGATGATATTAAGACACAATAATGAAAGCTGACATGTTTAGGATATCTGGGAACAGTGACCTACTGGTCATCTCTCACTCTCAGTAATTGCAATTGACAGGCTGCTGCATTTGCAATAATTTAGGAATAGGAATTAGGAAAAATAGTCCATAAAATATTTTGCAGGAAGTTCTTGGGAAAAATTGTCTCCATACTCACATTTCATTCTCTGGGAAGTTAAGTAAGCAACTCCATTCCTAATTTTGTGAAAGTAATAGATCCCAAAGGTTAAAGGATCTTTGAAATTTATGAAGAAAGGGCAGTGACTGGCTGCAGAAAATGTTATTTTATGCTTCTGGAGTATTTTATCCACTTTTCTGGCCTTTGGCAGGGCTTGATCTGAGAGACTCACTACTATAATTAATAGTTTGTCAGCCCTCAGTTTCTGAAAGACCATGGCTTTCTTTCCCCAAAGTAGGAGAAGTATAAATCTCCTAATTGCAAAAGGAATCTTGAGTCAGTGAATGGATGTCATTATCCACAAAGGATTCTCTGAACTCTAGAAATCAGTGGGTTTAAGAGTGTTAGACCTGAACTCTAATGATGTTCTTACAGGTCATTATTGATAGCTATTTCTTCACTGTTTGTACAAACAACTGTTCAATACCCCAAAGATATGGTCAGTTTTATTCCTGGGAAAAAGTAACTATTTGAGGATTTTTTGTCTTTGAACTTTTCACCTCCATCCTTCTGCTCTGATACTTAGTTCTAGGAAACAATCTAACAGTAAATATCTTCACTGAATAACTTTTCCCCTGAACACTGGCGTTAATTAATGAACAGTAACGTCCTAGTCAGATCAAAATGAAGTCCATACTATGGCCCTGTCTTCGTGTGCTTGTGTCCTGTGCAAGTTGCTGATAGGTGTTTTTAGATCAGGCAGCAGCACAAACACAAGCCCGGTGGTTGCCTGGCTGGTGGCATCTGTGAATACAGATGCATAAACAAACTGAGCATGTTTAAACATATGTCTGTGCTTATACAATACAGATTTCTGAAAAACCTACCTGCTGTTTTGATAGAACGAAGACAGAGAGTCTCCTGGGCAAAGCTGGGCTTTGCCCAAATGCCAGTTGGTGTGCTGAAAACATCTTTCAGAAGAGCAATTCTGGTTAGTTTTTCTGGGAAACATCGGGGGCAGCTTTCCTATATCAAAAAGTAATTTTCAGCACAGCCAGACATCACTCTACTTTTCTTCTGCACTAGTACCTTAAAATCTTACAACCGCTATTCCTCCAGCAGGAAGATCAAGCAGATTTGCTGTCACTCTCCAAATGAGGACTGAGGTATGCTGCTACAATGCGCAATTGCACCTAAGGCAAGGAGCCGAGAAGGAATGTGGCCTTCCTGGGAGTTTGAGCCCACCATGACTCTGTCCCGAGGAGAAACTTGGGTGTGCACCTTGCTCCCAGTAGTAAGAAATCCATGTGCATTCAGTGGGAGAGAGCCAGGCTGCCCCAACGCGTACCAATGTGAATACAATTTCCTCAGATTCACCTATGAAATTTGGGACAGATAAAAGAAAGGAGGATTTCCCAATTGATACTTTATTGTGTGTCATTTTCCCCTTTGGTGTGAAAGTGAATATTGACTGGAAACTTGCAAAGGAATTTTACTCTGGGAATAGATATGCTACTTGAATGAAGAGCTGGCTTGCTCTGGTATTTGTGGGTCAGTGGAAATAACAGTTAGATGTAAAACATTCTGTGTATTTACACACACTTACGTAAACAGGCTTTTTAAAATACAAAACTCAGTCCAAGCCAAACTTTGAAAAGGATTCTGGGAAAAAAAAAAAAAGAAAAAGTGAAAATACAACTATCAAGAACAGAGCCAAAATTGTGTTTCAAATAATCACCTCAACAGAAGACTTGATTTATTCAGTTGTTTTATATCTGGGTAGAGATCATTTTCAAAGGGCAATCCTCTAAAACTCTTCTAGTCTGCCCAGTAGCTTAGCAATAGGTACTTTGTCTCAGACRAAACAACTCACTTCTATAAATTAGCTGTAATTTGGGAGGGAGTAGTATCTCTCAGTGGACTTGGCATTAGTTCATTCTCTCACCAAATTTCTAAATCTTTTCATTCTTTTTCTTTTTCTTCATTTCTTTTTCTAGATCATTCTGTGCAGCTAAGCTCAGTTTTGTTAAATAATAGTTAAGGATTTCAGCAATGCTATTTTCTCCCTGCTGTCTATAAAAGAGACAAACCCGTTGCTAGGACCAGTCCTCAGTATTTGCACTGGCAGTTCTACCTTTAAAGAACATATCAGCACTTCATTTGAAAGTCCATGTGATAATTCCTTCATGAAGTGTGTCTAATCTAGATATTCTTTTCCTTCAAGGAACCTGAAGACAATAATTTCCAGTGAATGTTTTCTTTTCCAGTGTTTCTGAATGGCAATGAACCATTTGGACTTTTGCTACTACTTTTCTTCTGTGTTTTTTCTGGCCTTTCATGGCCCTCCCATGTAAGCCTCTCTCTGCTTAATAATTAATTTATTTATTAATGTTCCATTCGGCTGCTCTGATTTGTTCCAACATTACTGCCCCTTAGAGGCCAGTTTGGGATTATCACCATAAATTTCTTGTCCCTATGTGGTACCACTTTGACAGCACTTCCCCAGCAGCAGCTTTGCTTCCTTGTCTGGTGCAGCTTTTTAAGGCACCTTAAATCTGCCACTTCACATCTATCGACAATTGTGGTTGAATTCCCAGTTTGTTTCGTTCTTTGAGTCTTCTATGTGGCGAGGCTACCGCAAAATCCTTTGAAATACGGGCTCTGCTCTGTAAAAGTAAACTGGAGCATGGGGGAAGGGGCAGAGGAAGGGAAAATACCCATTAATTTCATCGAAGATTGATTAACAGCAGTGACTTTAGTCTTTTCAGTTCTTGTTTGTTTGTCCAGGCTTCATTATTTCGAATGGGCCAATGCACTCTCTCAAGCAGGAAAATATTAGAGACATAATTAATTCAAGGCATTTGGCATTTCCTGTCAAAATGGCAAATATTCATCAAGCTGTGAAGACTGCTGGGTTTCACATCCACTCACAGCTGATGCTCAGAGCATTTTCGCATCATACGTCTCTGCATACCTCGCATATCTCTACATTTTGAATTCTTCCTCCACAGACAAACACAGTTCCTCATGCTGACCCTCAGTCTTCTCAAAACCTCCTGTCAAACCCATTACTACCACCTCTCTCTATCTTCTCCTAGGGTACTCTGAGAAGTGGCTGGAACTCACCCGGCTCCCCGTGCCCTTAAGAGCAGTAGTTGATTGCCAGTACATGCTACAGGGATGCTGTTTTACCTCTCTTTATTGTGGTTGCAGGGGCCCTGGAGCCGTACCATGACCTTACTGATGTTCACT
Source organism: Amblyornis subalaris (assembly GCA_018881555.1). Taxonomy (NCBI): domain Eukaryota; kingdom Metazoa; phylum Chordata; class Aves; order Passeriformes; family Ptilonorhynchidae; genus Amblyornis; species Amblyornis subalaris. The sequence goes on along the minus strand of JACAXG010000103.1, from coordinate 1,415,634 downwards.
GATGCACTGGCCAGGAAACTGCAGCGAAGGGGGTTTAGGAGCAAGGGACAAATAATGAAAAACAGCGAGAACAGAGCTTTGGAGAGTTTAAAGGAACAAAGCCTATGGCTACATGGCTGGGTGCAAGCCAGCTCCAGACTTTCAGGTGCGTTAGCAGAAAACTGTTAAACAACACAAACAGTAAAATAAAGAAACTGGTCTTGGCAGAAAAGCTCTTCTGTGGGGTGCTATGCCCCTCAAGAAAACTTCCTGGCAGCTCTCCGCCCCAGGCTGTGGAGATGCACCCGGTGACAAGGGAAGGACTTGATTATGAATAAAACCAGCCTGTTTAAATACTTTTGTGATTTGGTAGCATTTGGATTCCTCCTTCATCTTTTTGGCTCTTTGCATGTGGTCACAGCTCTCACACTGCTGTCTGGGAGACACAGGCCCATATTTTTTTCCCTTTCAGCTACAGCAGTAATGGAGTGGATCACCCGGAGAACCTGTCTGTTCATGAACCCTTGTGTGAGATTAGATGTTAAAGAAAGAGTGAAATGTTTTTCTGAGTCGTCAAAAGTCCAGCAGGTTAGACTTTAACTTAGCAGAAAATGATTAAATTAGATGTGACAGTAGCACAAGAAGGCCATAGTATGGCCCTGTCTCATAACTACATTGAAATTAGGTGAACAAATCTGGTTGATAATGGCTTTAGAAAAGTAAATGCAGCATCCAGATTTGACGGCTATGCGGCTGAACTGATAGATATTGTGATAGTTGTTGGCACACAGCGGAAAAATAGAATTACATTGTGTTTAATCAAAGGGACCTAGTTTGGGAGAAGCCTTGGATCCCTTCTCCAYACGAAAAACAGGCTTTAGAACAAAGGAAGTTCTGCATAATGTTATTTAGTCTGCATGAACCAGACCTCTGTATGTCAGAGCCCTGATGAAGTCACCACTTAGAAACCATTAAGAGATAGTGTACAATCAATGTGATATAATTTGCTTTAGTTGGGTGACATGTTTCTGGCAAGTAATCCAGCCATCAGGTCTGGTGTACATGAACAAAAAATTGCCAACAAGCTAGGGTACATCAGATATAAAACCCCAAAGCTTTCTGCCACCCTAAAATAAGAGTTTCCTTTCAAAATGTGTTGTCAGACCAGTCTTTGTGTTGTTCCATCTCTAATGTGAATCAAAACATAAGATTTGTCTGAAAGGGAAAATCTCCAAGGAGGAGTTTGATATAGAGAAAATATAATTTCTGTACTCCTATAAAATTTTAATATGCAACTAATGCTGGCACTAGTGGCCAAGGGGAAATGTGTGTTCTTTGCTTTGATTAAAAAAAAGTATTTCCTGCAGGAAAGAAGCCCTTGAAGAATGAAACCCAGTACAAATGGATACCTGAACATTATTTTTGGGGGAAACATTTAAATTTAGCCACGCAGTTCACCCCTGCCAAAATTCATTGAATCATGAGGGTAAGGAAAATCATGTAGTACCAAGGGCTGTAGTTATAGGGGCACACAGGACAAGTGAGGAGTGGAAGGACGCGAGTGCCCTCCATTGCCTATCACAGAATAAATCAGAGCTGAGATCTTTCTTTTGTGTGGTTTGGAACAGACATGGGCCTCAAAGACACAAGATTTGGACCAAAAGACAAGTCATCACTTTATCTAGTTGTAATTAACTCCAGGTGGTTTCTGCTAATATAACAGAGATTTGAGTCTCATTTATCTTTTTTATTTGGAGACAGCACAGCTTTCACATTTTTGGGAAAAGTCAGAGGAAAAAAATTAATTGTTTTCTTATTATGGCAGATCACATCTTTCAGTTTGAATTCTTGGCTTGATTTTTCTTTCTTTTGATAGTGATAACACTGCCTGCCACTCTCTGACAGATGAGCTGAACATGACATGGGACAAACCAAAACTGTTGAAGGTCTGGGCCAATCCTTAAAACCGAATCTTGTCTATCAGAACAGCAATGAAAATAGACGTTTCTACTGATGCATACTTGTCTCTTTCCTTGACAGTAAATCAGTGCCATCAAATCCTCTTATTCAGTCTTACTCTGCATTTTGTAAGAGAGAGATTTTTGAAGGATTTCTTCCTTCTTTCTTCTTGGCTGTGTCAACTACAAAACCCTGTAGCTCTAACACATCTCTCTTTTTCTCCCCTCTCTCTTTTATGTCAGCATAAATCAGGAAAGGTCACTGGAAAAGCCAAGACGGTATAAAGCTGCTGGGACAAAGCTGGGGCTGTTGTTTCTGTTCCATGCTGGCCTTAGAGCAGACACCTAAAACATGTTATTGCCTGAATGCTGCTTGTAGTCATATTCCTCTCTGGAAACTGAATCCTTCTTAAGGGAGCCCTGAGGTCTGAATATTTGGCTTCTTTCTGGTCCCCTCAGTCTCCGAAGAGAGATAAGGTCTCAAAGACGAATTGAGAGACTGAGCAGTACAATTAATTGGAACTGGATAAGATCTGCATGGACTTTTTATGACTTGGAATGCAAGAGTTGCATGGTGTGGCTCTGCATTGATGGCTGAGAGGAGCAGGGAGTAAGCTCCAAGAAAGAGTTTGTGCTTCTTCTGGAGGGAGAAAAAATGCAGCGTTACTCTCTCCTTGTGCTGCAGCTGAACCTGATTCAAGGGGCCTGGTGCAATAGTGCTTCTTAGCACAAAACAACAGCAGCAAGAGATGGTGGGAGTTCTCTGGATCCCTTTTGCATTGCAAACAGCCACCATTTGCATGAGTCCATTGCAACAGCAGAAAAGGTGAAATACGAAACTGCTTCCCCACCCTGGTTTGTAAGGAAGTATCAGATTCTGGACACCTGCAGCAATTGACTTCTTTCCAGCACAAGTCCAAAGACATTCAGCTTTCCAGCAAGTAATTTCCTCCTAGGAAAGAGGCACAAGAGAAGGGAAAAATGGAGGAGAAAGTGAGCAAAGATAATACTAGTACAAAATGTTTCAACAGGAAAATGCTGTGCAGGCTGCATGTTGGGAGGAGGAAAGAAATGGAACACGCAAGGCAGGGAGTATCTTGAGGTAGCTACAGCTGTCATGGTCAGTTTCAGCTTTGCTTGTTGTCTTTGGGAATAAAGGGTGAGTGGAAGATGTGCTGATACGTTAAGGCTGTTAAGATGGGATGGAAAGTCTCAGTGATGCAGGGTGTTTATATGGTTGAGGTAGATCATATTGCTGTTTCCCCCACGTCCCCCAAAACCAGCAATATGACTGAAAGAACTGAACATACTAGAATAAATCCTGTCTTGGCTACTTGGGAGAAACCCCAGAACAGCCCTTCTAATATAATCAAGGTCACATTTTGGCCAGAGCTGTGGGATGCATTAGGAGACTGCTGCAATTGTCCCGACAGGCAGTGCGTTGGTTTATTTAATGCCACACCGAGGCGTTCTCCCTTGCTTAACATGGGTATAGACCCTGCTGTGACTTGGCTCTATAAGCAGGGTTTACAACTATTTAGTTTCTCTTTTAAGTGCTTGTGTTATTTTTGAGAATTATGATGTGTTTTCATGATAATAATACAATTTTTATAAATTTCCAATCAGCTTYGAAAACATTTTAGTCCAAACCTTCCTGATGACTTAAATTTGTTGATTTAATCTAATTCAAGAATCTACATTCTTAAATCCTTGAAGTTCTCAAAAACTGCATTTGAAGACACTAACTGAAAACTTTGAGTTCATTTCAAGTGAGTTTCATTTTGAACAGCTGAACTTTCGGCACTGGCTGTGAGGTGATGTTAGTTTTTCTTTGGTTGGCTAAAGCCAGGAAACTGCTTGTCTGGCACATCAACATGGAATTCAATAAGTGGCATAAGCAAGTAGACGATCTAGTCCCTGAGGAATGTTTTATTATGTGGAATGGATAGGAATAATACATATGCAAGTGTACACACAAAAAGCATTATAATTGCTTAATATAGTGTGTACAGATGCATTTGAAGCTGAGAGTTAGTGACAACAAATTAGATGCAAAAAGGCCCTAGAATGGGTTAGCAAATGAAAATGCAAAAAAAAAAAAAAGAGAGACTCAAAAGTGGATAAATATTGCAAAACATAGAGTATTTGTGGAAAATCTTTAACCTTTTCAGAAACTATAGTTACGTGTTTGCAACGGACTTGATTTCTTATGAGTAGAATTTGTTTAGTCTTCTCAAATGCAAGAATTCACCAAATATGATTTGTACTTGTAATTTGTAGAATATTAATGGATTTTAAGTGGTTCCAGCAATTCCATTAAATGTGGATGGAACAAATAAGTGAACAGTTTGCCAAAGATGGAGACACCACAGTTGTGAAACCAGCCAGTGGTTTATGTCAAACACAGTCATTTAAAAAATAAAGCGGTGAATTAAAGTAAAAGTGTCTTAAAGATTAGGTATTCTACAAAGTGTTGCTCTAAATGAAGACAGAAGTATGAGCAGTAACATCTGGATGGAATAAAGACCCATCTGAGAACTAAAGTAAAATAGCATTGCTTATTTGAACAATTCCTGTGTTAGAAAATAGAAGTTAATATGAAGAACAAGAGTCTCTGGGAGATTTTGGAAGAGGGACAAAAAGTTGACAATTGATGCAAAGTTTTCAGCAACTTTACTGTCCCTCTTAAGTTAGATAGTTTTTTAGCATTTGCTTATGATGTGCCCAGTGCCTGACCATACGGCCTGCTTTGGGCATCTTGGAGGTGTAAAGTCCACAGAAGGAGGCATAAAGCCAGCTGGCAAGAGAGCAAGGGTGGCACAGCATTTAATTGCAAATGGATTGCAAGGTAATCCCTTCTGTGTAACTCCTCTGCCTTCACCAGAGGCCACATGGGGACTGAACATATGTGTGTTCTTTTGCTTGTGAGAAAACACACATAACAGCCCAGTTTAGGTTTTCCTTTTGTTTAGAGTTTTACTTATAGAGTGGTTTTAGTCAGTATGGAGGTCCCATATGCAAAGACATTTTTACTTTCGTAAGAACCTCTGTCTTGCATACAACAATTTTCTTTATTTGGCCAACTTCTTCCTCATTAACCTACCAGAGAATTATACACACCAGGGTTTATTTAGATGATCTTTCAAGTGTCCTTCCTGTTTATAGAGTGATTAGCCACATGCACCAGACAAAATATGAGGCCAGAGAATGGAGGATACCATGCTAACAGGAAGCACCTTCATGTAAATAAGGGTGATGCTCCACATCATCCACTAACTGCATCTTCCCGCAGGATGCAACCAGCTTTGAAATACTTGTTTGGAAACAGAAGTATTTCTTCTATTAACAGGATTAAGCAAAATATGAGATGGCCATGTTTGCGTTTACACACACACAAAAAAAATAAAAGGCGCGTTCTGAAGTTGAGTGTAGAGAATTTCTTTGGGTTACTGATGCTGTCATACCTTTGGGAGAGTAGATCATTCCTTTGCCTGATGGACTGAGATAATCTCACCTTGATATTATTTACCTTGACCATATGAACGAACTTTCAGCTATGCACTGGAGAAGACACTGTAAGTGATAGAACAGGCTCCTAGGGGCACGCTGTAGTGTTTGTTCAGAAATCTGTTATTCCTAGGGTACTTATTAAAGGCATAATCATATCTGTTGTTATTACTATGTTTGTGCCATTATTTGAGGACACATATGGACACCAGAACTATCACCAGCATCAAGTCTTCCCTCATTTCTTTCTGAAAACCAAAGTGTCTGCGTGTTCAAAAATGCTTGTCAAATAAAATAGTGAAAACAAATTTGTTAGTTTTTATTAGGAATTTTTTTTTCCATTTTGGCATCTTTTGAATTTCGTGGTGTTCCCCAGTGCTCATGGATGAAAGTGTTGTTTCTGCATCTAAAATGGACCTTGTTGGTCTCTCAGTAGGTGACAGTTGCCTGTGACCTCCCGTGGGCCCAGGCCTGCATGTGGTGCACTGACCTCACCCACTCACAAACAAACAACAAAGATGATCTAGAAACTCGTTGATGAACAAAATTAAACACTGCAGGTCAAATGGAAATCAATTACAAGCTGTACATAAGGCTTTGGAAGTCAACACCAGCTCTCACCCACGAATTGGGATGGAGGCAGTGAAGTGTTAGGTCAGCTCATGTCACCCTGTGGCTTTGGTGTCCATTTTCCACTCACTATAGGGTAGGGAACTATAAATATCTAAGACAGTGGATGAAGTTAACAGATGACTTGGACATAGTGATAGATCCTGTGCTGAACGCATTGTGCCAGAACAAACAAATAAAATAATTTAAGAAAAAAAAAAAGCTCTTTTTGTAGTAAGCAGAAACATGGTCATAGCCATGTAAACAAAATCCATTAATTTTTACATTCAACTCTACCTCTGATTTTTGTATGAATTCTAATTGGTATCATCCGTCTAATGCAATTAAACAGTTTTTGACACTGATCCTCTCTTAACATTTAAATGAACACAGATAATTTATCCTTAGCAGTAACATCAATAGGACTGACCCCAATAGACTTACAAAAAAAACACCTAAAGGAATCAGAAGTCCAAAGCCCATGTATTTGTATTTGTATTTGTATTTGTATTTGTATTTGTATTTGTATTTCTATTTGTATTTCTATTTCTATTTCTATTTCTATTTCTATTTCTATTTCTATTTCTATTTCTATTTCTATTTCTATTTCTATTTCTATTTCTATATACACAATGGTTTGAAATGACCTATGGACTATCTTAAGATGTTATTTTATGCCACTAATCTTTGAAAACAATTGTGAGTTGAGATGGCTCCAGTGCTTCTGTTTAAAATGCAAGTCATGACTCCTTGTAACACCTATGTTAGAAGTCCATAACATGTACAAAAATATCCTGAATGAAGAAATAAATTTTTAATAAATCTAGCAGTTATTGCAGACTTCTGGAACTATGATAAGAACCCACCATAATTTAACTTTTTGTCTTGATATGGAGTTATTTTCAGTCTAAGTTAGTAACCAAAAATGCGGGGTGTTCCAGGTTGTGGGTCACAATGGTGATGATGGACATGCATGTCTTAACCACAGTCCTTTTGATTTCCAAGGCATTCACAAAAGTTCTGCAGACACACATAGGATAAAACAGCCCAARCTTTGTTGACCCAGCACCTGACCCAAAACCTGAGGATTGCCCTATCAATGCTTTTTTGGATCTGAGTGTCTTCAGTCTCTCTTTGTGTTTCTCTTTACATTTCCTGCTATTTCTTGCTCTTGTCTTCTTAAACACCCACCCTCACACAAAACATATCAGAGCCCCATCTTGCTTYTCATCTGTTGCTGAGCAGATGTAAGATGTGTAACTCACCTCTGATTGGGGTGGTGATGAATTCCTGCATCTTGAGAGCTCTGCACTCAGCTGTTTTTAACCCAGGGAGGCTCTCTGTCAGACTGGTTGACAGTAGTGAACATACCCAGATTATAATTCTTTTAGTGTGTGTGTTGCACAGTTAATGATACATGTGAGCCTTGTTAAGATTGGCATTTTGGGCCAAGGACTTTATTTATTGTTTCTGACACAGAGCTGGGTACTTACAGCATTTAACCAGCAATGTTAACTTTGCAGTCAGGAGCTTGCTGGATTTATCTGTGGTTTGGATATACTTGGGTGGCTGGGAGCTTTCCAACAATATTGCAGCACGTTTATCTCTTTCATGCATCGTGGGATTAATGCAGTAGYAAAACATAATTTCAGTCTAGGCAAGATGGAAAGCAACAATGTAAGTAAATCTGCACATTCATCTCTATGCTGCATTTATTTGAGGAAAGACTTTCCTTTATCATAATTATTTTATGTGTAGAAGCCTATGGCATCTCATGAAAGTCTCCTCTGGCCAGGAGTCCTGGAGGGAAAAATTAATGTGTGTAAAAATCAAACAGATAACAATCTATGCGTTTAAGATAGGCATGACCACCAAGGAAGCCCTGGGTCAGAGCATTAAATATTCTCCCTTGATCCCAGGGGCTTGGCTCCATTGCATGCTGGGACCTGAAATCTCCAAGGACAGGTGACTACAGCTGCCTGCAAGGAGTCTCAACTGTGGAGTTTTATAGCTTGCATCTGGCTCACAGCTCATACCTTAAACATCCTCCAGGGAGCTGACAGTCTCATTTTTGTTCTTTAAACACTAGAACAAAATTAAAATGAAAATCTAAAATACAAACCTTTTCCCCAAACGATGTGAAGGTCAAGGAAATAACCTCTTCTGCAAAAATAGCATGAAAACACATAAAGAAGAGCAGATATCATGAATAAAAGTAAGCAGCTATTAAAACGATGCTAGCAATCTCCTTTTTAAACTGGCTAGCAGTGCGGAAAAGTTGAAAATGTTCTTTCAAATGACTTTCAACAGCAAGGGATAGGATATTGCACTGGGCACGGTATTCTGAGAGGTGGGTCCCACTACGTTCTAACTCACATGCGTTTTCCATAATAAGTCAAAGCAAAGAACTACTTTCCACATTCCTGTTTTTAAAAGTGAACTTTCAAGAGAAAATTCCACCATGACTCTTCCATCACAAGTCGTCTAATAACAGTGGTGGGGACATGCACAGAGACCAGAGCAGAAATGCTGATGGTGCCCTTGGGAACAGAGCTCCCTACTTAGCAGCAGATCCTGCATGAAATGCATGAAGGGCTGGAGCATGGGGCTTCAGACATCAGTTCCAGTTTGTAAGGAAACTGTTTGCCGGTAGTGCTCCCAAACTGCCCTAAGGCTTCTGAGCAATGTGAGTGTGTTGGTTTTGCAGAGCCTGGTTTTTGGTAGCAGGGGGGCCACCGAGGTGGCTTCTGTGAGAAGCTGCTAGAAGCTTCCGCCACATCCAGCAGAGCCAGTCCCTGATGGCTCTGATGACGGACATGCCACTGGCCAAGGCTGGGCCAATTGCAGATGATGGTAACGCCTCTGTGATAACACGTTTAAGAAGAAATCATAATAAGTTTGGGGCATAGTTGTAGTTTTCAAGCTAGAGAAGAGTAGGAGTGAGAATGTGTGAGCGGAACAACAATGGAGGCACCAAGGTCAGTGCAGAAGGAGAGGGAGGAGGTGCTCCAGGCACTGGAGCCGAGATGTCCCTGCAGCCTGTGGTGAGGACCATGGTGAGGCAGTTGTCCCCCTGCAGCCCATGGGGGCCCACGGGGGATGCAGAGGTCCACTTGCAGCCCGTGGGGGAGGTGCCCACGCCAGAGAGGGTGGATACCAGGACACTGTGATCCAGAGGAAGTCCCATGGAGAGAGAGGCCTTGCTTCCAGGCTGGAGCAGCCTGTCCTTGGAGGACTGTACCCCGTGGCAGTGACCCACACTGCAGCAGTTTTGGGAGGACTGTCTGCCCGTGGGATGGACTCAACGCTGCAGCAGTTTTGGGAGTGCTGCTGCCCGTGAGATTGGACCCAYGCTGGAGAGGTTCACAGAGAACTGTCTCTCGTGGGAGGGACCCCATGGTGCCGCAGGGAAACGACTCGTCTCCCTGAGCAGCAGAAAGAAGATCTTGGGTGATGAACTGACCAAAACCCACGCCTCATCTCCCTGCACCGCTGGTGGGAAGGAGGGAAGGGTTGGGGGGAGAAAAGGGTGTCTTTAAGGGCTTATTTTTACTTCTCATTCTCCTACTCTGATCTTGTTAGTAATAAATTCACTTTATATCATTAAGTAGAGCCTGTTTTGCCCTTGAAGTGTTTTCTCCTGGTCCTTATCTCAACTTATTAACCCTTTGTTAAATTTTCTCTCCTCTGTCCAGTTGCAGAGCTGGTGTTTGGCCAGTGTCAAACCACAACAGTGAGGAAAGATGATTTTCCCTGCCTCAGGAAGAGTCCTGGCACTTACCTCCTTGCACAGGAGACTGCAGGAGGAAGGACAAGCAAAACTGAGTGTGGACAGACAGAGATGTTTCTGCACCCCATGCAACCTGCCTGTCCCTCAGCAGCTGGCAGTCGACCACATCTCTCACATAAGTGACAGAGTAAGAACTCCTTTATTGCCACAGGCTCTTCCTGGAGCTAAAACCAGTTCTGGGACAGACAGTGTAAATGTGCTGAGTAGAGAACAGCAGCCTCTCTCCCTACCCACAGGCCAGGAGAACTTTGATCTGACTGCTTTATGAGTGTGGAAGTGCAATTATCATTACACACAAAATGTACTGCAGCCTGGTGACTCAAAAAACTCAGGTCTTTGTTGCAGCATTTTGTGCTGACTGTGTTTCTGTGTTTTTATGATGCATACGTAGACTGGAGATCAAAGGCTATTTCTAGGTCATTTCGCCTATGAGATTATTGAGATTTCCTGCTAAATCACTGAGAACAGTGAAAATTTGCAGTGCTTTTATTAAACTTGCACAGTCAGCACGCAGCAAAATTAGAAGGTATGTCAACTTGGGTTTGAGTACCTCAAAGAAACCAAAATGCTTAAAAACCAAGCAGTTAAACAAGTCAACTTATAAATCTCCTGAAAAATCCCAGAGACCTTCCAATCTGTCTGCTGACACCTTCTGCCTGTCTCTGACCCTCCTAAATCAAAGCATTTATCTAAAGTACAAAAGTTGACAGTTTGCATTTAATAAAAGTTGCTTGTCTTGTCAATCTGCAGAACTCTTGTTCCCACTGGCCATTTCCTTGATGATGTGTTATAGCAATGCAATAGCCAGCAGCACTTACAGAAATAGACGCAAAAAGTGGCCTGATTAGTTTTAAATATGTTCATTCTTTAATACAAAATGTAGGTTGGAAAGAGATGCTGTGTATTTCAACTAGCAGAAATTCTGTTTTGGGGGAACAATTACTGTTCCTGATAACACACATCGTATGACAAAAGAAAAATACATAAAAGGACCACGGTTTGTTCACAGGCATTTTCAAGGGCTTTGTAATTGACAATAATTCTGGAACAGTTTCAAGCTTCTGTGTACAGTTTTGCTCATCAGTAAAGATCTATTACATTTGCAAGCATCAGAAAAAGAAGTTTATGTCAATATGTGCTGCTTTTGTATCTCTGAAGTTTTGCAGACTTAGGCTTCAGTCCTGTGTACTTCCATGTGGGGTTTTCCTTTACCCATATGCTTTAAAAGCAGCACTTGCTGACAATTTGTAGAATGTAGATTGGAAGCAAATTGTAATTTTGAAAAATATGTATTTTCTTGCATATCAAGTTAGAAGTCCTATTCTTAAGGTACTGTTAATCTTTGGTGCTGAATACCCCACCAGCCTTCACAAAACACGCCCGTGTTACATTTTAAGGGTATTGAAATTAATTGGTTTTATTTAGTTTCCCTTTTGTTTAGAAGAAAGATCTTTTCTGATATACTGTAGAATACACATCAGACTGAGGCAGTCCTAGTTAATGCTAAACTGCTAAATGTAAATGAATATTCATTCATTTACAGGCAATTGCTCTTTCCTGGCCTAGAAGGCCACCTTCCCAGTGACCGTGGATGGCTACATCATCTGAAACAGCTTCTTAAATTTCAGGCTACTTCAGGGGATGTAGACACTATTTGATAGCTTGGAGAGGAAAGCCAAGTGTGTTGGGACCACTTTAAGCACCATGAAAGATCAGCCAGGGTGTAGAGAGCATCAGGCTGCTGGTTGCAGTCTAGGATCACCAGTAGGTCCTGCCGCCTATTTTTCCCATGCTGAGCTGTTGCACCTTCTTCAGGAAAGGGAAGAGGTAAAAGGGAAATGGCTGCTTGTGTCCAGGCCCAGCAATAAGGAAGGATGTGTAGGATAGCTGAAGAGCAGCAAACTCAGCCTCCCCTTACCTGCAGACTTCAGTGATGCCTCTCTGGAAAGCTGTGACAGGGTGTAAGGGAGTGGGTGTGATAGRAGGGGTGGTGCAAGCCTGCACAGACAGATGTGGTGAGACCAGGCAGTGGTTGAGGACTTCTGTGTATGGATCATGTATGTATTTTCTGGGTTCATTTTCACCAAAGTGCTCATTGACAACTCCAGAAATGCATGGACCTCAGTCTGGGTCAGAGGAAGAACTAAGGTGTGCCTATCTCTGCTTCTCAAGACTTCATGGGTATCTTCTTCTGTCCAGCTCACAGGTACCTTTTGAAACTTTATTTCTGTCAAATGTAGGTGGTAATAAAGCTAATACTCTTTTATTGTCCCAAGCTGTCAGAATAGCTTTAAATATATGTATTGGGAAGATGAATCAGGTATTTTTCTTTATAAAAAATTCCGTTCTAAAGTCTCCTTAATTAAATTAAACACGATTTAAATACATGTTTTATTTCCTTATTTTATGAACTATACTCTTCAAAACAAATATTCTGTAAGAAAGTACAAAAAGGCAAAATCCAAAGTTTTGTACCTTTATCTTCCTGTCGTTACTTTGAAAATAATTGTTGCTGAAGAGGGGTTCAGGCCTGTAACTTGAACTTGAATTCAGAAGATTATGCTGGAGGTGCATGGAAAAGACTTGAAGTAGGTATTTAAAGAAATGTACAAATTAAAATGGAAATAAATATTGTATTGAAAAACTAAGTAGGCAGACTGTGGCATGAGGCTTAGGAAAACGCAGCCGAACTTCTGTTGACAGAAGGGGAAGACGGCTTACCTTGTGCTCCTCTCCCCAAGGATGCTTGTGGGAGGCCTAGCTCATGAATCTCACTGTTGGACAATGCTGAATCCTGACCTACGTATGGTTCTAATGAGAGGGATTCTTTGGAAAGCTTGGAAACTCATGACCCTTGGTTTGCAAAAGGCATTCTTAAATAGCAGTATTTTGGACTCCAAAGACAATCTGTGCTTCAGCAGAGTAAAACATTTATTTAGTTCATTTTTCTCTTAAGAAACTCCATTCCAAGTCAGCAATCTCATCTTCTGGTCCTGGTTAAGGCACCAAGCAAGGTAGTCAGGCTTTTACAGTCAAGCTTATGCTAACATAGGCACCCCTCCGCACCCTGGTTTGTTTTGTTATAAGGCAAGTGAGGGTAACCCAAATTTTTAGCAGGGGAACTTCAGAATTTTAGTCCTGGCACTGACTGTGTTTTAAATAGATGGAGCACAGAAGAGCTGGGATTTAGTCACCTGAGGTGTTGGTGTTCATTAGCTGTATTTGTGGTGCCACTGAGAGCTTGGGCTTTTGTGGCACCTCGTCTACCATGCAGAGCAGACCAGTAGGGTAGTTTCTTTGTAAGGAATTTGCCTTTGGACAGTAGCCTGGATTGTGAAGATCCACCTCTGCATCCACCTGGGTTAGCAAGTGTCAGGTTCTAAAGTAATTAGAGAAGTCAAGTTGTGAGACACTGCATTTCATTTGGAAATCCTAAAACCAGCACAGCTGGTGAAGCTGGGGGAGGCTTGGGGGATGGTGTGAAGCCCCTCTTGGCCGTACCACAGAGCCCCTTCCCAGAGGACGGATGTGTTGTGCCTGAGCTTCCTGCAGCCACTCACCATCGTCACTGCTCTGCAGAAGTTTTTTGAGTATGGCTTCAAAACCATGCTGTCTGGACTGAACACGTAAACCACAGTGCGTAGCCCTAAAGCTTAGGCTCAGCCTCCAGAGGGAAAGTGTGGGGGTTTCCTCCAGCCACAGAAAGCTGTGTTAGCAGTCTCTGTGCCAGGCTGTGGTGTAGAGGGAGTGTGTGAAAGTGGCCAGTGCTACCTGGCTCACCATGGGGGCCACTTTTTAGAAATATAATTTATTGTAGGAAAAAATGTATTAGTGTAGTTTAGAGTAGCCCTGAGATCTCTAATTTAGGACTACTTTGAATAACTTCCGGGAATCACAGACTGCCCTCAGGAGTCTCTAAAGCATGGAGGCAGCAACCAGCTCTGTTGTATCATTATTTTTATGCTGCTTTTTCACTGCGGCATACAGACAGCTATTGCAAAAGCTACTCTGTCAGAAGATCAGATTTCTGTTTGCAATTCACCCATGATGGCTGAACAATTCAGCTGCAGAGTAGAGGTTTAACTGACTTTGGTTTTAGCTGTATTTCTAAACCACAATAATATGTTATTTTGATATATATGTCTATGCATGTGTAAATATGTAGTACATATAATATATATAATAGCATGCATTTTATATACATGTGATCCTTGTTTGTATATATAAAATATGTTATTTCCACTGACAGTCTTACTGAAGAGTAGTGCTAGCAAGACGGTGGCCTGGTATAGATTTTAAAATTAGATCAATTTTTAATAATAGACACATTTTTGCTATTCATGGTATTAGGCTCTGCAGTATCTACTAGAAACAAACTGCTCTGGTTGCCTGATGGATCACTGACCCTATTGTTTCTCTTGTACGTCTATATTAAGTTTTCATGCTTACTCATGGTACTCAACTCCAAAGCAAAAGTTTTAAGAGCACACTGAGCCTTCTGTTCCTTTCACTTCTCACTGTAAATCCTTCTACAATACATTTTATTTAATTCACTATAACTCTTTCTCCATTAATTGACCATTTATAATTCACTGGAACCATAACAATGACCTATGCACTACAATGAGAGTAATGGAGTGTCCCCCTGACACAGAGCCAGCCCACCTTGAAAGCCCTGACATTACCACCACCCCACTGGATTAGCGGAGATGTGGTTTATATTAGTGACCTGAAGGAGGTTCATGCCCTCTGGGAGAAGGCTGTTCCCTGGAATGGCAGTGTGATTAATGGTTTATTTACAGCAGTGACATCAAGGCTGTCAGGACTCTTCATCAGTCTTTGATGTAAAACACACTAAGAGGCCCTAGGTCATTCTTATCTGCTCAGAGAAGAGAAATCAGAAATGAGGAGTGGTTCAGCGTGGCCACAATTCCGGTATGATTATTTTCCACGACGGCAAGAGAAGAAGAAAATTACAAGGTCACTTCTACTTCATTGGCCTTATTGGTGAGACAATGTGGACACAAAGAGACCATGGCTTCTCTTTTTTGGCTGGGGGAGGACAGCAAAAGAGCACTAGTGAGAGGCAACATGTTGAGAAAATGCAAACACCTACATCAAATCCACAGGACATTGTGAAGGGAGAGTGCTTCAGTTCAGCACAAATCACCAAACAAGACAAGTTTTTCATACCCTGGGTGAAGCTGAGTTTAGACAGGTAATTTTAGGGATTACTATGTAGTCCCCAGCACTATGATATATAGTCATTTCCCATTTTTAGTATTTCATACTTTAATACTATTTTAGAAAACACTTCCTCTTCTGAAAACTTCCTGTTTTCTTGCTGAGTCGGCTAAGCACAGTCTGATTTTCCTCAGCTCTGTGTACTGGTAAATCCCACGCAGCTCCCAGCTCTCGTGGGCCGGCTGATCAGTGAGATAATGTTGAGGCAGCGTCAGCCCTTTCCCTCAGCCCCCTGATGGGAACGGGTTTGCTGACACTCAGCACGTTTGCAGGGGCAGCCAGCTCCTCCCCTGCCTGATCCAGCTCCTGTGGTGCAGGACTCTTCCAGGAGAGCTCTTGAGTCGGGGGCGTTGCACAGTGTTGTGCCCGTGGTGCTGCATTTCCTTCTCAGAGGACTTACTTACGAATTACTAAGATGCCTGAGAAGTTCTCTTGGGCCTACTTGAAATAATAACTGAATGAAAACCAGTAACTGAATCCGAGCCAGATAAGACTGAAAGTAATGCTGGGGAAGGAAGAAAGCTATGTTGGAGAGGCTCAGCTTCCCCAGAGTTCCCCTCTGTTAAGAAGTCTGGCACTTGCGCTATTGGCATGTTCCAACACTCTTGGCTTGGTGTGGGCTCCTCACTATTTCCCGGTGCCTGAGCAGCACAACCCCACAATAGCTTTTCTGCATCTAATAGCCTGGCAGACTGCACGCTTTCTTACTGGGTTAAGATCTACACATAACAATCTGTGACTTGCAGGAATAAGCATAGGATATCCCTGTGAATCAAACCACCGATCTTAACAGAGCCTTGGCTTGTTCAAAACCCTGTTAACAGGCTTGCTTGGCAGAGCACATTTTGTGGGGCCTGCTCCCTTCTTGGTTTCTTGTAGAGTACTGTATGGAAATTAGAGTATGCAGTAAGGACCACCCAAAGCAAATGGTTTCCATTAGGCTTAATGACTACTTAAACACAGGAGTGCAGCATGTATGTGCAGCAGGACGCAGAGATTTCTCAACAGCAGGTGTTACTTAATGGAAGCAAAAAGCCCCAGGATGTAGTAGAAACAAGCCACCCAAATAAAGAAATCAAGAAACAAATATAGAAGCAAATTAAAGTTTGCACACAATGAAAACAGAGCTAAACAAAGCTGCACTTCCCTGCCGTAACTTTAAACCTCTAAGAGGTCTTTAGACATTGCCGTAGATGGCTTCTAGCCTGCTATAGTATTTTCATGGCAAGTATTTCCATTTAATTAGTACAGTTCTGTGTACAGAACCTAGAGCAGAAAGACTGGAAAAGACAGAAGAAACAAGACACAGAAAACAAATCTTTGTTGATGACTTTCCCTGTTTCTCTTTCCCCCCATTTCATAGAAGATTCGAGGTAACAGAAGTTTATGTGGCTGGTGAGTCAAAACCAACAATCATTACGCTCAATACACACTATACATATATTTTATTATTTTCCAGCTCTAAGAGAATGTTGCACAATTTTCTTGTTTTCTAAAACTTTCCCAGACCACTCCCTTTGTAAAATCTGTGAAAGGGCTTTTAGCTATTTTGTGGTCAAGGCTGTGTCCCCTGTTCAGCCTGCTTGTACCAAAATGCACTTCAGTACACTCAGAAGAAAGTTGGGCTACCCTCAGAAGACCCTACTCCCTTTCTTCTCTACTTCCTAAATTTCTTATGGGAATTCAAAAGCCCAATTTATTAAATACTGCAGGATTTGTTGGTGATGAGCAGCTGCAGCATAGAAATCAACAAGGGAAACCCGAATTTTCTGGCACCCATTTTGGGAAACACCCAGACCCCCCACCGTATTTCTCTCCCACCGATCTTGTCTTGCTATTGCAACCTGAGGCTCATCCCTTGCCGTGCACATCTGTTTGTTCCCTCTGTGCCATCCAGAGAGAGTGCGTCACTCCTCTGCTGCCTGCCGGCCTGCCTGCCTGCCTGCTGGAGGGGGCATGCACAGCCTGAGCTGCTCAGGGCTGTCACCTACGGCGTCTCAGTCAAAGTGTGTGCACTGGGTAAGAAGCCAGCAAGAGTTAGGGAGGGCTCAGGCACCAGCAGCCCAGCTATTAGCTGGGAAGCTCTGTCCCTGGGTGCAGAGGCAGGGCATCTGGATCTGCTCTGGGCTGCTGCTGGTTGCGTCAGGCTAAGGACCTCCCTGCTTTTGTCGGACTCCTTCCTACCACCAGTGTCCCGGGGGAAGGCAGATAGAGTCCTTCCCTCACAGGGAGAAGCAGGTGATGCACATTAATGTTTTAGGAGACCAGCAACCCAAGGGTTAAAATGCAGCTCTGCTACAAACTGTTTTAGGTACAGCTCAATTGTTAGCAGCTGAATCATATTTGCTTCCCGGATCCCCTCCTCTAGGGAAAGGCAGTACTGCCAGTACCCTGCATGACACAGCGAGGACCTGCCGGCTTGCTGGTCCTGCTCCCCACCCAGGAGCCAGCTCCCCACCCACACTGCCTACAGAAGAAAGTGCAGAGGCTTTATCTAGGAGTCAGTGCAAAGCAGGAACAGGGGACAGTAGGCCCTTTTCCCATTGGCATAAGTTAATGGGAGGGATCACAGACTGTTTCTAAAGCCTAATTTCTGCAGAAGTCACAGCTTGAGCAATCCGCTTTGCCAGTGCTCACCCTAAAGAACGCGTCAAATTTCTATTGTCTGCCGTATCCAGAGTCTGACATCGCTTCTCGAGTCTGACATAACCTGCTTTGCATCGCGCAGAGTTCTTGGTGTGGGATATATTGCAGGGTCTGACAGTCCTTACACCGTATGTAACAGTTCTTCAGGTGCCAGATTTTTCCAGTTTAACATGCAGCAGATGTGCACGCAGTCTTTTCAGAACTGTTTTAAAAAACTGCTACAGTGGATCTATTTTCAAAGCTGGCTGGCTAACTAAAGTATCCTTGTTTAAGGATGAATGTTTTCATAACTACCACCGGAATGTCTCGTCATTTTTGCAGTGCTTTGTCTATGAAACATTTAATTAATGACTATTAAAATTTACCGCCAGATTAATTTGTTGATATGATGTGTTCTTTAAAAGTTTTGGCATCCAGCTGGAAAGTTAACGGCTAATACTCAAGGTCTGACAAAATGCAGTGATGCATTTTTTCAAGAAGGAATTACAACTTTTTAATTCTGTAGGTATTTCAAGTATCAAATGCCTGTGGGTTTTGGATGAGGTGTCTGAAACATAGCTAAACCAAATGGATATATAACACTGAAAAACCAAAAGGCAGAGCAGCCACAATACTTGAGGCACAATATCCCTTAAGATTTATAAGAAGTCTCTCTTGAAGCGTGCAAGTGTGGAATGGCTATAATGCTGCTACATCACAGTTAAAGACAAAAATCCTTTTGACTTCACTGGGAACAGTATCAAAGGCAAGCAATAATGTCTGATAATGAAGCAAATAGGAACCTTCTTTCAGTGGGAGAAAAAAGAAATTATATTGTATTGCTGTACATGAAGTTTTCTTTGACAAGAACTGAGTGTGAGGCATGCAGTCTTCTTTCCAGCTCACAGAACGAAGCAGTGTTGATACAGGAGTTTTTACCATGCTTTGGAGGTGTTTGTCCTCCTGTCAAAGTAGAAACACAACAATGTTAGCCAAAGTAGTGACTTCTTACACACCAGACTGCAGAGGTGGTTTTCTGCAAGGATGGATTGTACTGCAGTCAGGACACAGGAATGGGGCTCAGTTGTGAGGTAATAACTAGGCCTTACTGGCAGTGGGAGCAGTGTAAAGTACAGCTGAAGGAACAGTGTCTGAGCATAACACATTAACAAGCCCTGAGTCAGCACAGGCGCTACACTGTAATCAAGAACATCGCCTGTTTACTTCAGTGTGATTAATATCAGTCATCTGCTCTTCGTTAAATGGTTAGATCCTCAATAATAGGAAATTTCCTGGAGTTATATTTGGAAATCCCATCAATCTCGAGAATTTACCTGCTGGCCCTTCACCTTGTGTGGCAGTAGCAATGGCTTTGGTGCCAGGGTGGCCAGCAACAAGGCTAGTCCAGCTGGAGGTGCTGGACACTCAGGAAATCGCAGAGGTGAATCAGAGCTAAAAATTAATTGCTTTTTAATTTAGCTCAGATCTACATACCATGTCTGAAATAAAGTAATGCCTAGGATATTAACAGTGTTACTGGTTATGCTAAAATTTAAAAGGAATCTCTTAGCCTTATGTAGATTAGGCCTCAGTCTTTGACATGGAAACAATTACAACTTGAATGTGGTCTCTTTTTCACTGTCATCCTGAATTTGCCTTGCCTCTTAGCAAACTAATGCCTGTCGAAAAGATTAATGGATTAAACATGGCCAGAGCTAAGCCTATTAGACTAAAGCCCCTTAAAATCAATCCATAGCTTGTAAAGGAAGAGATCACCTGAAATACAACCCTCAGGGAATATCTACAGGATGCCATGACCATCCCTACACCATGGCTGCTGTTGTATGCACAACTAGACCAGACATGCCAGCTCTGAGTGTCACACAGGCCAAAGCTGGTCACTGGGGCCCGAGGTGAGCTTCTTGGCACCTCACAACCACCCAAGCCATACCCTACATAATTAGTTTTAGCATTGGGAAAGATTTGTTCTCAGATGACTTTACTGGACTGTGTTTCCCTTGACTTTCCAGAGGTTTCTTTTGCAATTCGTGGTCTGGGCTCAGACCCCAAAGTAACTGCTCCAGACAATCTTGCTGATATCATCTCCCACTCTGCCTGCCCCATGGAGCCTCATGCTTCCCTGCAGCTCCATGATGTCTCCCAGCATTTTCTCAAGAGGTTTTGAAGAATATTTCACAAACAATTGCCCTAGCATGCCGAAAAGAATACCCATATTGTTTATCTATTCTCCAAATTATTTACCACAACTGGTCATTTTAAAATATAGTTTACACAGTGTTTGAACAGTTTATTTCATAATTTAAGGGTTATCCTTAGAGATTTTTAAACATTCTGTAAACTCTTATTTTTTTAATAGATAATTTTTTCATATATAAAAATGTAAATGGAGAGAGGGACAAGAGAGCGTGACCCTCAAACTGGGCCTTTAGAAAAGAGAAGGGAGTCACTCTTTCAAGTCTGCAGCTGACATTACCTTTCTGCTCCAAGATCCAAAGCACACACTGTGCCTTAGAAAACCCACACCTGGAATTTATAGCCACTGGAAGTGGCACAAATGGAAGACAATAGAGTTTTGATGCTTTTCAAGCCAATTTGGCATGTGTTCATGCTGAAGCCAAAGGGATTGCCTAACAGTAGGCTGCTGCTCCAAAGTTTGCAGATATGGCGAGGTAGCAGAGGCTCCCTGTCTCCAGTTTCATGCTGCTTGTTAAACTTGCAGTGGAAGATAAGCCTTATAAAGAGMCATATAACCTTCTCCACAGTTTGACAAGTCAGCAGCACCTAACCCAATACATCAGATTTTCACAAGTCAAATTCTTAATTCAACCTCAAGCCTGCCAGACCCACCCATATTTAAGAATGCAGGGGTTTAAGAGAGTTTATCTTACATGTGGGGAATATAATGTTGGAGACAACTAGATGCAGTGTRAGCAAACACCTCACAGCTCCCCAGGCATGGTGTTCAGCCCATTCCCAAATCACCTGGTTGTGTTGCAGTTATCTGACTTCATTTGACTGCAAATTATAGTCAGTGGTCTCCTGTAACATGACAGTTCTATACTAGTTTGTAGGTCTTTTGATACTGGAAAATCAGATGAACAAATTAGCTGCAAATAGATACAGACTAAGACAAAATCTTTTCGGGAAAATCACTTAGATGTCAACCCCAAATTCAAAGAGCCCAACAAGCAGGCCAAGCAAAAGGAAGTGAGAATCACTGACCCTAGTGTGAAATACAGAGTCTTTGGGAAAAGTACACAGGGTCTTGAGTCAACCAACTGTTAACTAAAGTGACAAATTATTTTAACTATCTCTGCAGTTATGCTTCCAGATGTAGAAAGCTTGATTTTTAGAGGTTTTCCATTCTTTTCAGAAAAACTATATTTCTTGAAGTGATGTCAGGTGGTAAAAATCTCACACTGAGAAATTTAAAATATTTTCAATGTAGAATCTTCAAGTAAATAATACTACAAATTATACCTATAAAAAAATGAAACAACCTTGCTCTTTAGGACAGTGTTTACATTGCACGGATTTGACGAATGAACTAGAATCTGATTGATGGTCCAAAAATGCTCACCATATGTCCCTCCTCTGTATTTCAGAAGACTAGATAAACATACAATGCTTTCTTGAGAAGAAAGATTTTGTAAGAGCCGTATACGTAAAACGCAGTACTTTGTGAATAAGAAATGTTTTATCTCCATAGATATTCTCATCTTTAAAAGCATGGTATCTTTTCATTTAGCTAGGAATGTATAGGATAATTTGTTTGTTCCTTTTCTTAAGGAAAAACAGGGCTCTCTTCTTGCCTGAGAATGTTGTTCTGTCTTCCTTTTTTCTTAATTTTTTTCAGGATGAGCTTTGTGATGTAAGTCATATTGACAATTTGAAGTCACTCTAAAAAACAACAACAACAGTGTTTTGTCTTACTGCAATAGCAGTGTAAAAGTTTAGACACTGGCAGGAGCACCCTGAGGGGTGTAAGGTCACTTGTTAGGTTTTTTAAATCCATTCTCTCTTCATTGCAAATGACCACTGGAATGTCATGAGCATTTGGAAATCACTGCTTTTGCCTTGAAGGTATGCTGAATCTTTGCTGTGGAGAATGACCATAATGCTTTAAAATCTAACTGACCATCAACATTTCCAGATGTGCAAGGAGGACTGATTTCTTTCTCAAAGCTCCTTTTCAACACACAGCAAGCCAGCAACACAGTTCAGAACATATGGAAAAGGCACCAAGTGTCTGACCTTCTGCTGGAAGAGACCGTTACTTGAGATTTGTCCAGTGTGTATGTTACATAGAAACTAGTGCTAAGTATACAAAGCAAAACCACATTTTTGGCTTTAGTGAAACAAATTGCAGCTTCTGACTCTCCAAAAGAATGCAGGCTACAGAAAAAGGAAGGAAAAAAATGAATGCATCCAAAGTAAAAGAAATCCAACATGCTTAAATCCAAACCCTCCCAAATGTTGTGTTTAAATTAAAATATCAAGGGAGTAATTTACTTTTAATCGACACAGTATTTATTTCTGCTAAAAAGGTCCTGTGCGACTTCCTTTCTGCATGCACATCTACAGTAATATTGATTTTCATGATTTTAAGTTACTGTTGATTCTTTAGTAGAACATGAAAGGGAATAATACTATTAATTTTTGATAATAGAAAATCCTCATACAAATTAAATTACACATGCAAGGCGGTATACATTATATGTATTTTTTCTATTACACATGTAATGGAACCTSTAATACCATAATTCCTCCTTCAAAACAAGAGTCTTTTCTTCTTTGTCTCTTTCCTTCTCTCCATGTAGCAATATACCTTTAAATGAATAAAGTTCCCAAAGTAACAAACAAACAAAAACCTAAAGCTTGATTTAGTGTCATAATACCATGGCAGTAAATGAAGACTCAGGAAATGTCCTATTCCAAATGCATAGCTAATAACAGAGACTTAAGGCACTGTTATAAAATATAAACTATTCACCAATTCTTCACTGGGCTGTACTCCAGGGAAACTGTATTCTGCTTTGCAGAATTCTAGGGCTGATAGAAATGTAAATAGGATAAATATCTATATTGGAAGAAGATTTTGCTTTTCCACATTGAAACTATCTCAGAGAATGCATAAATCTAAGAGTGGATAATACTTTATTTTGCCAGACCCCAGGTATGTTAAATATATCCTCTCAGAAGTGCATTTTGTTTCTGTTTTAAAGCAACAACAGCAGAATCGTGAATTGTATGAATTAAAACTTATGAATAGTGCAGGACACTGAGCTAGTGAAGTTGCTTTGAGGTTTTCCTGCAGAGTACAATGCTTATATCAGTCCAAGTATTATTTGATTCTCCAGTGTCTGACATGCCATTTCACTTCATTTTGTGGCAGAATTTGGCCTCAAAGCTCAGGAAGTAAAGGGTGGTTACACAGCTTTTTGCAGTTATCACTCTTGCTGCCAGTAAAATGCTATGGATCCTGCCATAGGCTCAGCCTTTTAGAAAGATTTGGAACAAATGTATTTCAAACTATAAGAAGTTATTTTTACATTGGAGAAAAGAGTGTAAAAAGAACCTTTCATGTTAGTTTAATTGGGTCAGCTTATAGGACCAGCCATTTGGCAAGAGTATAACTTTCTTCTTGGTGATAAATCCCCTACTTGGCATTAGACCCCATTGAAATATATTCTGTCCTTCTACCACAGATGTTACACTTATATATTTTTGTCTTGTTTTGACAAAGTCATCATCTGAAGGATGAAAACATGAAATCATTCAAACACAATGACTGAAAGGTGGCTCATCCAAAATACTAACTGCATTTCCATTTTATTGGTTGAGCCATTCCAAATTCCTGCATATCTTGTAAAACCCTCCCAGATATTTTCATTCTTTGACTGATGCACAGAGGAACCTCTTTGCAGAAGCCCTCCCTTTATCTTTAAGACACTAGCTCAGGGAGGAATTGATGTCCTCCTTTGTCTTGTCCAGGTTCAGTATGGGGTTTGTCCTCAAAGAAGGGTTCCTTGTACAAGGCGTGGCAAAAAAATTAATAATAGCTGTATCCTGAGGGTACTTGATGAAGGGTGACATTGGCGAATGCAGCTGTAGCCACAGGGCGTGTGAGAAGCACTCATGCACAAAGAACAGGCAAGAAAGTGAGAAAGGGGACAGGAAAAATCCAGGCAGACTTTAGCTGTCACGACCAGCGAAACAGGGATGGGTTGGTATAGATTTAAAAGGTCCAAAAGTGAGACATAGAAATTCTGGGTGGTTATATAGGCTGCTGAGTCCAGTCACAGTTATATGGAAGGCACAGAATAAGATTTGTTCCAGGCAGCTTTTAGCTGTACAATAAAACTTTACAAAATGTTTTAGGAAAAGGTGTTGCTCAGGAGCATTTGTAGATGAGTCTTCAGGGAGATGTCAGGATATAATGCCAGGTCTTCATACAATTACATCTCATGCTGCAAAAATCTGTCTGAAATTGATCCCTTAGTCACACTTTGTTGGCCTCTTAGATAACTTCTCTTCACACTTGAAAAATGAAGAGGATGTAAAAATAGCAATATGCCATGGAAATCATTAGGGATTGCTTATGTGTGTCCAAGAGAAAATATATGGCTTCTGGAACCATTTTGTATCTGCTGAAGTCATTAGATTGTTGGATGATTAGCTTGGGGATAAAGAGGTTCAGGTCCTTGGCCACAATGCCCAGCATTGGATAGTGAATAGCCCCATCCCTTCCAACGGGCTTTCCAGCAAGCATGTTGTGTTTAAAAGGGTTATGCCTCTGGAATGAGATCTGTTTGGTATCTGTACACATGGACATTGATGTGTTTCTTGTCAATATTTTTAGGAATTCAGCTACTTGCTAGCTAGTGCAACAGCCTGATGTTGGAAGGAAGCCCATAATGGAAAAAAGCCCATGGGTTTACACACAAAGAAGCTGATGTGTGAATGAGATTTTGTATCAGCCTTGGCAGGGCACACTGTTACTGAAATGTCCTGTCTTTCCCACCGGTGCAGGGTGGTTTATGCCTAGCAATAAGAGGATAATTGAAGACTGGGAGTGTTAGAAGTGATTTCTTTTGGACCCAGCAGACGCTGGAGATTTTTACTACTGTTACTGCCATTATGTGTGTGCAGAAAATTCTCCAGCGGAACAAGCAAGGTTGTACCACAGCATAAAATGCTCACATGATGTTCTGCCTTGATTCATCCTGACAAACCATTTATGCCCTCCAACTTGCCAGCGTGAGACTGATGCATGCATAGAGGGCCCAGATCAATGGGATGGGGTTTGGTATCTCAAATCGGTTGGTCCTTTTTTTTTTTCTCCTTCTCTCATGAGTGTGGGTTAGGAGAGAAGTTGCTGTGTGTAAGGCCAGTGAAGGGACGAGAAACCAGTCATTGCCATTTCCTCACACTCAGCTTTGATCAGATGTTATAGTTTTTTTAGTAAAAAAATCCTTACTAGCTCCAACACTAATCAATTAGTTGGTTTAATATGTATTTTGACTTAAGGGCTTCAAAGTGCCATTTGTCTTAAATAAGCCTCTGATCTTGTTTTTCTGAACATGCTAAACTGCTTCCTCTAGTAATATCTCAAATCTTTTTTTATATCCCACAGCTTTTTCCTGCCTCAGCCCAGGGACCAAGTGTCTCAGAGGGGCAGCTGATGTGGCCTCCTACTCCTTCAGCTGTGCCCCTGGGATGGTAGACAACCATCACCTCTGCCAACACCTCTGTGTTTATATTTGGAGATGGAAAGAATGGAACTTGCCTCCTCTTGTAAAACATTTTGAGTTCTCTGACATTTCTCTGTAAAAGAAACAGCCTCCAAGCTCTAATTTGTTCTCCACGAAAGCAGATGTCTAATAATTCTAATGTTTGCAAAATTCTTCTCATTTTTACATCAAGCAGCAACATTTATTTTAACTGTGCTTGCTAGGACATTGTGACAGGATGCCTTTCATACAGTGCTGAGACCATCACAAAGACTGCACATTCCTTTTGATTACTTTTTTTGCTTTGTACTTCCTCAGTTTTCTATTTTTTGTTTTTGGAAAAGATGAAACAAAGTCAGTGGTGCCTGCCTGAAAGAGAGATTGGGGCCTGTGGATTACTGGGTCAAAGCCTAAGCAAGCAGGGAGAGAGAAGGACCATCTGTTGACCTGAGCACAAATCAATAGGTTCCCAGGGAAAACAGCAGCAGTTCTTCCTGAAGTGGGTTTTGAGAATGGGTTCAGGATTCATTTTAATGCCCAATTACATCACATCTTTTCCAGGACAGCTCTGATCTCCACCTCACAGAACTCCTAGGGGGATGCAATGGGTGTAATGAATTCTATCAGCTGAGTTGGATTGTGCATGAATTTCTTCACCTGCAAAAGCAAAAAGAAGTTCCTTGGTATTCTGCGCACCCTTCTCACTGTGAGGGGTGCTATGGTAGTTAGTACTAGTGAAAAACTTTCCATCTCGTTATCTAAAAAAGGTTGGGTTTAGGATTTAATAATATGTTCAAATAATTTTGTTGAGTGCAGAGTAGGTACTTAATATTAGGATTATAAATTGATATTTCTGTAATTCATATCTAGGAACATAAATATTAACTTAGAAGCTTAACATTCATGACCAGTGTTTGAAAATAATGCTCCTGTAATTTCATGTATGGTGATCTCTGGAATATTTCAAAACCACATGTTTTACATCCCTAAAATGCCAGTGTGCACTTTCTGTGCAATCAGAAGATACGTTATCCGTCATGAAAGCAGGGGTTTTCGGAGCCTAGAAAATAGGCTATTGTCTCTGCATCACATGACTTTTAATGAGGTTTTAATGTCCAAATGTGGTAAAAGTCCTCCCTCCATCTTACTATTCAAAAAGGAAGGAAATTCACAGGTAACACACAACATGTACTTGGCAAAGTGCAGGTTTTGGCCATTGTTTTCAACCTTCATGTAGCATGTGCTTCACTCCCTGAATCCTAGGCTTTCAGACTATAAAAAGATCTTTCTAAATAAAAGGGTAAAATAGATGGTTTTCAAAGCTGATGTGCTTTGGTTCAGAGCTCTTTCAGGCACAGCCATCCATCCTGTAAGAACAATACGAATATATGCAGGTTTGCCTTGCCCCAAAGTCAAGAATGTAATGGCTGTTCTCCCTACCAAAAATACAGTAAACTGCGTGTTCTACTTAAGGGGTTTCTTCGTGGAAGCCACACCTTTTTCAGAAAAAATCTTTTGATGCTGCCACAGCAGTGTCTGACAGTCCCAAGTCTGCACATGTTTCTCGTGAGAATGACATGTCTTTAATTTACCATAGGAAAAGTGTCTTTGAGGTTATGTAACCAGTATTTTTAGCTGTTGCTGCTATTAGGGAAACTAAGGCAGAAAAGCATGCTGAAAAAGTAGCAGTAACAGCAATGTCCTGGTAATTTTCTCCCCAGTTATTTTCTGTTGTAATTGTGGGAGCGCAGCATGTTGGGAGGAGGGTTCACAATATTTTGAAAGGCCTTGTTAAAATTTAGCAGTAATTCTATTGCACAAGAAGGGAAATCTTCATTTATCTCCAGGATTTCACATATTTATGCCGCCAGCGAGTGTCTTTTGTATTCCTGACTCTCCCAAAGCCCCATCATGACTCATTAAAGAATTTTGTTGCAATAAACTGCTTGCCATCGTTCGTATTTGGGGCCAAGTTTTCTAAAACACGTCAGAGTAAATCCACAAAGGACAGGGACTCTGCCGTGCCCCTCATTAAGGCATCTCCCTGGATTGCCACGCGTGCTAGCTGGGTGCTGGGCTGCCCACAAAGGGAATGGGAAAATTGGTGCTTCTCTGGAGAGACAGAGGCAAGCACACAGAGCTGGAAGCTGAGCACCTGGCAGGGCTGAGGAGAGGAGTAGGACTTAAACTTTTAACTCTGAGTCATCTGGGTGCATGCCTTGTCTTCAAATTAATTAGTCCCAAGCTCTCATCAAGAGATAAGACACAGAAGACACTTAATGAGAGCCTGGGCATAAAGTGATTTTGAAATTGAAGAAGTACCAAGACATTATTATTGTCCAGAATCACTCATGATGGTTAAGTGCTAATGATATGAAAAGCAATTTGATAAGTATTTGCCTCATTTTAAAAGTAGGGACAGGCTGTCTCTGGATCTCATGAGAATGAAGTGCTTTCCAGTTTCTCAGTAACTGAGGGGATACAAAAACAGACTTTTTAGCCAGAGGAAGAGTTTTCAGCTTGGTTTCCTACAGAAATGAGGCAGAAGGATCTCAGTCTGCCAGATCCTGTCCAAATAATTCCAAACCCGCAGACTAATTCTTACCAATTTAGCAGATGACACATTTCATAGATATCAGCCCCCGCAAGCTTTGTGAAAATCAACATCTAGGCAGAGGAGAAAGACCCCATTAATGCTTCAATCCATGAAGGAAAACTCAGCTGCTCGCCATGCTGTTTGACTGCAGACAGCTGTTGCCAGGCCTGCAGGTATATCTTGGCCAGCTGCCTACAGCCCGTGGCTTCAGGTTTCCACATGGCCAGCCAGATTCACACACTTAGGCTCCAGAAAAAGGAGCCTGGGGTGGAAAGGTGAAGCAGGACACAAATTTGGTTTCATCCCTTCCACTGCTACGGTCCTCTTTCACTTGCAGACTAGGCCTCATAAACAGCTGTCTGCAGGGATTTAAATCCCACTGTCTGTAATTTCTACTGTATTTTGAAAATCCCATCACAGAAGTAGAGTTCTGCCATGCTTGGTAACTAATTGTAAACTGCTTAATTTAATATCCGTTGTGTCAGCTGCCTATTCAGGAGCTTAAGTAGGAGACAAAGACAACAAAAGGACTGTACTTACACCTAAGTCAATGTGGTTTCAGAAAAAAATGGGACTTGTTAAATGCTCCTGATGTCAGAGCTCTAGAGGCAAGTGTGAATGGGGCAGATAGCTGACACAGTGAACTTTTGTGATGCATYAACACCATGTAGTTTCCTGATTACAAAGCAGTGCTCTTGTGTATCTAGCAAGACACTTCACAAGTGACTTAAGGTATGGCTAACTGACATCTCCAAATGAGGTCATCAACAGAGAAATGTAGCTAAATAGACCGAGGATGGTTGTGTGGTATCACAGGGACCAGTGTTAAATACATTGCTATCTAAAGAGGTCTTTAATGACCTTCAGGAAAATATTAAATTTCTGCTGACAAAAGTTTTGTGAAGATTAGTGTGTTCAGTCTCAGAATAATTGCAAGTGGAGAAGAATCACCTTCTCTGGAGTATTTTTTTAAGAACAGGTTAGCCTAGATCTGTTGAGGATCGTTGGTTTGTCCTTTCTCTGTGTATAGTTTAGGGGGATAGACTAGACTTGAGGTCCATTCCAGGGTTACATATCTGCTGGCTTGCAGCCTGGACCATAAAGTAACTATGTTAGGCTTACCATCTAGGACTTRCATTTTCTCAAAACTTTCCATTGACACAATACCTGAAAGAGTACTAACATCCAAAAGTAAAAAGTCCACTCAAGACTGATACATGTACCGTCAGTGTTCATGCTTAGTCTTTGTTACCATAAAGGAGGCTGTGAATTCTTCATAACTGACGGGTATGTCTTCTAAATTGTGGTTTCTCTTAAGCTGTGGAATGGAAAGCCATCCAAACAAACAAAGAATAGAAATGTTACTTCCACTTGTATTTTCAAGCAACACCCTTTAGTAAACTACTGCCAAATCAGATTGTCTTTTTACAGAGACAAAATGTATACAACCTAGTGTAAGCAACTCTGTCAAACCTCCCAGTTCCTTAATGGATGAGTCTTCATCTACCAGTGTTTGGAAGTTGGGTGGTCTAAGACAAGAAAGGATCTTTGCACTCCTAGTCTGACTCTAAAGTGTTGTGTTTACYCTGCTGTTGTTTTGTAGTAGAGCAGTGCTGCTGAATAGGCACAGTTAATAAATCCTCATGTGCTGGTGTTCTGGCTGCCTCCGTTCAGAAAGGGAAGGGCAGGGCACTTCCATTGCTTGGATGACCATTGCCAAACCTGTACCTGATGGGATCCTGGCATCTGCCATAGTGGAGCTCCTTCCATGGCCATATATAAATAGAAGAAAGTATTTCTGCATTTACAGATATTTGACAATCCAATGCCACTGAGGAGCCAGAGAGACTGGGAGCTGTTCTCACAGCCCAGATAGAGATCCCCTTAGTAAGTGGTAGAGATTTAGGCAGCTTTTTTTTGAAAAATCTTACTGTTCACACTTTTTCTGCTAGGTTTCCCACAAGCAGGGGAACAACTGCCTGCTATAGTGGACTTTTTTGCACTGATGCAAACTGGTTATACATACAGGCAAGAAGCTGCTCTGTTCTCTGACACAACCACTGCAGAGGAATCAGCCCCTAGAGCAGGAGAAGAGCTTCAGTCGGCTGCCCTGGCAGCCAGCATCGCTCCCAACCCTGCCTGGCCCATGGCAGGTGGGAGGAAGGAGATAGCTCTAACTCTGGTCTCCTGGCTCAGGGCAGGATGTGCATGGAGAAGGTGAGCTCCCACTGGGGCCACCATGGCCTGATGAAAGAGGAGCAAATGAGAATCAGCCAGCTGTCAGCAAAGTAGCATTCAGGGAAATTAAGCGTGGGCATAGTCTGGCTCATCTAGTGGGGGATGATGCAGAGTAAATCACACACACACACATATCCGTGCTTACATAGGCTGCTTCCAGAAAAGAGGAGAAAAAAAACCCAGCTCTGCAACGAGTTGTGCTGATGGGTGAGCTCAGGTGTTGGTGCATCCCCGTAAGAGCACGCTGGGAAGAAATGAGTGGCTGTTGCCTTGCCTCCAGAGCACACATCATGGAATCTCCTTACTCTGTCCAATACAACAACCAGATGAAACTACTAGATAGAAATCATGACTCATCAAACCCTAGTAAAATGCATATGTTACACAGCTGTGCTCTGGGCCAGCCACTTTCCTATCAGCATGTCTCAGGGCTCTGCTAGATGCTCTAGAAGCAAAAAGAAGTAGTCGTTTGCTCTTCCTGCCCAAATGGATACATTTCCTCAGACTTGCTGCATGCGTAAGTGTCTGATCATGTGCAAGCAGGCATGGTAGCCCAGCAGTGTGAGAAAGCACTGCAAGAGCAATGTGTTATTTCAGTGTTAAGCAGTGCTTACTTACAGGAAAGTAACTGAACTGCTTCAGAGAACTACTTCAAAACTCTACCGGGTGTTTCTTCAAAGATAGAAGTTCATCAAGCAATGGGCTATTATCCCTAACAGCAAAGAATTTACCTGTTTGGGTTTTGCTTTGTTTTGTTTTTGTTTTAAAAGGCATGATATTTATATCAAATGCTTACCCACGAGAAATATTAGAAGAATGTCATAAAGCTTGTAAAATTAGACACTGAAGAAATACCAGGAGTTAAACTGCAGTGCACTCTTAACTCATCTCCGTTGCTTAAATGGTAGTGTTTAACCACATGAATGCAAAGACTCTCCTCCTCCTTGCTCAGAGGGGATGATTGTTTCTCAAGTAATAGTACAGCTTTTTCTTATTCAGTACTTAGAATTCTGTCTTATTTGCTGCATGGTATTTAAGATAAAACTGTTAGTTTCTGGCTTAGTCTGATGCTTGGCATTGTGGTAACTTGGTGTTTCACGAGCATTACCACAGGTTTTTTTCTGRTGCTTCATTGAAATAAGTGTACATTATGATGACTTCGAGCATGGGAAGTTAACCAAAGAAAGGTAAAAGGGAAAAATCTGGGCTTTAGGAATCTTCTGGTATAGGGGTCCACTCTGTGAATGCTCATGCAACTGAGCACAGTCCACAAAGCAGCTTAGCTCAGGTTCCTAAAAAGAAGAGGAATATGCAGTAGCCCAGTGAAGAGTTTAGTTCATATAATCTATGTTATCCATGAAGAAGTGAATAGTAAAACTGATTTGCTGGCTAATATTCTGCTGCATTACATGTGAAACTAACTTTTTTCATCTGCGGTCTGCAGCCTCATCTCCCAGAATAAGTTATTTTCTGCAGAATCTAGATTATATCAACAGTTTTATATTGTATCTAAGTCTGTTGTATTTCTATGTCTTCTCTTTCCTTTGCACTAACTCTGGTATGGGATTGTATGGAAAAAATTCTAAGTACTTGTGTAATTGCAAGACAGTATCCCAACAAGCATAGAAGGAACTGCTTTAAGATTGTAGAGACAGCCTCACCTCAGGTTTCAGATGATATTGCCAAACTTAGTCTTATAAGTACTGGTCTTCTTTCTTGTGTATAACCTCCCAGTTTGCTTTTAAAAGACTATTTCTGCCCCAAAATGTTTTGCAACACAGAATTGTAAAGGCATTTATTTGTCACCTGAGCAGCACCTGAGGCCTTAAAAAGTATTGCACAGATCTCTGGCATTTTAAATAACTTAGTTACTGACCCTCTGTAATTGCTGCTTGTCCATAGGGACCTAGGCAAGAGCAAAGGGAGAAGCCACTGGTCACCATCTCCTTGCAGCAGAGGGATGGTGAACCTCAGGCGAGCCAGGCTCAGTCTTGGCCTTGGGACGGGGAGATGCTCTGGTAAGCAATGCCTTTGTATGTGCGTGTTTCTCATCTCTGCCCACTGATTCTTGCCTCTTCTGCCCATTTGCTGCATTCTTTGCTGTCCTTCTGCTATGTCCCCTCTGAGGCTTCCCACTGTTGCAGTCATGACTCGGATGTT
The DNA here is from genome assembly GCA_018881555.1 of Amblyornis subalaris. Taxonomy (NCBI): domain Eukaryota; kingdom Metazoa; phylum Chordata; class Aves; order Passeriformes; family Ptilonorhynchidae; genus Amblyornis; species Amblyornis subalaris. Next base: position 1,383,174 of record JACAXG010000103.1, on the reverse strand, counting down.
ACAGTCTCCGTGCTCCTGTGCTCCTGCACCCAAATTGCAAGTCCCACCCTCAGAGCAAGAAGGGTTGAGAGTTTTTCTTGTAAGTGCACAGTGGGTTTTTTAATGTGAGCTAAAACCACACGTTTTTCCTCAGGCTTTGTTCTCAGAAATGACTGAGATATTTGGGCCCAAACTTTTAAAATGTGTTTGAAGCAGAATCTAGGCTTGGTTTCCCTCAGTCCTGCTGCTAGTGTTTGCTGTTACTGTCTTAAAGATGAAAACGGGCAACTGTAATAGAACTGGGAAAGGATTGAGAAGTGTTAGAGACAGGTCAGGCTAATCGTGCAGTCTGTGTTCTATATACATAACGAACTTTGGGCGTTTATATTTCCCAAAACAGTGCTTGACAGCAGAAAGCATTTATATGCAATCCAGTATCTGTGAAATCTACCATAAGTGCTTTTATAGGATGATTTAACATCAATAATAGTTCCATTTCGTGCCAAAAATATTTATACTTTGTGATTGTTACAACCTATGTATTAATCAAGGATAACAGAGAAAGTACAGTGGGTGAGAGAAGCTAGGACAGTGTTTCCCTTGAGAGCATAGCAGGAGCCATGGAGTGCTGTTAGACCCCAGAATTCTGAGTGAAATTGACCTTTTGTCTGATCCAGTTTGGCAACTTGAACAAAAGAGAGATTTTGATGAAGAAAACAAGGATAGACGGAAAGCTTCATGGCGTTGAAGGTGGGGTAATAGCTGACGGGGGAGGTAATTGCACTGCAATCCTTTTGATAAAGGCTTGGTGAGTGAGGCTTGAATCAGTTAAGCAATGCAGTAGCTCTGCTGAGTCATAGCTCAGGACCTAAAATTCAGCAGCCTAGAGGCCTGGGCTAGGAACACAGTGCTAAATTGAAAGGAGGATGCTTTCTAATTTGATGTGGTGGCAAGCATCATCATTTTCCCAGAAAGATGTGATGAAGTAACAAATGCTGTATTGCAGCATACCTAATCTATTCCTTCTTTCCAGTGATTTTTACATCTTTTTGTCAACAGGATGTATTTTGTGGCTGCTCTTCGTTTACACATACAAAAGGGCAGTTTATATTCCCCCTGTAGGACTGTCCCTATTTTATAGAGTCAGCTGCTTGCAACAAGTTTTGGAGAGTAAAACTACATGAATAATCTCATGCTAAGTCTACAGAAAAATACATGTGAAACATATATTTTTTCCACACTGGCTTTAATTTACTTGGTCACAATGTCACGGGGGACTAATTTTGCCATTTTCTGGAGGCATGATTACATTATTGTTGTGTATGTCTGTCTGGTTTTATCAGCCATATATGGCATCACATCAAATAATATGAAGTGACATGACTAGTAGAGTCTGACGGGATGCTCTGGGAGAGCCTCTGAGCAGAGATGTCATCTTTAATGCATCTACAGGGAGTTTAGGAGTGCACTTTGTTCATCCTCACCATTCCCTGTAATTAGTGCACTAGAAAGATCCTGCTCCTACTGTGATGGTCCTGGGATAACAGTTCATTCATTTGCTGCCCATAAATGTGGGCCATGTCTCTTGACTTACGATGTTCAGTGGGAAAAACAACCTCTGAGGATATCAGTGTCTTCTTAAAGTAACCACAGAGACATCCAGAGCCTCTTTCTTTACATTGTCTGTTGCTTTTGCCATTTATGCAAGATTTCAAAAGTTTAAGTCCTTCTGACTTTGCTTCCCATGATTCATGGCTGCCCAGCTTTCTGCCTGGGGCAAGAAGAGAGTTGCTGGCAGCTCTTTGGGCTGTGTGACCTGTTTGGAGATGTTTGTGAGGAACAGATGCCCATGTACAGCTCTCTCCTCGGACCACAGGAAGCAGGCAGCCCAAAAAAGTGCAGCAAACCTCTTCCCTTTGCTCTTATCTTTAAATACTATTGAGAAGGGGGAAGTCAGCAGCAAGGCAGCCCTTGCCCCCTCGGCAGTGGGGAGCAGAGCACTGGTCCTTGGCCTTGTGTCACCTGGAACCTGTGATGCAAGAACTGCACATCTCCCTGCGGAAGTTGAAGCCTGTCACAATTACAGTAAGATTTCCACCCCATCTCGGAGCCTGAAGGCCAGCCTCTACCTCCATGCCAGACAACATGCTAATGCTAATTGGGAAGGCTAAAATTAACCAGGAACGTAGAAGCAGCTCCCAGATGAAACATGGCCAGAAGCCCATGATTAATGACATAGCAGGCTGCAGGTCGGCTAAGGCTGCCAACAAAGCTCCTGAGCAGGAAGAAAACACTTAGAACTGTCAAAGCACTTAAAGGTATGATACTGCTTTCTGGACTAGGCTCCTTTTTCATTTGTTACTTTTTGTTTTACCTGGGGTTTTTTTCAGGGAATTCATGCTGCAAACAGTGGGTTCCTCAAAAAGGTGCTCCTAACCTGTGCAGTGTTTTGAGTTTTTGAAGGATCAAGGCTGCAGAGTGACTGAGAAGGGTTTACAAAAGGATCAGGCTGTGCTGCTCTCAGCTCTTATGCTGACTCTCTCTTTTCTCCTAAGTTTAACCAAGTCACTTAAACCCTTCTGCAGCTTCACTGCAGCATGACTTAAAACTTTTTTCAGATTGATAGCCTTCTCTCCTCAGACTGAAATTTCTAAGAATGAGGAACTACATGACTCTTTAGAGGCATTGTGCTAAAGGCAGCCATACTTGAAGTTAATTGACTGCATGAGATCAAACATATTACAGTCTTTTTCTGTATTTTATTTACTTTGTGCATTTGAATTGCTTGGAGGAGGAATCCTGGCTCTACTGATTTCTGAGTACTGTCAACTGCAATAATACAAAAATATTACCCTTTGGTTATAGAAGTTATGAAGTTTTGTCCAGACACTCATTGAGTTAGTAACTTTTCCTACTTCTACATGTCTTAACACAGGAGCAGAGGAAACATTTACACTTCTTTTTTTTTTAATAGGAAAAAGTGATGGCTAAACCACATTTTTGCAGGGGAAGTAAGGATAGGTGTATGAGCTAAAATTTCTTTTAGCTCTCTTTATATTGGCTAATTGTCAAGTTGACTTGTTTCCATCCATGGCTAAGTAAAGTATTGGAATTTATATGTATGTACATGTTTATATATGTACGTACACGAGGTGCACGTATGTTTTTAAAAATGATTATGTTGTCACTGTAGAAAATAAAAAATACAGCTACAGCAGACTGTGTGTTGTGGAAGAGGGTTGGTTTGATTTTGTCTCACACAGCGTTAGATTGTACACTGAGCAGCAGAATAGACTTATCCGCAGGTTACTGCCTCAGGTCCGTGTGTATTTACTCTTCCTGATTTGTTGTGTGGTAAGGGAACTGTAATAGTGCATCAAGATAAGCACACAGCATACAAGAAAAAAAGTAGCAGCTAAAATTCGTTTTCCTGAAATTGTTCAGCTGCGTTTCTTGAGACATTTTACACTAAGCCATACATCTAGGTCTCCAAAATTTGGGGTGGTTTGGGTATCATGCTGAGCCACAATGAGTTCAAGAGACTATATCCTTCTCTGTAGGAGGTGACGGTCTTGCAGAGAAGGGAACAGGCTGTATTTTGTCCCAGATCAAGGGGTCTGGGAGAACCTGCTGCTCAGCTGCTGTCGGTGGGCTAGCAAGTGGTTGGTGCCTTTGGCAGTGAGGAGGTCCCCAGGCAAGTCAGGCTCCTCTGGTCTCCCTCCTACTGCTTTGACACTGCTTGCTGCCCAGCTGCGAATACCCAAGCAATGAAAACCAGAAAAATTACATAGATTTTATGGTCTCTTCTCTACCACTATTTTCCTATACCAGACTGGAAACCAGTCTTACTTTGGGTCTTAATTCCATTGACTGTACAATAGAAACAAGAGCTGCAATAGTTATAGTACATTTCTGGATCAGAAGTCCTTTGCAGGAAAGGATTTTTTGCAAACATAGCTGTCTGCCTGCACAGGATGGGATTGTTGGCATCCACTCATACTTTCAATATTTTGTACGCTCAATTATGGATCCTTGTGTTTTGCCAAGTCTCCTCAAATATGGAATTTGAAATTTAGACGACTAAAGTGCTTCCTGAAAGGGAAGTCTGCACTGTGTAGACTGCAAGATTTGAAATTCAAATTCAGCTGTTTTTCTGGCCAAGGAAATCCTCCAGCCAAAGCACTGCTGTAATTCCAGGGAATCGATTGGAAAATAACAAGCATCATGGAAGTCTCTGCTTGTGAAAAGTGCAGCTTTTCTGAACTGTTCAGAAATGTATTTTGTTGAGAGAAAGGGTACTTCTTTTTTTTTGCCTGTAAGCTGTTAGCAGAATTTTCTGATTTATACATGGTATTTCTTTCACCATCTGTTTCAAAGACCCAAACTGCTTGTGATTGGGTGTGTGAGGTTTGTCCTTGGTTAGGATGGCAGGTGATCACAACTCATCACTATCTTACGAGTGAAAAGCTAGAGATTGAAAGAACAACACTGTGACAGCTTTACTTGGTGCCATGGAAGGATTGATGTTTGACGTGCATAATGAACATCAAGTATTTTGTATTGCTCTTTCTATACCATGAATGACTGTCCCCTTAGTCTGAGCAGGGGTCGCCTGTTAGTCTAACACAGATATTTTAACTACTTTTTCAGCCCAGGTTCTGTAGTGATGGTGTTGGCAAGGCATCCCACGAGGTGTACAGGGCCCCTCCAGGCGCCTTGCTGCTTCTGGATAGTCAAGCAGCTCCTCAAGGCACCTCCTTTCATTCGCAGCAAGCTGCAAGTTTGTATTCCCCACTGTCAGCTGTTGGATAGGCCATTGAGATCCACATCTGCAATTTCTGGGCTGGACAACAGACGATCTGTTCAATGAGGAATTTTTCTCCAAGACCTAAATTTCACTCTCTCATTTGGCTTCCAGCAGTTCGGATTACTGGGGGAACATCACCGCAGCTCTCTTCTCATTGCGTAGACCTCTGCACATCCACAGGTCTACTTGACTTCTCCTTTGACATCTTGTAGTAGGGCAGCCTAGCCTCAAAGTCCATGTTCTTGCTGACCATCCCCAGCAAGAGGGGTCCTTTGGCCTCCAGTGAGGGGCTGGGACATGCAAGCACAGGCCATCAAGGCTTGCTCTTTTGCTGGGACTGGCTGAGGTAGTAGAAAATAAAAAATACAAAGGGTCCTTTCTTATCGGCAGAATAATCCGTAAAGGCACACAAATATATACACTCATTCAGCATCCAGGTTTCATCAGTTAGTCTTGAAAGTTTTATGATTCTTTGGCTCAATTTTTAGCCTTTCATCTTTGTACATTGAACTACCAGCCTAATGTGTCCTCTGTTTTCCTCTTGTGAGTAGGAATAAGTCAAAGAATACATCTATCGAAAAGATGAGAAAGCAGGGGAAGGGTAGAGAAAAGAAAACCCCTATTTTAAGTGCATTTTATTTCTGTCGTGGTGGAGGTGTGTGAGACTCCTAAGTATAAACTGTGATTCATCATGAGAGGTCAGGAGGGTCCGGTTTCTGCCAGTCTCTGAATTCACAGGGTGCTGTGGGGAAGATTGCCTCCATACAGAGTGGTGTATCTCCGCTGATGTGGCAGTGGACTAGCTCTGGTGCTTCCATGTATTAAATTGCAAGTTGGAGCATTCAAGTATAAAGCTCTTTAGTGTGTTTGCATGTTAATTGTCATTAAATTGTGAGAAGGAGGGAAGAGAGGGTATGAGATAATTCCATCTCTATAGAGTATAAGAAATCATCACATTGTTAGCTGGATAGAAACCATTGCCAGATCAACTGTAGCACACAATCTGCTGGAGGGCAAGAATGCTTCAGGTATTTCTGAGATTGGAATAATTGCATTTCCCCTTTGATCAATATCTTGCGTGGTACTTGAGCATATGGTATGGCACGTCAGTAGGATGCTTAATTCAGTTTTAATATGACTTAAGTGGAAGGTTAGGTTTATGAACACCCTGCTAAGTCATACTGCACTGAAAATTGGACTGTGTTGAGGCAGATAATCATAGCAAAGCTCTGAGTGTTCCTCTGATGTTCCTTAGATTACACTGAATTTGGCTTGGCTTGTTGGAAAAGTTTTGGCATCCATTTAACTGGGTTTCCTGTAACTTTTCTAAAAACTGTTTCAGTCTCAAAATCCTTGTTTTAGACTCCCCCGTGCCCCCCAAACATGTACTTTTCCCCCCTCTTATGGTATAATATTACTGTACAACATCAAGATGTTAAAAAAAAGTTACCAGAATATAAACTACATTTCAAGTGACTTTATTTTTCTATTCAGTGCTTTGTATTCAAGAGCTGTATCTAAAAGACCAGACTTCAGTGAACTTTTTTATTTTAAATATTTATTAGTTGAATAAACTAAAGTCTGCTAACTAAAGACAAACATGTAATGTATCCCACCTACACAAGCAACCATATAAAAAAGATGCTCATCTGGAAAGAAACCCACTTGGACTAGAAAATAACATGCATCTAGATGAATTGTTCATCCAGAAAGCATCCTCTCCTTCCTGTTTTGAAGAGCGTTTCATTCTTCCTGTATGCAATTGAGCTGTTATTTTTGTTTTTAGTTGAGATGGAAAATAGCTTTCTCTCAACACTCTGCGAGTTAAACGTCTTTGTCAATAAGTTAGAATAGGTGATAACATGTTTGATTAATTTGTACTAATCCATTGGTACAAAGTAGAAGTATGTGCTCTGTCTATAGTACATCTGACACCAGTGTAGGGACAGAGCCATATTTTCAGCTTCTTTCACAAACTGCTATATCTTTGATTAATCATTTAAAAATCAGCGAGTCTTTCCTGTGTTCCTGTGTGTACAAGAATGTGAAATTTCCTGTGATGAGTAAGACCAGATTTTGTATGAGTCAGTTCATCTGACCAATCCGATGACTCTAGCTGAATTACCAGTCCAGTAAGTCCTGAAAGGAGAAGAGATATCATCATCCAAGATGAAGATTCTGGCCTGTGTTCTGGAAGCATTCCCAAAATACTAACCCAGCGTTCTGGAGAAATGTGTCTGGAAGACCAATTGTGATCACAAACCTTCGAAAGCCAATATTTATGGCACGAGAGTCAGGGCTGTGACTACCAGCAGTTATCATCCTCTGAAAGAACGATCTACTCACTTACAAATCTAACTCAGTGGAAGCATTGCCTGTTGAGGAGACTCCTCTGAAACTCAGACATCTAAATCTAAGTGAAAACACCATTTCTATTTCCTGATCTTCTAGAATAAACCCTAATCTAGTCCCACTTGTCCACAGCAATTTTTCTTCGGCAATGACATTTCCAGGAAACATGTATAGCTGCTTAAAGCACCACCTCTGTACTTGAACAAAATAGCTGAAATTCAGCACTCAAGCCTCTGAAGACGAACTGTTTAATCCAAAAGCATTTATCTCTCAGATTTGAGCCCAGGATTTATAGCCCCAGTCTGTAATCACACAAAAGTTAACTTTTGACAGTTGTGGGTTTTCTTACTGTGAGCATTTCTTGCAGGCTGAGACTCAGATGGGAGGACATTTTTCAGGCTGAACAAAGCCTTTCTAAACTTTGTGTGAACAGCAGCAAGCAGACCAGTGCCATGCTGAGCAACTGATTGTTTGTGTTTTCTTTTTGACTTTGTGTCTTTCTGAGGCTGGGACAGGACAGAGCAGTCCTTGTGCCAGGCTCCACTGCTCCTATCCCCAGCCCCAGTGAGACAGGAAGGCCGTCGGGATTACAGCCGATGCAGATGGCTGTGCTCCAAGGTGCACATTTCCTGCAAGAAAGCGCAGCTGGGAATGCTGAAAACCAGCTGGAAAACCAGGTCTTACACGAGGCTTCTTCAATGGAGTCTGTACTGCAAAAAGAAGTCAGGAGTTCAGCAGTATGAGCTGCTGATCTTGCAGGTTTTTCCAAATCAGAGACAGCTCAAGGTGCCTTGTCAAGGACCTCATGCAAGATTTACATGTGGGCTGACTCCCTTCTCCCTGCAAATAAAGACAGGGTGTGAGGCAAGGGAGTAAAAACTCTGGCCAGCATGTATGAACCTGAGTTGTCTCTCCAAAAGCCTGTGGCTCTTGATAAGGATGTGCCACCATTTGGGAAGTGGTGTGCTGGCTGCCCTTGGCTCAGAAACACTTGTGCTGAGAGTTGGGACTCCTAGATGTGGCAGCATTGAAGCTCACAGCCTTCTCCTGTGGGAGCACTTGATGCTCCTGCATCCACACCAGGGGTTGTCTCTTCCTTCCCCCTCATCCCTCTGGCTGTGGAAGCAGTACCATTTCCCTCCTCACTGCTCCCAGGGCAGTCACCTGCAGCAAGTGAAGGTGCTCCTGCATTCTCAGTAAGGCAGTGTCTCTCTCAAAAGCCTTTATCACTTGCTTGTACACCTCTGCATGAAGTTAAAAAAACAATGGGGGAAAAAAACTACTCTGCCCTGACAAACTGGTGCTCCTTTGCAGAAGCTTTTGCTTGTTTGTTTGTTTGTTTGCAGCTCTTGTACGTAGAGGATTTAGTTTTCTTCTCTCCCCTTTATTAATAGGTCTCTGCTGTCGCAGTTTGGATCTCCTGTTTAACACAGAGACAAATTCAGACCACGCATGGAGGCTGGAGAGGAAATGATGACCTAGTAGAGCTGAACACCAGGTGCATCACCTCCCACATAGTGCTTGGGCCACACAAAYGCCCGTTACTGTGCTAAGTGGAAAAAGTTACTAGCCATTGACTTAACAAGCTCCTTGCTTACTTTCACTGGATCTGTCTGCCTCCAAGTGTACCCCTTTCTTGCTACTGATGCACCCAGCAGTGCCTCTTCCCCTTCTGCTCTCTCAGACTGTGCTTGAGGTTCCCAAAACCACCAGATTTAGGGCCGTACTGCCACCCGTTGTGGTGCAGAAATGGGCAAGTCCTGGAGGTGGTGGGTTTGCTGGACTTGTAACCTCCCCAGAGCCCCCAGATTAAGGTGTTTAGAGACTGGGCTTTAGGGTAAGGGGATTTCCCCTTGCATTGACTGCTCCCACCAGGCTCTCTATGATCCAGATCAATTAACTATTGCTGTTTGGCTTCATATGCAGAAGACGACAAGTGCCCAGTTTAGCAAACCAGCGGTGAATGCACCTAGCTGTGCCAGGCTTCCTCACTCCGCTTGCTCTCAGAGAAAGCTTTCCCTCCAGCTCAGCAGTACAGCTGTGCCACTTAAATATCTTGGCTGCTTCTTTCTGGTGCCTCTCCTGCAAGACGTTTACTTCTGTCTTCCACAATACAAGAGAAAACTGCAGATGTTGAAAACACTAGTAAAATGTGACCCATCAGGTTTAAACTATAAAATAGTTCAGCCTCTGTGATGTGCTGCTCTAATTCCATAGCTGTTCATTGTTTGAAACGAATTCTTACTTGAATTCAAAAATTAAAAACATTAGGACAGAAATGAACAAGTGATATGCAAGAGGGTGTCTAAGTTTTTCTTCAAGCCCATTGATCATGGGTATGAGAGAGGGACAAGCATCACCTCAGCTTTTTCAGTCTTCTTAAATTTGACCTGCTTTAGTGTCTGTCAGTTTTGTCTGACTGAGGACACCACCATAAAATCTCAATTTCTCCAATAGGCTTTATGGACTATAGGGGCTCATACTTGCCTCTGTTACTGACTGGCAGTAGGCTGAGACCCTTACTGCTCAAAAAACTGCAACAATAACTTCCCATGGGAGCAGCTTGTGTCTGGGCAGCCTGCCCTGAGGTCCAGGGGCTCTGCTGTGCTGTGGCATGGCATAGCAGTGTGGTCTCCATCTCTCCTCCACTGCTTTCCCTTCCATCTGGATGCAGAAGTGACAATTTGAACATTAGTTATTCATTCATAATTGTAGCATGAAACAACAGTAAGATTAGAGAGAATTGGTGATCCCTTCTCAGTCTAGTGCTTGGTCATTGAATCCTGTTTTTGAAGGCACTTGTACTTCTCTGCTGTGATAGTTAGCACAAATATAAATATTTCTGACAGCACTGAAAGGGAGAGAAAATCTTTCTTAGGTCACTGGAAATAATTAATTAGGTCATGAAACTTTTTCATTTTAAACAGCATGGTTCAGTCAAGGTGGGCTGTTTGCATGCAGGCAGGACACTTCTGCACCTTTTAGAATTTGTGGTTAAAACATTCTCCTTAGACTACCTTTTCCACTCATCTAGCTTACACAAATATTTGACTTGAACTGATACTGCTCTTAATCTGTTTAGAATGTTGCTATACTGTTTACACAGAGAGGAAAGCTGTAAGCCTGCTTGTCCAAATAGTTTTAAGCAAGGGCAATGCTGCTTTTTAGCACCTGGCATAAATATTTGGAAAAATTTATAAATCCCAGATAACCTTGCCTCTCTCAGACGTATTTACTGCTTCCTAAAACCTTTTCCCTAAAGGTCCTCTCATTTTTTTTGTTGTTCATTTGGGAAGAGCTTGATTTTTTTTCTCTTTGAATTTTATTTTGCACATCCTTCATGATCCAAACCACTGCTGTGACTTTATGAATTTAAATATTTGTCTACCTGTATTTGTACAGATAACATGATCTGGCAGAATGCAGCAAGATCACTTAGAAGTGCCTGTGATGTGAGTTAAAACATGCCTACTTGAACAGATCATTTCAGAACAATGCAGTAAGCTGTCTCAAGTTCTCTATGTCCTGTTTTTCTTCTTACATACATTTGAATTGCCTTATTATTCCCTTGAAGGTTTCCTATATTGAGAAAGATTGCCTTTAGATAATAAAAATTTCAGTGCCACGGTAGTATGGCTGTCTTTTCTTTAGCTCAGGTGTGTCTGAAACAGGTTTGTTTTTTCTTAAGATTTTATCCATTACCAATGCTTTTTGTCATTTCTATTAGGAAAAATATATGTGATTGCACATAGAAGGGAAAAAACCCCTTCAGTATTCTCAAAGCAGTTTATGGTTGTTTTTTTTGMCTGTGAGCCAAAATGGAAAAATATCAAACAGAATATTTTTATATGATTATGATTATTTTACTGATATTTCAAGAGTGAGTCGTGGGTTCTACAGTCTAAACAATGTCCCCACAGAGCAAGGGGGAGCTGAGTGCCTTAGGGGCAGGAGTGTGTTTTGTGCATTGAGTTTTCTGTACAAACTATTGATAAGTGCTGTGAGACAAAAATATGTTTATGAAGTGTTTTCCCAGCTTCATTTAAGGTTTCTGTGATCTGTTTTGTTTTTTTTTTTTAAAGAAAGAAAGCACTGCTTTTGTTCGAGAGCTTCTTTGAATTTGAGAGATCTGTTTCAGTCCGCTTGACCTCTTGTGCTAGTTAGTTGTTCAGCCTTTCAGAAAACATTAGCTTCCTGGTTTTAAAAATCTGGGTCTGTTGGATCACACTAATAAAAATGCATATTGATGAAGACAAACTGATCATTGGAGTTAAAATGCATTATAAATAATGATGTTATTGACAAGTACAAACTCACTTCAGAAAAAAATTATCTAAATTTTGAAATTAAAAGTCCAATTTAAAAATATGGGAAGAATTTGGAATTTCTTAGCATAATTTCCACCTGCTTCTGTCTCACTTGCCTTGGGGTTAGCAATATTGGGGAATGCAAGGAGCCGACCCAGAGGAGATCTGGGGATRATAGGATCTGCCTGTCAGGGGTTTTGTGGGCACTGAAGGGGAAGAGAAGGCAGTTCAGCAATAGAGGAGAAGGAGTTCGGAAAAAGCTGTGGGTGCAGAAGCCATGGATGCTCAAAACAGAGCACACTCTAGAGAAGGCAAGCTAAGGGCCAACCAAGCCAGGAAAGGTTCAAATATATGTAGGTATCTGCTACCAAAATTGAATACACAAACCAGGTTGGTTGTATGGCTGTGAAGTTAGATCTGATATTTTTTATAGCAATGTGCACAAATATCACCTGGAAATTCCAATCTGTTTTCCCCAGGCTTCGTGGATCTGGTGAAATTTTGTGAATTGTCCCAAATGCCATGTGTACAGGAAATGAATAGTCATACAGATAAGGAAGGGATGAAGAGGTGCATATTTCCTAAAGAAGTCAGAGGAGGAAAAGATGACAAAATCTGAGTGGCACTTTGAGAGGAACTATGCCATACTTACATTCTGTGCAGTGTCATGTACAATTACTTTTTAGCTCACAACAATCTGTTTCTTTCCTGTCAGCTTTCTCATATGCAGAAAATCCACTAAGTTTCATTTAATTGCAACCCAAAGATTAAAAAATGATTTGTTCTTCTTGAACTGGTGCTCTGTAAATGTTCAAAGTGCCTGTAACCCATACTATATATTGCAGAGCAGAGCAACTGCATCCCATCCCCAGGAAGATTGCCAGAACCCTCTCCTCTGCATTGTCTCTGAGTCAGGAAATCTAAACATGTATTCCAGTTTGTCAAACTTCCCAAAGTGCTGCTATGTATTTTGGGGCACGGTGAGACCCTGTTTATACCTCCCTCAACCATGAGCGTGAGAGCACGGAAAGAAGAAAGGAAAAAGAATAATGGGAAAGAAGAACAGAAGTAAGATGTTTCACATTGGAAACTCCAAGTGTTGGTACACGGACTGTCTAATTTCAAAGTTGTGGGCTCATCCTCAGCCTTTGCACACAGGCAGCCAAATGCCTGAAAAAGCTGACAGTGATTGAGCTGAGTGCAATTGTTCGGTCAAACCTTTTTGGAGACAGGGAGAGGGAGCGAGGAAGGGAGAGAGGAAGGAGAGGCGTTAAATGTAAACAATGAATCTGTATTCAATGGCATGGAGAAATATTGTGAATTTGTGTAGGTGTTAACTGTTTTTGGAGAATGGAAATGCAAATACAGATGTCTGACAGTTAATGCACTTCATTTAACACAAAAATGGGTATAGATTTTCTTCCCATTACGTCCTCTAATTCTGTTTAAATAAAATATTGCAGTTTTGGTGGGAGTTTTATGAGTTGAATAAAGCAAGATGGACAAAATATTTTTTTAATGTGAACTTGATTCATTAAAATATTTTAAAAATATTAATCAGGTTAATCTTGAAGACATTAAAAATCTCCATCCAAACCTACCTGTATATTTCATATTCTTACTATTTACGTCCTTCTCCAAAATGTCCACCAAAAACTGTTGGAATGAGTCTGGAGGAAGGCCACTAAGTTGATCACAGGGCTGGAGCACCTCCTCTATGAAGACTGGCTCAGAGAATTAGGGCTTTTCAGCCGGGGGAAGAGAAGGCTCCAGTGAGACCTTATGGCACCTTCCAGYACTTAAGGGGGGTTAAAACAAGACTATAGAGGAGCTTTTCACAAGGACGTATAGTGATATAACAAAGGTAAATGGCCTTAAGCTGGAGGAGGGTAGGTTTAGATCAGATATTAGAAATAAATTCTTTACTGTGAGGGTGGTGAGACACTGAAACAGGTTGTCCAGAGAGGTTGTTGACTCTCTGTCTGTAGAGGTCTTCAAGGCCAGGTTGAACCTCTGAGTAATCTGGTCTAGTGAAACGTGTCCCTCCCCACAGCAGGGGGTTTGGAACTAGATTTAAGGTTCCTTCCAACCCAAACCATTCTATGATTCTATGATTAAATGGTAGCCAGAAGGAACTTTTCAGGGAAAGGTAGATCAGGACATGCACAGTGCAGTGTTCCCTTTGGCACAATCTTAAGGCCATCAGCAGTGTGTTTTGATGTTGACTCATGATAAATGTGATTCAGAGTTCACAGTTCTACAAAAAAGTAGACACATCACAAAGCTTTTCCTGAAAATAATTCTGAATTCATGGGTATACCCATTTTTATTAAAACTGCTTCTCCAAATAATTATATGCAGTTTGAAATGTAGCATTGTGCCCTGGTGGCAGTTGAGATGAGCTGTCGTCTGTGGCCCTGGCTGCCTACATTGCCTGGTGAGGAGATAAGCAGTGGGAATTTAGCTCTGCTTCGTCTCCTGTCCCTGAGCAGACATCTGTAAAGAGGAGGCAGAAAGAAATTAGGGCTTGAAATAGATAAGTCTATGTTGTACTGTTTCATGGAAGGAAAGGTTTTGAAAAATGAACAGCCTAAACGTTATGTGCTGCAGCGTAATCCAGGCTCTTCTACAATTGCTGAAGAATTTTCCTTCTGCATCTAAAATGCCTGCACTTCCAGGACAGGCTCTGAGTTTTATGGCCCCAGACAGAACAGAAAATGGTTGGCTTTGGATTCAGCTCATCAAAACCACAGACAGAAACACTGTGCTGTGTTGTCAACTCTCTTTATGAACAGGCAAGGGAATGCATTGGATGATATGCTCTGTGGTTATCTGTTACTTAAATATGCTGTCCCAAATTTGTGTGTGTAACAAAACTCATGATGGAAATTACAAGACAAAACTCAGTACAGCCTCTACAACGTGACTCTCCTACTGGCAATCATAAAAGAATGGCTTATTTCTTACTCTCTATTAACACATCCATTTCTGGACAGATTTTTAGTCTTGCATTAACCAAAACATAACAATTTCCCAAAAGGAGAGAGGATGACAGGAAGACTGAATGGCTGGGGACTGAGGGAATGGATGAATGCTGTGGAACTGGAGTCTCTCCAGGTCTCCTGAGCTATTTCTGCTTTTGCAACACTGATTAGTTTGCAGAGCATTTTTTCTGTAATTTAAACCTGTCTGTTTTCATGGATGACTCATTTCAAGAAATAGTGTTCTGGCCAAAGGCAAATCTGTGCTATGTGCTTAGAGTAGAAATATCCGTTTTTTTCTTTTCACAAAAAAAAAAAAAAAAAAAAAGAAAGAAAAGAAAAAGAAAAGAAAAAAACCCTGAGATTTTCTATGCTGTATCGTTAAATAGTCTGCCTGAGGTGGAAACAGTTCCAGTATTACTGTTAAAATCTAGTCTCAAACACAGTAAATCTGAAAAGATCTGTGTGGAGCAATCAAAGCAAGAGTATGACAAACCCTCCCTACTGAAAACACTAAAAAATGTGGCATTCAGTGAAACTCCACAAAATTAAAATAGGCAACAGATAAGGAGACAGACAATTCCAAGTACTAAAACGACATTGTAAAAAAAATGTGTACTTTTAAAGCATTTTCCTGGGACAAGCTTCCTGTACAAAACATGCAACCTGCAGCCCAGATCTAAAAAGACAAAAAAGATCATCTTCCAGCCTTGCTATAGTGGTGGTGTAAGAATCAGACGGGTAATCTCTTAGCATTGAAAACAGCTAATCAGCAGTGAAAAAAAAAGGATTATTTTATCAAACTATTATTGCAACAGAGAGATGATTTTATGATCTCTGTCTGGGATCATGTATTACACTTACCATTAATATTTTTGCAAAATTGTCAAGCTCCATAAATAGCCTAGAAATGCTATAGTATATTGAAATTTTCATAGATATATAAATTTACAATGTTTTTATTGACAAAAATATTGTTATTCATTTCTGCTTTCTGATGAAATGGAGTAGATGAATTTTTTCCTTCCACAGAAACAAAGCAATTGTCTGCATGATAAAACAATTTCAAATGCTCAGCATCATTGACACAAAAAACCTAGTCATCTGCAAGTGATCTGAAGTCAGCTTGTAAGGAAATTGGTCCATAATGGCTGGTCAATGACCCTGCATGATATCATACATCATAGTACAAGTAGGAGAAGTGGGGAGAACACTGAAGGAAAGGTAAAAATTAGAAAAACTTATATAATGGGAGACTGTGATTTGAAGCCACAGAATCTCCTGCTTCCTAGGACAGCATGGACTTCGAGCTTGCTTTCAGTGGAATAAGTTTGATGAATGTCCATTTCTCAGTGTGGATTTTTTTGTGATGTTATCATTTTCACATTGCTAGCAGGATTCCTTGCTAACCCCTTGCTGACACCTTTTATACTTTCCCTTCCTCTTTAATATCTTCTTTCTTTTATTTTCCTGACACTTTCAAATATTTACCACTAGGTGCACAACCAGATGTGCAGCACGAGTACTCATCCTCTGAAGATAGACTTCCAGCAGAGTTGCTCATTTAGTGTTCTTATCCATCATGGCCAGAATATACTTAGCTCTTAAGGGATGGCAGAGGTATAGAAGGCACCGTAGGATATATTTATGATTTGCTGGGACCAGCAAAAGGGCTAGCTTAAGCTACTGTTGTTCTTTTGAAAAATAATTGTTTTATTATTCATCTTTCAGACTATGGGAGTAGAAAGATGTCTTCATCATCAGAGGACTTACATATTTTTTCCACATGGAAACTTGATAGACATCTCCTTGTTTACTAATTTACTAACTAAATCTACAGTAAGAATATATGAAAAATAAAATTCCACATTATGGCAACATTCCTGAAGAATATGAAATGAATGAGAATGAGAAATACCTCTTTTATAAAGATTTGGGCAATAGTAAATGCTAATGGGTTTTTATGTTTTTAATTGTTCTAAATTCATAGACACTTGATGTAGACTTCTTTTTTTTTGTTGTTGTAAATGCACATATTTTTCTTGCTTATTTGCTGAAGTACAGGTTTCCATGTACAGTTTTATGACTCCAAAGGTTGTCAGTTTGTGCATGTAACAGCTGATGGTGTCAGAAGGAAAAATATTCCCCTTACCTCAACACCACAGGGGGCTGTTTTTCTAACCATAGATTTGTTAGGTGACAGCTAGCCATTCTGAGGGAAGGGGAGGACTGTTTCTAGATAGGAACCCCACAACATCTTAGTAGCTGCTGCCAGTTAGATTTGATCCCCACAGTTCATCCTCGGACTTGACATGTGAGACAACAATGAGTGGGACACTTACAGCTGGAGAAAATATTGACCTTGTCATATGACTCTGAATTTGACTTTGAAACCCTGATCCAGACACTGTGATTTTGCCAGAAAATAAAATCTCCCATTCTCTTGCCAGCATTCCTGGCTGTCACATACTTCAGACGACAAGAGCCTGGAGCCCCATTATCTATGTGCTTTATAACTCCCCTGGGGTTTGAGGTGGACTGAAGGGATTCACACCTTTTCACTTCACACCTCAGCCCTCTATTATTTTATTTGCTTTCGTGTATCCAGATGTGTACTTCCTCACTGAGAGTAGTATTACCTGCAGTGCCTTCATTTCTTTGAATTGACAGTTCAATTGCACGTATTCTTTATCAAGAGGGATGTGAATCTCYGGTCAAAGTTCTTCATTCACAGGTGATGTGGAGAAGGAAGCATCTCTGCAAGTGTTTTGCTCTCTCACTCATTCCTGGACACCTCCCGTGGGGCAGGAGCAGGGTGCTGGGCAGGATCCTCACTCTGACCCCATAGGGCTGTCTTTGCTTATGACTTGGGTGTGAGTCACTTCATTTCCAGTCAAAACTGCCTAGCTCATGTGAGAGCTTGCTTATTTCTTGCCGATGTGTCATCTTGACATGCTGAAATGCTACCACCAACACTGCTGTGTCTCCACAGGACCTTCAGAGGTCAGGGACATCCAGCTTGCACAGGGTGTTGAGTTTCCCTGCTGATCACAACAACGTTGCGATTTGATTAGGTATTCACGTTTCTATTTTTGGTTCCAGTTTTGTCGGCAGGAGCATTATTTTTGCTGATAACCTCTCATCTGGGCAGAATCTCAGCATAACTCTCCCCAGGCTGATTGATGACTTCCTGGAGCTGGTGTTGCAAAACCGTCTGCTGAACACTGCTTCCTCCAGAGGCTCCGCTGTAGCTGCTTGGGCTGTAAATGGATTGTGTACACAGGCAGCTCAGGAGCTGCAGTATGCTAACATTTTAGGGCTGTTTTTTCCTTCTCATTATGTCTAATACTGGTTATCCAGGTGCTGTGGGCTTTCCCTCCCCCTGTCATCTTGGTTGCATGAACTTGTTAGAAACTGTTTATCTGACATTTATATTACCAGGATAAAAAATTGCTACATTTGTATTTTTTCATATTTCAGTGTAGCTGTACCCCTCCAGAGGCATTAACAACTGTACTGCTCCAAGAGTATTTGTTTCCATCCTTAATTTGGATGATTTCCATCATGCATCTGCTCTTCACTTTCAGAGTCATGGTAAAACTTGAAGTTCACATGTGTGATAAAGATCTGTATGAATGGATCTAATCAAGATTTCTTCTAGAACAAACTGTGGAGATCATGCTGACCTTCCCAACCAGTCATCCAAAAAATATGTCTACGGATTCAAGTAATTTATTAGTCTTGGCTTTTATTTTATTATTTTGTATATTACTCACTACAAAATTTTCTCTTGCTAAACATGAGATCCTGCTGGGGATTTTGGTAGCTCTGCTGCACTTCTGTTCTTGTATGATTGAAATACACTATTGTTTTTCTCCTATAAATGTGAATCTCTTTCAGCTGACACAGGATTTTGCAGCACACAGATTGCTGCACCCAACGGCTTGATCTGGATTTCATGCTCTTATTCATTCCGGCTTGTTAATGTTATCTGCTGGTTTTTAGAAAAACAATTTTAGCTTTTATTTCCTGTCAGATCAACTTCCAGCCCCATTTACTGCCTCCATCAAAAGTCTCTGAGACGCTACTGTCTAAATGTCTTGAGCTATAGTATAAATAGATCTAGCAATTTGTTTATAAACATGCCTTTTTGGACAGTTCACAGGAAAAAAATGCTATAGAGATGCTTGGAAAAAACAGCCCCACTTAGACCAATGCATGTTTATTCAAGTGTCTAGGCTCCCTCTGGAGTGTATGATAAATAAATACCTGATTGAATTAGATTTACTGCACAAGCATCTCCCATGTACTGATAAAGGATGTAGCAAAGAAGAACAGAAAGTCCCATCCTGTGCAGTGTTTGTTTGAGCAACACCACTTGGAGAAAGGAGGCTTATTGCTCCCCAATTCTCATAATCCCTGTAGGATTGGGAAAGATGGCAAGTCTGTGGAGGGGGTTGTGCTGCTGCCCTCTCTGCACCATAGTCCTGGGGTTGGCTGGGAGCCTGACCCCAGGCAGTGACTTCCACGGCTGAGGGGTGGGTGTGTGTGTGGGTGGGAGTGTGTGTGTGTGTATGTGTGTGTGCAAGGACCCCTAAGCAAATTCCCACCTCCCCATGTGGAGGGCATGTATTTCATCATGGCCTTAGATTGGTTCCAGATGAGTGGAGACAACTACAGAGTAAAGACTGTTTGCAAAGGGGGTGATGCTAGAAGTGGACTTTCTGCTTTGGTAGCCTTGCTGCAGGCATGCTGAGCCCAGTCTCACCTCTAGGATCAGGAGAGAAGMGGAGGTGTAAGCTGGTGAACCACCCTCTGCAAAGCTCTATCCCAGGGTTGTCCTCTGCTCTGTAGCAGCTCACCCAGAAAACGATCTCTGGATCAGCATTCCTCCCTCCCTCCCTACGCCTTGGTGGCATGGGCTCTGAATCATGCCAGAGGGCTGCCATCTGCAGACAATTATGCCTTTTAAAAAAAAAATAATAATGAAGTGCTATTAAATAGATTTTCAGGGGTATCCCGAGGCTCTTTCGTTTAGTGTCATCTTGATGAGGAAAGAATTGCCCATTGCAGCAGTCAGTAGAGGCAGGACTAGGTGACCATTCAGATGCGGGATGAGGGATGGCTGTGTTGGTGGTGCACCCAGGCAGTGGGCTCTGGAGGCTGCAGGGTGTCACAAGCTGCTCATGAGTCTGTAGAGTTGCATTGCCACAAAAAAAGCAAACATTCACTGCCTTTATAAACAGACACATAGTCTGCGAGAAATATGAAGTAATCCTTCCGTCCTGCTCTGCATGGATAGTGCCTCAGCTGGAGTACGGCAGATGATGCATTTCCAGAGGGTCTGGAGAAACTGGAGTTAGTCCAGAGGGCAACAGTGGGAGAGGTCGTGTTTCTGAGGCCTGTGATCATTGAAGAGACGATGGATGAATTAAACCTACTGTTGTCCTTAAAACGGCAGTGGTACAGGACCAGGCTGCAGTCTTAAAGAATGCATAAATGTTACTGGGGCTAGTCTGTCCTTCTTGGCACATCTAGAAAGGATATAAATTAACGACTTTAATTTTAGCCAATAAAATCCAGGTTAAATGCTGGGAAAAACCTTCTCTTTGGGGAGGAGGGAAATGGCTCCTCATTATAAGTTCGGTGACAAGGCTGCAAAGTCACCAGCTGAGTACCACCATTGGTCTCCATCTTGGGAGGACAGGGAGGCAGCAGGCAGCCTGGCCACTCTTCTCTGCCCTCCTCTTTCCCAGGGCATGGGATGCTTGACAGGCCCCTCCTTGCCCACCTAAGATAGTCCCATTGACTGCACCGACCCCCCCGACAGAAAGCAGCCATATGACTTCTATCTGTCCTAACCTCTGGTTTTCAGCATAGATTTTGCTCTCCCTGAAGGAGTTGATGTATTAGATTATATTAGATCTAAAAGTGAAACTTCTTATAATTTAGTTGCAGATTTATTCTTGTGCAATGCTAGACATTACAAAGGTTCAAAACAAATGGGTGTCAGTGTTGCAATTCCAGATTGTTTCTTTTTCCCCTTTGTGGTGTATTATGCCTGGTATTTTAATGACTCCTGTTAATAACCCAATTTTTGTTCAGTGTGTCTTGGTCTTTGTTCAGAGACACAAAAATGTTAAAATGTGTTATTTAGAGGAATTTTGCAGAAGCATAAACTATGTTCATCTACATTAGAGCTTGGGAAGTTAAGAACTTCCATACGTCAAGATGCAGCCCTGGGTCAGAGCATAATGTATGTGTTCACAGCACATAGAAATGGTAAAACATTGGAGTAAATGTCTGGGAGAATTCAGCATTTTTTTCAGATGAATTGCTCAGTCAGAACCTGAAAATATTCTTGGCAAGGCTCTAATATGCATCATGGTTTCAGGTTAGACCTGCTGCAAGTGCCAGAAGACTATGAATTTAATTCATTTTTATTGAGGATGCTGGAAAGAGCATCAGCATGAAACATTTTCCTTTTATCTTTTTTTTTCAACTGCATTTGATAGTTACAGTTTCCGTTTAGACTGATTCTGGCATTGGATAACTAATAATGGGAATTCCATGGCTTTGGAGAAAAAAGGTTTTACACGGAAATTTTAGATATCCCTGTGAAGTGGATACTTGAAGAGCAGATGCAGTAGCTTTGCATATCTAAATTAATGATTTTTTATTAAATGTAAACACAATCCTCAGAAGTTTGATATTGGGAAATGAGGCTCTAAGATGTTTATCAGAAAAAAGCACAGGCTGCTATCTGCACCATCCAGCAAACTGGAGACACAGGAGGATGGCAGAAATCTTACATCAGTTTGCCAAGGCTCTGGGGAAGTTTCTCTTAGCAACAGTGGAAGCTACTTTATTTTCTGATGTCCAGAAATACTGTCCTAAATCAGAACAGCACTTCCAAGCACAGATTCATGTAGTTTGAGCTACTATTTAGAAGGAACTGATCTGCTGATACTTGTTTTTCTAGAAAAYGTATTTTCATACAAACCCTTCTTTGATAAGTATATTTTCAAGGTTGATTGTTTAAGAGTTTGTTTACTTTTTAAAAGTATGTCATTTGTGTGGATTTTTTTTCTTTTAGAAAAAAGTGAATGTTTGTCCTGTATCCAGTAGTGCTGTTTATTTATTCATCCATCCAAAGGCTAAAACATTTGACCAAAGCATAACTATTTTGGCTGTAAAGATGCCACRAACATTCATGGAAATTTCTGTTTGGGTACCTGAGATCTGTGTTTCCCTGGAAAAGATAATCTCCAGCAGATCTTTGGTTCATGTGATGCACTGCAAGAGCATGACTGCCATGAGGAGTTACCATCTTTTCTTCACAAAGAGAAGAAAACACACTGTTGTGTGAGGAGTGTGGCTTTCCTCTGAAATCTAAACAATGAGCAAGAATGACAGCATCCCTCTCCTCATTCAGTTCAGATTAAAAATACTTCTTATTTCTTCAATTGCAAAACTTTGGCCATTTTATGTGAAAAATTTTCAAAAGCAGAAGGGATGAACAACCTTTCTCTGCTGAGTTCTGAAATAAATTTTTGAACGACATTTAATAAATATTTCATTTTGCTGATGCTGCTTCTTTGGTGTCAGCCCAGAGCAGATGCTCACAAGTTTGCTTCTTACTGACTTTCTTGAGCATCATTCTTTTTTTGTATCTTTTTTTGTAGGGTTTTTTGTATCACTTTTTGTCCCTCTGTAGGAATTGTCATATCACGGTGACATAGAAGATTCTCAGAAAATTTTTACCCAAATATACCTTTGTTTAATTTATAAAATTTCAATTTCTTTTAAATTCAGAAAGAATGATGAATTTTGGAAGCAAAATAGCTGTTTCTCATTAGGCAGCCAGGAGCTTGTTTTGGGCTGCAGAATAAGAATAGTGCAATGAGACTAATGGGTCTAAATCAAGCAGTGATTTTTCCTTTTTTTAAAGCTTTACTTCGGATCTTTGGATGTCTCTGACTTGTTCTGGATTTTGTGGCCTTCCTACATCTGCCTTTTTATTTTTCTGAGCTACTCTTCAGCGGAAAAGATTGTTTTCATTTGGTTCACAACTTTAAGCGTTATCTTTTAGATATCAGGACTTCTGGGAAAATCAGACTCTCATTTAGTGCATTAACATCCTGTTATGATCCCTGGAGCCCCCCAGACCCTGTTCTGTGTTGCTGCCTCCAGCCTGGCAGCCAGGAATGTATACACCAAGCCCTTCTTCAGGAAATCAGGCACTTCTCAGCATACTGTGTGCCAACAACCACAAAATAGCAACAAGTAATGAGCAAATGTGATGGGGTGACACAGGCAGCTCTCCTCCAGCATCACTTCCAAGGAACCGTGTCAGAGAGAGATTAGCTGGTCCCAAATCACAGCACCAAGACATTTCCGCAGTGTTGTACCAGAGTTTAGGCTTGACTCAAATACTTTCTTACCAATAGTTTTTCTGCACTTGACAACAAAAATTGGGTTGTTTTCTTTTGACAACAAAAATTTGGTGGTTTTCTTTTTTTTTAACCTCTTTGTAAAAATATTGCATTCCTGACAAATGCCTGGAGAGCTCCACTAAAAGCCTATGGCTATGAGTCTGAAAACTTGTGTTGCTCCTCAGCTGGCTGGCAGCTTCAGCTTGCTTAGGAACCTGTCACCAGAACACAGGAGGCTCTTTTCTGAATTTCAGACCCATTCCTTTCTTTTCACTGTTGTTTATCTGCAGTGCTGAATGCATAGAAGGGGAGATAAAACACTGCAATTCCTGGTGTTTCATGCTTAAACAAATGCATCGTCGATGCAGTATGTACTTCCATTCTGTAAAAAGATAATCGCTGCTCAAACCGAGAGCAGGTCAAAAGTGCACAGAAGCCATGTCAGGGTTAAAAATAAAATGAATAAATAAATAGCAGATTCTGTTGACTCTGGTGTGGAGAAATGCACATCTGAACTCCCTATTGTATGCATGAGGTGTTTCCTCACTTACCAGACGGAAAATTTTGGAAGAACTTCCTGTGGTGACGCATCTCACATCAGAGCTCAGCAGACAATAAGAGGGAAGAAAGCTGTGACTTGGGATTAGCACTGTGCATGCAGGGTCCTGTCTTAGTGGGACTTGTTGCACCAGTGATGCTGTAAATATTTAAGGAGCCCAGAGCAAGCACCACCAAAATGTGTAAACATCGGTGAGAAGAAAAAGAAAAAAATCTAAGGAAAGCAATCCTTTTATATTTCCTATTCTTTTCCTTCAGCATATGTGTCACACAGCAAGCAGAACAGAAAGAAATCCCCAAACAAGTGGAAGGTGCTTTAGATGGGTGGACATGCATGGCACAGGCAGTGGGAGGAGGGAAGGAATTTGAATGTCCATGGTGACAGGGTCAAGCCTCCTGTCCTGGGCCATGGTCTTGTGGATGAGCACCCCAAACCTGTTGTGGGGAGGTCAGGGTTCTCTGCAGCCACCTCCACTCCCTGTTTTGAAGGATGGGTGCTCAGTAAAGCACTAAGCACGTGGGAGGTGGAGTCTGTAAGGAGCCCTTAACTACTGGAAATGAGTTGACTCAGAAAATAATGAAAGATAATAATAAGCAACAGCAAGAAGCAGGAGCATGGTAAATAATGTGGACTACTCCTGTGAAGGAAAGCAGTGAAAGGCTCACTGCCTCCAACAGGAAGGGAGACATACTTCACCACGGTAGTGGTTAAGTCAAGTAGCAGGTCTTTTCCATCTCTGATTTCTGAGATCATACAGCCAGGGATGTTACCTATAATTAAGCACGCCATCAGGCAGCATTTACCCAGGGGTGTGCCTTGGCTCCTCTGCTCTTCCCAAAGTGATGCAATTACCTCCATTAGGCACGGCTCCCTGAGCACAAGCATTCATGACTCATAGAGGGCTGTCTACCTGTCCAACTGCTCACAGACTCAATTAGACACCGTCATGGAGCAAAAACACAGAGTCCATGTGCACTGCAGCATGCCATGGCAGCCTGGTGCATGAAGTTACCTTGTAAAGGTGCCAGCTCAGGACCATGGGGAGGGGGTGGCACCCCCCAGCATATGCATATAGACAACTGGATATTGCTGCAGCACTATACTGACAGCACCAGGTTTAATACAAATATTGCTCTCCCTAAAAAAAAATTAAAAAATTAGAAAACAAAAAAATAGAGTGGAAGTGGTGGTGTATGCTAAATATTGTCCTTTTTAAAGGTCTGATGTCTGCTTGCTTTGGTTTAAATGCTGGTCTTTATCAATGTCATTTTTAATGTTGCACACTTGGATTTCTGAATAGCAGCAATCCGCAGCATGATGTAGTGGATGGTGTTAAGACTCCAGCCTAATACTTGAGACGCCTTGGTTTTATTCCCTGCTTTGATGGTCTAATCCCAGATTCATCCCAGCTAAATTTAGGAACTGCCTGAAGTAGGAGCTTTGCTTCCTTTCCGGAGGAACCAGGGATGATGTTGGACTGTGGTCTCTGTGCCTTGTATTTCTCAGAAGCCAGGGAGGGAGTTGAGGAGATTGGGGAAGGGCTGAGAAAATAAAAAGAGACTGGAAAAGAAGAGGCACTACTACCAGGGACTGAAGTGAAGGACTAACCCTCAGGTAAAAGCCATCAATTTTCATCTCTCAAGTAGGAGAAATGATCTTTATGTCAAAAAAAGGGTGAGAAGGAGAAATACGTGGAGCATAGCGAGGCATGTTGATGAGACAGTAATGGGTAGCAGGGCAGGGAGCTTTAATTTAGAGGCCAACCCTAGCCTTTTTCTTCATGCACCAGTGCTGTCTACAAAGTAACTCATCAGGATTTGAACCACGCTAGCTTTTCCTTATGGACTTGTCAGGCTAAAGCTTGGATTCTCTGTAATAATTAGAAAACAAAGTGACAGGCAAGCTGCTATCTTTCCATAGACCTCTGGAACAGGCTGGGAGGATGGGGTGAACCATACTCAGGGGAAAAAAGTGTTCAGAGAGTTGCCAGTAGCAGTACTGCTTGGTACGTCCGCTTACACTGCAAGTGCCCTCAGGAAAGAGACGAAATGGTAGATTGGCAGATGTTGTGATGATGGGCATACGAAGATTAGAGCAGATGTGGTATTTAAGAGACTGTAGTACGTGGCTACATATCATCACCAGAACATGTAGACAAAAAATCACTGGATTCCTGTAAGTGGATGTTAATGTACTGCAGCTGGCTTCTTTTTGTTTTGGCTTGTTTTTTTGGGGGGCTTTTTTGGGTGGTTTTTTTTTGTTGGATTTGTTTGTTTGTTTGTTTGTTTTGGTGAGTACAGAAAGTATGCCATTACGTGACTGTGGTAAAGAGCAGTGGACTCTAATGACCATAGCAAATTAATCCTTACAAAAGCTCTATGAGTAGTAGCATTATTATTAATGCTGGCTAAAGTGTTTCAAGGCAAAGCATGAATAAATGCAAGGTGTTTACATTAGCATTCCAGGTGTTTGATAATAACCAGGCCTGTGGATATGCATTTGCTCTCACCGTCTCCTCTGGAGCATGTGGCAGACGAGCAGTGGACAAAGTGTTGCACTGGTCCTGAGGATGACTTTTGACTTTTAGGAAATATCGTCCTACATCCTGTTGTAGCTTTGTTGTGGTTGTTGATACTGTCGGTTTCCTTTATTTCTGTAGTAGGAAGCCTGGGGGATATGGAGTGTGTCTAAAGTGCTTCTATTCATTTGCGTCTTGGTGGACTTTGTCTTTACTACGCAAAATTGCTTTACATGAAACAAATTACAAAAATATATATAATTACAGAATATATATTATGACAAATTACCAAAAAGCTGTCACTCTGCATAGGAAAGAGAAAAGGAAAGATGTGTAAAAAAATGGGAAAATTAAACATGTCTGGCTGCTTCCCTCTGGTAGACCTGTCATCCAGAAACCGTGCTAAAATACTGTCTATCTTCCTCTCCCTCTGTCACTACTCTGTTTCTCTACATTTCTGATTTTTTTAAAACTGTTTCGTAATATCTTCCTGATTCCTAACATGAGTTTCCTGGAAGTTTTGTTGTTGGGTTGAGAGTAAAACCAGATTCAGAAGAAAGTTTCTATTTGGTGATACAGCATATGAAACTTCCCAGTAGCCTGTGAAACTCAGTGAAGCTTCCTTCTTGGGGTAGAGCTGTGCTTGGAGCAGCCACAGGAGGTATTTTCCCACTCCTGAGTAGCTAGATTTTCCCCTGAAGGAAGAAGCAGAAGCATCTTCTTGAAGCCTGACAGGTGGGGCAGCATCCTGCTAGTCAGTACCAGCTGTTACCCAGTCACCCTACCAGGCAGTGGCATCCTGAACACTTCACACTGCCTTGACTTGGTCACTTAATTGGAGAGAGGGACGGGTTGAAATTTGCCCTCAGCTTCCTGAGCTTGTCTGCATTTTGTGAAATAAAGATGCTTTGGGAAGCTCTCAATTGTGGATGCAGTCCTGAGGATGCAGGAGACAAACACCTAAGAAATTTGTTTTTAATAAACAGTGAGCCTGTGTGGTTTGGTCTGTGTGAGTGGGTTGTCATTTCTGTAATGATTTTTAACAAGTCAGGCCACTGTCCTTGTCCGTGCTATGGATTCCCAAGTGTTACCTTTAAAGTGAGATAAAATAAGTTGCCAAGGCTTACAGTGACTTGTCCAGGGTATGTTGACGAGTCATTTGGTCAAGCAAGGTGGGAGAAGATGTGTTTTGTCAGCACACCTGCTGCCCTAGACAAGCTGGTGTGCTCCTCAGCTCCTTGATTCTCGGGAAAAGTGGTCTGTGACTGCGCAGGAAACATGCTGGACCTTATGAACAGCAACTGAAAAAGAGACAAAGGGTACTTCTGTTTTATTTATTTACTCATAGGCTCCCAAAGTGACAGTGTGGCCAGAAGCACTAATGGGTTTTTTTGAATGTGGATTCGGGGAATGCTCTGGGGGTTTCAGTCCAGGGCAAGGATGCCATCAGTGTAAGAAAAGTTTTAATCTGGGAACAAAGCGGTGTGTGGGTGTGGGTGTGTGTGTGTGTGTTGAAAAATGCTGACCAAGCTGCTCAGTTTTTGAAAAGGGGGATGAAGAGAATAGGAAGATTATAAGCACTTCCCTGAAAAATAAACACCCTCGAGCCTGGACACACGCCCTGTGACAAACAACAAGCTGTTAACAGGGTGACCTACCAAGTTTTATGGTACATTCCTCATTACTGGGACTTTTTGAAACCATGAGTTGATTTTTCACTAAGAGGGATGCTTTTAGTTCAAACTGGCAATAATTCAGGGGAGCCTTCTCACCTGTGTAACGAGGCATATCAAATTGGATACTTGTGCTAGTCCTTTTAATTTATGAATTTATTAACATTTCTCAAAATAGTATGTTCACTGGATATATTTCACAGATTGCAAAAGATGTTCTGCATGATTAAAAAAATTTGTTGTGGTCAGCAGTTTGCACTGATTTTTGAACAAGAATGCATTTTCCTGTAAAGTACAACTAACTTCCACCCCCTCCGTCTCCACCCTGATTTGTGAATTGGTTCCAATTTCAAATACTTAATCAGAGGAATTTTTGGTGGTTTATATTCTGGGAAGAATTCATAGGTTGCAGACTTTCTGTGATCCACTTTATTGCAGCAAGATTCTTTCCAGGAACATTATCCTATGTGTTGCTGTTTTGTGACTGAGACATGTGGTAAATCTAGTTCAAGAACGAGTCAGTGCCAGATTCCACAATACATTTCTATGTTGTCATGCATATAGAGGAAAATCAGAAACATCTGTTATTTTTTTAAATTCATTGAAAAGAAATATTATAAGCATAAACTAGTATAGGTAGTAGAAGACGATGCATATTCTGGAGTTTGTTAACAAAAAGGGCAAAGCACTAACCATTATTTACTAATCATAAACATTGATGCTTAATATTCTGCTCTTCTTTAGGAGTCCCCACTGTTTGTCTTGTAACTGTGACCATGTTTTTATGTGGAAATCTATTATCAGCTTTCAGTGTCTGAAATCAATTGCAATTTTTCACCTTTGTTGAAGCTTGCTGCCATGTTTTTAAATATTGACTCAAATTTAATATTTTAGAAATTATTTTTTCTTTAAAAATATTTTATTACTCTGTTGTTCTTTAGACCCTCTTTTGGGCCAGGTATGTGTTCACAGGGACACATACTTCCCTTCTGTTCACATTTTTCATGCAGAGCAGCTTCAGCATAACTGTTTGGAAAATTTTTCCAGGCCCTAACAGTTAAAATTGTAAAGATATTACCCGTAGGTTAGTACAAAGAAAAAACAATTCATTTTGCTTTAAGACCAGCAGGAAATGAACAGCTTCTTAGACCTTGCTCGATACAAATTTTTCTATAAGCTCACAGGCAGTCCTCTCAATAAAGACAACAAAATTACTGTCATATTTATCATGCTGGGGTGTTTCAGCTCCATGGGATAAACTTAGCAGTGTTCTTCCTCTGARTACTTGGAAAGCATCCCTATATGTCTCAGTTTTCAACATTCTTGTAGATTAGGAATAAACTCTCTCTCTCTTTTCACCCTCCGTATTTCATATAGTGATAGTGCTTTCCCTGAGTGCTTGTTACAGTCATTTTTTTGGAAAAGAGCATGCATTTTTCTGAACAATGTTGGCTGATAACAGGACAAGAATATACCACTGTTCTTCCCTTAGATTAACAAATCTCAGTCTAAACAAGATTGAGAGAGTAAGGGTTGAGTGAAATGTTGTAGTTCAGACTTCCTTAAGGAACCTAGGCAGCATTTCAATATGYTCTGGAAAAAAAGGGTTTATCAGAGCAAATTATTTCTATTGGGGGAAGACAGGCCTTAGTTTTATAATCCTCTCTAACATCTTAAAAATATCATGAAATATTTTATGACTAAGATTGACTTTATTTCAAAATGCTTTGCAAATTTGAAAACAAATATTTCATCTTCCTAACTGATTCCTCTCGATTTACTGAAAATTTTGAAAAATAACTATAATTCTTTGTTTAGCAGAACTGTCATCACACCAGATAATCAGTCACATACATCACCCCCTGGTCTCTTTTTTATAGCCCTGTCAAAATTACAGGAAGGTATGTAATTGCAATATTGTTAAAATATTTTTTCACTTTTGTTTCTAATTTTAGCTGGGTAGGGCTTTTCCTCTCCGAGACTTGCTCCCAAGTGACTTCTTGTGACACTGCTGCCTTTGTGTATGTATCACTAATTAAAAAGTAGGACATGGTGCTATTGACTTCTGTCAAGACCAAAAACGTAATATTGAGTGAGTATTAGTCAGATGCAATAGATAACTTACTTGGAATTTCCACTGTATATATGCCCTGCTGTCCTTCTAATACCTCATTAGGTACCTTTGCTTGTGCATGGAGACTGCCCAAGCTGGCATTACATTTCCTTTGCTCTTATGGCAATTTCAGTTGTTGGTGATTATGACAAATTGAAATCAAGCAGTTGTAACAGTTTAGTGAAGATTCAACAAGACAGGAATGTCAAGAGTGCACTAGCTTGTTTTTAGGAACACTATCAATGCTCCCTTTATCCTGTGGGAACAGCTGGGCCTTTGTTTTGGTGGTGCTGTTTTTTGGAAGATGAGTGAATAAGAGAGCATTGATACTTTCCCCCCACAAAATCTCATGTGTGTCTTTTGCCTGGCATGACACTCTCTGAAGTGTAAAAATAGTGTGCCACTTTGATGTTTATATATTAGAAGACATAAAAATGGAGGAGAAGGAGTGAGTACCAACTCTGCAGGTACTAATGGCTAATTTTATCCTGAGACTCACAAAATGAGGCTATTCCCCAGCTATACTGGGGAGCATCACTGCTAGGTTCCCAAGCCTCTAACAACCAGACAAGTGTTGATGAAGGATGAGGTAATTTCCATATGAAGGGTGGACAGTGCTGCAAGAGTAACGGTGGCAGGAGAGCTGGTGGTGGGAATGGTCTCCTCCCAGGTTGTTACCACAGTTGTGCTCCGTAGATGCCTGAGGTAGGTCCCATGGAGGGAAAGAGAAGGGAAGGAGGAGGAAAACAGTAAATAACTGACAGTTTGCTCTGTGTGTACATATTTTTTTCATTTGGTTCTCCCTTTGATTGTAACAGCACAGACTTGCATGACAGATGGCTTATTGTTTCTGTCCTGTAAGCTGCTAAAAAATTTCTGAGCAGAAACTCACAGTGTTCATTTCAGAAAGCCACTTTGCAAGACCTGGGCTCTGTCTGTGAGGGATCCAAGGTCTAAGTCACGTAGACCACAGGCAGTAAAATAGTGATGGGGCTTAATATGTAGCATTCAAAAATACATTTGATGCTTGTACTAGATGATCTTTGATTTTAGTCTGAGATTCAAAAAATGTGATGACTTCCAGATATTGCCAGTATTAATATGTAAAAATATTTCTTTTTTTGTTAAAGTGTTAGTAGAAAGGAATGGAAAAAAATACTGGAAATTTAATCTTCCTGTAGAAAAAGTCAATTTAAGTTTATAGGCCATATGACTACACATTGAGAAGAAGCACAGCGTCTTTAGAAACATCCATAATGAACCTTATGCTTTTGTAGACATAAAGAATGTAAGCAAACTTAATTTAATTTTCAAGTGAGATTTTTTCAAGTAGTTATTATAAAAGTGTGTCTAAATATAAATATATAATCTTTATGGAAATAAAAATCAAATATAAAAAGTATTTCAACTTAAATACTGATCAAGGTCTGGTCTATAGCCACAGCAGCAAGTGGGTGGCTAGATCATCAGAGGCCCTAAAACACAGGGTCAGAGAACTTACACTACAACAGGAATGGTTATCTAAAATCATGTGGAAATTTCTTTCAGGATTTTCTATACCATAACGTAAAACAAAAGTTTGGCTCTGGCTGTTTCAGTTGCAGCATAATATTTTTATGGATGTGGTATCACTTTAAATCTCATCCTGTGGTTTTAATTCATAACATGAAAGCTGACTAAGCTTTATGTATATTTGTGAATATTGTAGCAGGCACAAAATAACATTATGCTTAATAACAATGTATTCCTTTATTTGTTTTGTTTAAAGATGTAATGAATCTTGAAGGCTAGGTTTGATTAACAATAAATTTGTTTGCAGTTCTCATGCGTATCCAGTATCTTACAGAACCATGGAAGAAAGTACTGGAAAAATAACCAGGTGCAGACCTTGCAGAAGTAAACAAACCTAAAATTTTTAGCTTAAGATTAAAAGAAAATGTGTTATCCTCTGGCCTATCATTCAAGAGGTTTGGTGACATTCCTGTAAATCCAGAAAAAGCTTTCAAACATGGCCCTGTAAGAAGACAAAAGGGGACAGTTAAAAAAAAACAAAAACAAAAACAAACACCACCACCAGAAACAGACAACTTTTGAGCAGGCTGATGGAAGGTACTGAACAAATGCAGAACTGGACCCCTAAGTATGTAGAGATGGATCATGCAAAGGGCTACTGAAAATAAGGCTACTTGTTTCCTCCCAGAAATCATGTGACAGTTTTCAAGCCTTCCACAGTAGCTGAGATCCTGCCTCCATCAAAGTTAATGGGGCATTGTACTGACTCAGCTGGGACCATGTTTACATTCTCATGTTCTGATAAAAGTAATGCTGAAATTAAGAACAAATAATATTCTCAGTCATGTTCTGGCTCAGTGTTAGACCTTTGAGTGCTGCAACACCTTTCCTGTTTTCCTGTGAAGAGCCGTTACCCAATAAAACTTGGGGTTTGTTTTGGGGTACTTTCGTTGTTGTTTCTCTTTCTTTAATGATTACTGTGTCAACTTCCCCAGATTTGAATGAAATAAGGAGCTGCCTTGGTGACCAAATTCTTGTTAACGATTTAGGTGTATTCAGGGAAGGCAGTATGATTTGCACTCAGCAAAACAGCTCAAGCTCACACGCTCTTCTTTTATTCCTTCTTTTACTTGGAGCTTCATAACTGGCATGATTTATTTGCAAATGAATTACTTTAATAATAGGGTTTGAGTTACACAGAATATAGACAATCTTGACCCCATCTTTGCAGCTGTAAAAGTAAGAGCGTGGGTGTGGTTGCCTGGTGGTTGGCCAGGATGATCCAGTTCAAGGGGGTGGATAAAATAACATTTACACTTACAGTAACTGTTTAAAAATGTAATTTGAGTTCCGCCAAATCCTTCAAGTTCATTTTGGGAATCCAGCTTGTTAGGGCTGCCAACACTCAACTCTTCTTACTCTAGTTTTTTGCAAGTTATCTCCTCCTGCTAGATGCATTTTGCTGCAATACTCTCACTAGAGAGTGTGGGGTTCCACCAGCCTTGCTCTGTGAATGGTTACAGTGGGACAGTCCTTGCTGTCAGCCTGCCTAAGCAAGCAGTGACTGAGCCTGGCCCATGAGACAGCATGGAGGGAGGACGCAATCCCAGAGGAAGTGTTCCACTTACAGACAGCTCTGTTTGTGTCTGCTGCAGCAAATGCTCCTAAGCCAAGTAAGGTCAGGCATTTGTTGGATCGTTGGGAAAGCACGTGGTAGAGGAGATGGAGGCTTGGAAGTTGGAACTTATCCTTCTGAGTTGGAATTGCAGAAGTGTTCCCAGGCAGTGGGGGCAACGGGAACCAGGCACCTTGTCTAACAATGACACAGAATGAGGTCTTGAACACTTTGCAGTCTCATAGCTGCTTAAAAGGGGCAAGGGTTGTCTGAAATAGCCAGATCACTCCAGCTGGACAAACACTCACTCTCCCAGTGTTCCTCCTAAGGCAGCACCTGTTTGAGGACACTGGGTGATCCTGCACCGTGGCTGGCACAGGCTGCCACACACAGAGCCTTGCTGTGTCTAGTCCTTGCAGCCCTAACCTGCCTCACCACTGCGCTGAGCAGTTGTGAAGTGCTGTAGCACTCCTGAATAGTGCAAGACAGCATTTATGGATAGGAATAGCAATCACTTCCAATGGCATATTGTGAGCTGTGTTTACTTGTGTAGATTGATGGATTATAGGGTTTTTTAGATAAAGAGCCCAAGCAAGGTGGTGCTTGGGCTGCTGCAGCAAAGAAAATTGTTTTGAAGAGTTTGCAGTCTCTGCTGTTTGAAAGCCCATGTTCACAGCAGGCCCATTCAGCCCACCTTTTAGGACTACTCACAGAGTTCTTGCTAATACCAGCCTATTGCATGATGGYTTCCATGACTAATTCAGAATGGTTCACAGAGCTTAAGGCTTTAGGGTCCACTGTGTGCCTGCCTTTGTTGTGCCATCATACTTCATCCGCTTTGGGTAAAATATGTTTTTTTCACATCAGCATCTAGTATTGAACACATAGGAGATGCAGAATCACCTCTTCAGGGACTTGTTCACAAGGCAAGTTATTGCCTTCACTTGCTAAGTCAACTTTTCTGCCTTGAATTTGGCAAGGCTTTTCAGGTTAAAAAGGTGTTCTTTTTTCAGATTAAAGAGCACTCTTAGTACCTTTTCTTAGTGAAAATACACACATGTCCACATTGTCATCAAGTCAGCCTTATTTTGCGTCTGGATCCTGCAATGACAAGATTTGTGATCTCCTTTTATCCATCACCTTCTCTTATCTAACACATTTGTAATACTTTGCTAATTTCAAACAAGTCTGAAAGAGTGTAGAAGTCTCAAAGAAGATTCTTCCTGCTGGCTTGATGAAAAATTGGCCTGGGTAGAGAAGAGAGACTCAGAGAAGGGAGAGGTCAGCTGTCACACACTATTTGGCAGCATAAGGCCAGCCAGTCGGTGTGAATATATTTGCAGGCCACCTGCAGTATAAGTTAGTGGAGTCATAAGAGACACCAAATTAGGAAGAGTTTTCCTCAAGTTTTGTTTACATCACACCCTTTTACACCAAAAATTGATATGAATTCATGCATCAGGAATTTTGCTGTTCATAGAACACTTTCTTTTTTTATATAAAATTAATTATTTTTCACTCATTAAGCTTTTCAGCAAATGATGTTTTCTTCTGCTCTCAAGTCTTCCGTGTCTTCTCGTCTTTGGCTTTTCAGCACCTAAAGTATGAGTATGCACCTAAAGCACCTGAGTATGACTGTATGTAGAAAACTGTTACTGATTTTAGCAGTGTCTTATTTACACCCTTACTCCCTCCTTTCTTCAAAACCTTCCAGCTTTTCTTGCTGCAGCTTTGAAAGGTGAATGTTGCTTATCTGTCATGAACCCCAACTAGACCTGGTAGCTGATGATTGATAACATGGTGCCTACCCTGTTCTGCAGACAGAGGCTGTTTCTGACAACAAGGCCATGCTTGGCTCTGGACACACCGTCTCTGGAATAATGTATGGAGTTTTCCAGATCACTCTATTCAGCCACTGTGATCTTCTCAGCAGAGCAAGAAGCCTTTAGTCAAATTAGTCTTCACTGATAATTATTTTTTATTTACTTCTACTAAAGTGAAATACCATGGTACTTCTTTTCTACAAAGCACATAAACACCCTGAAATGGAAAAGAAGTGAACAAAAGATTTTATATCATATATGAGAGATAAAAATTATGTCATTGATGAACCACTTATAAGATAGCACTGAGGACAATGTAATGATCTTTTGGAATGAATCTGTTCAGCTTCCATAATACACTGATCTTCAGTTATTCTGCAACGGTGAAAAAAAATGGTGGCTTGCCTGAGGTCCTACATACATGGTGCCAGATGGTCATCAGTGTCTTCAGAACCATTGCATGTAGACTATGAACGTATAACCTTGCATTTAATTTTATTTTGAATTATATTTTCCTCACCAGGAGAATATTCTTAATGAACTTAGATTCAAGAAAAGACATTGGCTATTTCTTTATGAATTTCCTTTAAAAGTTCTGAAACTCTCCATTTTTATGGGAAACTGGGATGTTGATATTTAAAGGAAATTCATTATAAAAATCCTCAACACCTTTAAATAAGGCGTGGATATTTCTTTTTCTCTCCCCAAGCTTTTATTAAAGCCTTGACCAACTTTAAGACATTCAAACACTGAAATTTCCATTCAGTATCAGCACAGAATTTATAGAATCATGCAGCCAAAAATCTGGAAGACATTGAATAAACTGTACCCCAATCTTCAGCATTTGTAAGTCAGTTTATTCAGGAGGAAACATGAGACTGTAAAATTGTTTAGACACTCAAATAAGTGAAAATCAATTGTGAGGAAATTTTTCTATCTCCATTCACTAAATAAATTAAATCAGCATGATGGGCTAAGGTATCAGTTGAGCATCTAGGAGTATATTGTTTTAATTAGGAGATGGCAGTTTCAAATGCAAATTTGAATCCAGTCCAAGGTTTTCAGTGTACACAGACTGTTTCCAAAACACACTTTTAAATATTAGAGCTTCAACTCTGTTTTTAAGTACTGCAGTTTGATGAGCTGTTCTGGTCTGGAGCTAGTAAACAAGTCTAGAACTTGCTGGATTTCTCCCAGCAGATAAATCGTCATCCGCTTACTTTTAATGTTGTCTGGATTTGTCAAGTCTGTCCTGCAATCTTTGTCTCCAGGATAACATGAAATGCAGTCATCTCATGGGAACATGGAAAGATTTTCAGTTGTAATAGTAACATTCAAGTGAGCTTTTTTTGAAAAATCTTCCTTGTGGCTATAAAAGAGGTCAACTTCCCTGAAGCTAAATTTTCACAGCAATCTGCAAAGTTTTTGATATATCACTCCTGTTGAATTTTAATAGGGATAGAGTGCTTGGGTTTGTATGCAGTAAAGATGTTTGATTTACATCCAGACCATGGGTCTGGTCTTTTGAGCTTCTCAACATACAACAGATGTACAGGTAAGAACACATTAGTATATGTGTGGATGCAGGACAGCATGAAATTGCCAGCTGTTGTGATTATGTTACCCAGGGATTTAATTGGTAGAAAACGATCTTTTCATCCACATTTTGCATCCACATGCAACATTTTTCTAGTTGTTAAGAAGATGTGCAGACATATGAACATAGTTATTCCATGCTGTGCTCAGGCTGAAAAAAGTTTGTGCAGTTCAGAGAGAGAGAGATGCTTTTTAATTTTTGTTTGTTTTGGTAATTTTAAAACTTCTTTTTGTTTCTGTGCTCTTCTATTGCCTTTATTAGCCCAACACATTCTAACATGATCAACTTAAATAATASTTCACCAGAAAAAAAGCTCTTATTAACACTATACTAGGCATAATATCTGTTAGTTTTGAGAGGCACTGTATTTCTCAAATCTTGAAGATATTTTTTTTCCTGAAGAGTCTAAAGTGCTTCTCAGGTGCAGACAACACTATGGATCGTGCGTGTAGCATGGCAGGCACCTTTTTGCCTCTTTACCCACAAGCATTTTTAGACAAAAGTCTAAGACACCTGCTGTCTGACCTACCAGATACCTGTTTCTAGGAAGGAGATGCTGGTCTCTTCTACTTTTCTTGGCACCTTTAAAAATACTTAGAGACTGCACAGTATTCATATTCTTACTGTACTTACTGCAGGAAAGACCAGTTTTTCATGGTCAAAGCTGGGCTCTTTGAACCCAGGCTTGCTTTATCCACCGAAGATATTATGATGGTGCATGTTTCGCTCCAACAAAAAGTAGATGGGTTTTGAAACATATGCACAAAAAAGTCTGACGAGAAAGGCCCATTGTCAAGGGCCTGGAGGTGGGTACCACAGGGAGATGGAGAACGAGGGAGGGGTTATCCAAGCTGCTAGGAAAGCTGAGAAATGTAGCTGAGTCACAAGCTTCTGGCCAGGCTGCCTCCAACTTTCACAGACACTCTTTCCCATCAGGGCAGCAGGCAGTAGGGTTCACATTGTGAGCAGTGCAAAGTCTCCCTGGCTGGACGGGGAGTCCTGCTGGCTGGAAGGGAGAAGACATTTCTGATCAGTCTTMTTCTGTCTGACAAGATCATTACTGTGCAGACTTCTTGTAACTGTAACAAAGTCCTTTCCTCCCACAGAGGGGATGTAAGATCTGGTCTCTGGTGGGCTGGGTTTCTTTTCTTGGTGTGCTACGTAAAAAGTCAAAGATTTCCCTTACTTTTGCACTGCAGTAGTGCTAGCCTGGCTGTTACACGACACTTTTTAAGAACTGTTTAAAATCTCAGCTGACTGAAATGTGTGGAGGGGAAAGCCTGTTTTGTATTTTGCCACAAAAATTATTATGTTTATTCTTCACTAGATAAAAAAAAAATCTAAACTCTTTGTTTTAATGTAGGCTGAGTCTAACAGGGGAATTCTTCAGGTTTCCAAACTTACAAAGTGTTCTTCCTGAGTGGTTAACTGTTCCCACGTTTTTTAAAAGGAGGGAAGAGGAAACTGCAAAAGAGGTTTTGAAAATTGCCCTGAACATTAATGGTTGTTTTCTGACTGCTTTTTTCTTGTTCTAATTCTAGTAAAAGTTTCTCAAGTCACAATATTGTGCTGCTCTCTCCTAAATGTCTGCTGTGAAAACAAGTTCAATGCTGGGAACATTTGCATGGAGTTGGTCTGGTTTGCATTATGAAGCACTTCTGTATCATAAAGCTCTGGACCAGGTCTTTACCTCCATCTTTAAACATGAAGGGACAGGAGCTCAGCTGCCTACATTGGCTTAGTTCCATGGAATTTACTGCTGTGAACAAGTTAAAGATTTCACCCTTTGCAATAGGATTCGTCCTTATGAGATTTATTTTCTTTTGATTATGTAAATAATCCTTGAAATATAAAAGAGAAAAAATTGTATTGATTCAACCTTGCTTAACTCATGGAAGGAATCACATGCAAGGCAAAGTGCAAAACTGGGGCTCCAGCTGCAGCAGCCGGCAACTGGCAGAGAAGGACCCTGCCATGTGGCTCTGCCTGGGATTTGCCCGCATGGCTGGGATAGCTGTAAGCTAAGTTAAACACCTGCTTAGAGAATGTACAGGTAATTGAATGTCAGCTTAAGACTCTGCATGTAATGACACGGCCCTCTCCTCTGTGCAACCTCCCAGGAGCTCACAGGCAGGTTTCTGGCAAATCCACAGCTCTCCTGGCACAATGGCACTGGGGCTGCCTGGCTCTGGGCCATCCTGGCAGAGCTGCTGCTACTATCCAGGCATAATGAAGATTGAGTCAGTGACAACAGCAGCAGTAGTGATACCCAGACCCTGGTGCAGCAGCAGCATCACTGCTTACACAGTCCCAAATCCACAGCAGCCCACTCCTAGCAATCTCTGTTAGGAAAGCCTACTGATTTATTTATGGGTTTATACCAACCAGCCATGAATTATTAGCTAAAATAACAGAACGACCTGCCTTTCAGGCTGATGGCAGCCACATTTGTCATCTTGTTAGAGCTGGAGCTTGATTTTGACTCTGGCTTTGCTGTTCCCTGAGCTGACAGATGGCCTCATTTTTGGATACATGAAGACACCAAAGGTTGAGGACAGAAACCACAAACTTCTGAATACCCAGGTTGGCATTTACGTGTACCATGAGGTTCCTCCTTCCTCCAGAAATCTCCCCCTAACTTTCCCATGCAGTTACCCACAGAGTAAATGGGTGCTCCTCTTTATAGGACCCTTTATTTGCGGGTCTGATAATTTTACTGGGTTCTGGAGCATTTTTTTCAGTCCTACTCTATCTTTCTTTGAAACCTGGCCCAGCTGACTTGCAGTAGCACAGAGAGCCCCAGCAGAGTGCTGTAGAGCTGCACTCTGCTGAGGCCCTGAGGTTTCTGCTGAATGGCTGAGGGTATGTAGGCATGACATTCTGAAGTGCAGCAGACAGATGGCTAGCCTTCAAAAAAGAAAAGTGGAAAACATGAAAAATCATGAAAAATCATTATTTGAGATGTCTGGCAAGCCTACCATGAGGCTCTTTGAAAGGGATGAGGTGGTTTTTGTGGAGGTTGTTATTCCATGAGCTAAACCAAGAAGGCAGGATACTCCCATCAGTTGCTTTGTGGTAGGGTAGTCAGACTGAGTTTCCACTTCATCTTGTCCCGTCTAGCAAAGAAGAAAAATGTGCACCATTTAAAGCGCTAATTTTGGAAAAAAATACAAGCAAAGTCTATGTAAGCAAGCACTGGAGAAGTGCTGCTTCTCTTTGGCTTGGTGCAACTGTTTTTCTATGCATGGGCTTAACCACTGTCAGCAGGAACTGTACATCCTGCTGGATGGGACAAAAATCCAGACTGGAGTCAGAAAAAGAAAACCAGATTGGGAATAAACAGTACCTGTCAGTCTCAATGACATAGTCATTCTGCTGCTTGCTATGGGGTTTTTCTGGTGCTCATTGCAAGTAATTCATACTCAAAAGGAACTCTGCATAGGCTGGTAACTCTAGCCACCAGCCAAGATCTCCTGCTCCCAATATAAATGTGGTAATTCTCAAGACATGGAAGTTTTGCTTTTCACAACTATGCACTGAAAACAGAACCAGTCTCATTTAAGGTTGGTGGGAACAGTTATATTACCCAAAAGGTCAGGAAATGAACTGCACTGGCATGGTACAATCAGCAAAGTATCCTTGCTTCTCTTGGGCTCAGTGCAGTGTAGCAGGCGGGTGAAACCCATGGACCTCAGGAAAAAGTCCTGAGTAAGGGCTGGGCTAGGCCAGGCCAGGAGTTCACACTGGGGAAGGGATGTTTAAGTGACACCTGTAGGAGGCACTGGCATGTATCCAATTCCACCTCACCATTGCAATATTTACCATTGCTCYCTGTTGCATGTCATGATGTCTTCTTCTGTGGCGCTTGGAGTGTGGGCTATCCCCTCCACTCATTGTAAATAAAGCAGTGTTACTGCGTTTTTCTCATTGTCTATATGGAAATTTAAATGTCATTTTTTTCCTCCCTCCAGTGTAAGGAGGAAGGTGGGAAGATCTTTTGTTAGAAATAAAACATTTGAAAACAAAAGGCCTATCTAAAAAAGAAGGCATATATTTTTTCTTCTTGGACTCTAATTTATCTGAAAGCAGCTCAAGCTTCCATTCTCCTTCAGAGCCCAGGTCCTGTTCTCTAGCATGCGAAATCACCTCTAGTACAGCACTTGGTTGCACAAGGATTTGCAATGGTATTTGCTTTCTGCTAACCTACCAAATGCAAAAACCTGTAGAATTAAGAAAGCCAAAAACATGAGGCCAGTGCAGTAATGATGGGTATGCCCAAGAATACAGCTTCTGGCTGCTGCCTTATTGTACCAGGCAGCACTCAAACAACTTTTCCTTGATATTGAACTCCTGAGATTAAYAGATGCCGTGTAAATCTCTGCA
Source organism: Amblyornis subalaris (assembly GCA_018881555.1). NCBI lineage: Eukaryota > Metazoa > Chordata > Aves > Passeriformes > Ptilonorhynchidae > Amblyornis > Amblyornis subalaris. The sequence goes on along the minus strand of JACAXG010000103.1, from coordinate 1,342,520 downwards.
CAAGAGTAAACCACTACATTGTATGGTGCATGGCAGTGTTTAGCACTCAAGGGCTGCTTACCTTGTTTCTGAGGTGTTTTTAGATTGGTACATTGGTTTTTGCATTTTGGTGCTCTGTTTGTTTTTAAAAACCACCCAAATGTGGAATCTGTTTGCAGTTGACAGAAGGAGATAGTTGAAAGACCTGTGTTTTCTTCTTTTGATTACCAAGCTCTTTCAGATGAAGAAATATCATCTTAAAAGATCTTTAAATAAGTAACCAAATAAGATATTTTAGATAAAGGACTTCATAAAGTCTTGAGAGAGGCTCTTCAGTTTTTCTTTCAAGTAATCCTGTAGAGTTCACCATAAAAGTCTCCGTTTAGATGTAAATTGCCTGGAGAACAAGGCACACATGTGAAAGCTCAAGCTCAGTCACTTGTCTCAGATATGCATGCGCAAACATGCAGTTGCACAGGGAGTCTGCAGACAAAACCAGACTATTGTGACAGTAGGTTATGACCGTACAGGTTTTGGTCATGGAACTTTTCAGTTTTGATTCCCATGTGACATCATCCCTGGTTTTGGGAACCACTTTAATTGCTTACTTATTTAAGGGACTTCAGCAAAGAACTCACAATAGCAACATTCATTCAGATAATTTACTGCCTTTTTCTGAATAACAAATGGACTCAATGAATTTTTATTTTAGCCTCATCTCTTTTTAAAGTCTGATCAAATAGTTCGGGAATGTTGAGTTCCACATATGCAATGTTGGTTATGAGCAATTAGAAATACATAATGCTGTCTCTGTTCTTATTTTGGGTGAACTCTGTATTAAGCCAAGGATAGACTTGTGGGTCTCTGAACGTCCTGGCGCCAGCACATGTTAATTTGTAGCTTTCTCATATTCTCCCTGATCATGGAAACGTAGACTAAGCTTATGAAATAGCTTATGAAATACTTTCACCAGCACTGCAATGTGAAGACTGGTTCTGCTGAAGGTGCAGCTTCAGGGTCCTTACATTAACTTGGGTTCTTTTCCTTCTCCAAACCAGGGTAAGTTATACTGCTAAGAGCATTGTTTATAGCTGTGCCTACACCAGGGCTGGTCACTGCGCAAGAGCTCTCCATAATGGTTCATATAGCTGGGTAGCCTATATTCAGAAATGGGCAGGAAAAAAAGCCAGTGGAAGAGATAAAAGAAATTATAGAGTGCCTGAAGGCACATCCAGGAACCTCTCCAGGTTTGGAAATCCTGAGCCATAATTTGAATGTAAGTTATTGTGTTTAAAATATATAGAAGAATACATATATAGAAGAGCTCTGTGGCTCTGATCACTTTAGGTTTTGATCAAGATGTGCTTTGGACCTTTTGCAGAGTTTGGAAATGTATTTCCTTGTAGTGGTTTTAAGCCTGCTACTTGATAATCTGATTGATTGTTACCTATTTCCTCCGTGTTAAGGAAAAGGGAACAATCATCCCCTGTTTACTTTTCCTGTGTCCTTCATGATTTAATAGATCTTTGTTGCATCTCCTGGGCTGTCTTGATCTCTTGCAGTTCTGCTATTGCCTAAATATATTCACAGACGAATGCAGTGAGAAGACATTTTCTTCTTTAAATCATTTCTGATATTTCATATAGTGTCTCCAGAGCAGCATGTTGACATTTTCCCAGAGACACTGACATCTCTTTTCTGCATGGTAATGGCTATTTTAGAGCCTACTACAGGTACAGTTTGGGTGATTTTTCCATGGTACACTATATTTAATGTACCAGTCCAGTTGAACATGAAAAAGTCATAATAATCGAAACTCTTATATCTATACTAGTTCTGAAAGAAGATCGTGTATAATTCCATGATAAGGCATGGGCTTTTTTTCTTAGTTTTAATTGTCAATATGTCATAACTCTGATTATCCATTTTGAGTCAGCTATTACAAGCTGCAACTTATTTCCTTAGGCAAATATCCAATACATTGTTCACAAATGCTTGAATATGTCACATCTTTCATTTTGCTGTAATATTGTTAGAACTATGTGAACATTTATAGGACTTCCATGCCTGTTCTTTTCTGGGGGTTTTTCTGATCTTTTTTTCCCACTCATTTTTTTGTGAATTTTCTGTCAACAGTTTAATAAATGGATTTGAAAAGTTCAGGATCTAGAATAAGTAGCTATTGATTTGAAGGTTGTTGCAACTTCATGAGCAAAGATAGGATTTAAAATATGTGTTGTGTTAATTATGCAAACTATGCAATCAAGCTACACATTGGCTCTTAATTTAGGACTGGCTTAAGCACAATAGATTGCTAATTCTATAATTTATGTTGTTAATTGAATTGTTTAATGCAGCTGTTAACCACAAAAGAAGCATAGAGTTTAAACTCTCTCCTGACAAAAAAGTGTGCATCTAAGAGAAATGCCTTTAGAATGGGAATATTTGAGTATTTTTAAAAGGCAATCCCTTAGGACATGGCTGTGTTGCTGAACCATATTTCCCTTCTAAGGTAAATACATGGTTTTGGGTGGAGGGTGAAAAGAGCAGTTTGTAGCTATCAGCAAAATTAAATTCCTTTCTCTCTGGCCTTCCTCCAGCTTGCTCGTTCTGTTACCATTTCTCTAAACAGTTTGAGCCCTAAATATAGAGCTATTAGGATGACTATACACGGGGTCTGCTTGTGTGTAGTGCTGCATAGAAAAAAGGATCACTAATATGAGTACTGAAATAGCTTTGTCACTGAAGCTGTGTGTTGCACACTCCATTGCTTGCAGGCTGAGCTCTGTATACCATTTACTCTACGTGTGCGAGAACTCACCAGGCTTTGTTTCAAAAATTATTAAAATGACCTTACAAGTTGCCAATTAATTCTATTTAAATACTTGCTAATGGCCAGAGAACAAGTGCAGTGCAAACTAAAGCTAGATCTTCAAATGCTGTTTTACCAATAATTAGACTCAGGGCCTTCAAGCAATGACCTGCTATTACAGTTTGCCTGAAAGCCCTGACATTTTTCCCCTGACAAAAGTGGTATTGAATGCAGGGCTGTCATGAGAGAACTGCAGTTGCATTCATCGACAGTATGCCCAAGGGTAAGAGACTTGCATATACAAGGTGTAGAAAATACTTAATTTACTTGTTAAATCAGTTCCCTCTGCTGTTTCCCATTAGCAAAAGTCTTTGCCAGCTATGTCTGTAGATCCTGCTAAAGCTTCATGGAACCAGTTTCCTTTTGCTCCTGCTTTTGCAGGGTGGGTGTTAGTTCTTTGTGTGTTGCAGAAATTTTGTGTAGAGATTTCTAAATGTGAGAAGAAAGGAGCTGCTCTCTCCTGGCTGCCTGGGTGAGCAGAGCTGAACTGAGCCACGCAGGCGACAGCAATGTGCTTTTCTTTTAGATGTTCAAACAACCCAATGGTGCTTTGCTCGTCAATGTCTAAAACCAGCCTGGAAGTAACAAGTAAAGCATTTTAAATCTGCCTTTGAAGGGAGGTGTGTGCCTGTACTTTCTGGTTCCATATGGTTCTGTATATAGCACATATCTCTCTAAAAGTGCTTTGTTTGTGGACAGGTAAAGTACTTTCCATGTAACGAATTTCTTATTTGTAGCAAAAAACTTTCCTTCCTTTTCTGTTCTTTGTCTTACCCTGTGTTTGCACTTTGCTTGCACATTGTGGTTGCTCAGGGTCAATACARACATGCCACAGGTTTAATTATATGTATAATCTAATTGCCTAGATTGTGAAAAGCTTTCATGAAAATATGATGCCATCCTAACAGAAAAATTAAAGACCTGTAAATTCTCAAACGACACATAATTTCTAGTCTTTTTTTGCTCTACATTTGTGTCTTGTAAAGTTACAAAATTGTAACTCAAAATTTGGTTCTTATCCTTCATACTTACAAGCCAAAATTATTTGAGTAAAGCCAAACCCTCTGAAATGGGTTACATGGCAAATTTGCTCAGACATTGCTGCCAGACTTCAAACCATTGGACAAGGATCCTTATTTCTAAGACATTTTTATTGCTCCGCTATGGACAGGCAAAGTTTTTCTTCTCTAGAACCAGATGATCTGGAAGGAAAGAATTATGCAGATGAAAACTTTTTGCCTCTGAGTGTCTTAGCCTGTTTCACCAGTCATTGTTTCAAATCTGCTCAAGAAAAAAGATTCCCTTGTCTATGTACTGCTTAGCTTATTATAGAGGTAAGAGTTGTCTTTTAAGCTTAAATTTAGCCATGGATCCAAGCTATCCTGAATAGTGTTTGCAAGGTTGGAATCATCATTTCTCTATAGCTTCACCCATGGTTTGTGCTTCAAGAGAGTAATGCATCACCACTGTGTCCTCATCTGCTTACTGTCTGTTAAATAATCATGAGGCCTATGGAAAGGGTTGTTACGATTTTTTTTTTTCCTAAAAGATCCAGTTAGAGAAAAAAAAAAAACCACCAAGGAATAGCATCACCTTAAAAGCAATGTACTATCCTTGTGCTTGATTATTTACTGACAACTATAATGTAGGTCATGTAGGAATAAGGGCTTCTCCCCTCCAAAAATGTGGTGGGATCAAAAGCCCAACTGAGGTGTATCTACACCAGTGCACACAGCAAGGGCAACAAACAGGAGGAGCAGGAAGCCACTGTGTAGCAGGAAAACTGACTCAGTTACCATTACAGAGACATGGGAGGAAGACTCCTGCAACTGGAGTGCTGCAATGGATGGCTATAAACACTTCAGAAGGGACAAACAAGGAAGGAGAGGTGGTGGGGTAGCCCTATATGTTAGGGAGAGTTTTAGTTTTCTAGAGCTTAATGGTGGTGATGATAGAGTTGAGAGTTTATGGGTAAGAATTCGGGGGAAGGCCAACAAGGCAGGTATCCTGGGGGAGTCTGTTACAAACCACCCAACCAGGGTGAAGAGGCAGCCGAAATATTTTATAAGCATCTGGGAGAAGTCTCACAGTCGCTGGCCCTTTGGGGGGACTTCAGCTTACCAGATGTCTGCTGGGAATACAACACAGCAGAGGACAGTCTAGGAGGTTCCTGGAGTGTGTGGCAAACAGCTGCCTGCCACAGCTGGTGACGGAGCCAACAACGAAGGTACCCACAGGACCTGGTGTTTGTGAATAGAGGACTGGTGGTGGTTGGAGGCCTCTTGGGCACAGCGGTCACAAAATGATAGGGTTTTGATTCACGGAGAAGGAAGGACTCAACAGAACTGTCACTTTGGACTTCTGGAGGGCACCCTTTGGCCTGTTTAGGAGACCGGTTGAGAGAAGAGGGGTTCAAGTGCCCCCTCAGTAAGTTCACAGATGACACAAAGTTGAGCAGGAGTGCTGATCTGCTGGAGGGCAGGAAGGCTCTGCAGAGGGATCTGTACAGGCTGGATCCATGAGCTGAGGCCAATGATATGAGGTTCAATAAGGTGAAGTGCTGGGTCCTGCCCTTGGGTCACAATAACCCCTGCAGTGCTACAGGCTGGGGGCAGAGCGGCTGGAAAGCTGCCCAGCAGAAAAGGACCTGGGTGTGCTGGTTGACAGCAGCTGAACATGAGCCAGTGTGTGCCCAGTAGTTTGCTGGTGCTGCTCCATTCCCTATGAGCAGAGCTGCTCCTCTATAGGCAAAGTGATTGGGTGGCTATGGGTGAGAAGGAACAGGAGATAAAGCAGATGCAGGCTCTGTGTGCAGTGACAATAAATAAATGCAAAGGATGCTTTAGAAGAGGAAAGAGAGAATGTTAAGGAGGAGAAGAAACGGATGTGTCCCAAGAGGAGAAGGAGGAGGGAGGGTGGGATGACCATGTCCTGTGGAGAGCCCCAGATGTCCAAGGTAGCCATCTCACATAGCACAGTGGCTAGTTTGCCCCTCCGCAGCTGTGGGGTCATTTCAGGAATGGTCCTGGTAGGCTCCAGAGGAAGTTAGACAGCTGTGCTCTGCCCTTGAGATGAACATCATGACGTGATTGAAAGACCACAAGGAGGAGAGCAGTAACCAGCAAACATGGCAGATTCCTCGGGGCTCATGCTGTTGACAGATCTAGCTGAGGCATGAGGGAATATACTGTTATTCCAGGAAGTTTTAATGATTTTAGCAGTTGGTTTGCAAGCAACCCAGATTTTTTTTTTCCTGCACAATAACAGCAGGTTTCCTGAAGTGCCATGAATACATTAGATTCACATTCACATAGATGCTTTAGATTTGATTTGATTTCTTTTTTTACGCCAGTGTGATTTCTTGCTTAATTACAAATAGAACTCTCTTCCTTAAGAATTAGGAGGTTTTTAGGGTAACTCGTGTGTTATTTTATACAAGTGCCTGAGAGCCAGACTGCTAAGTCTATTCCATTTCTACTAAGAGAGGTCTCTTGCTTTGGTGAAATTAACTGCCTTTGTTTCCAGCATGGTTGGGAAAGGTGGGGGAAGATGTATGTCAATGTGTGTATGTCCCATATACAGAGGATTCTATGTAAAATGTGGGGGTTTTGTATACGTGATAATAGAACATGGGTTTAATGATGCATATTTGGAGTGTGGGTATAATTTCTCTTCTCATTCGTATGATTTGGTGACAGGTAGTATGTGTTTATAGTAGATACATTCAAGTATCCACTATACCATACAGGCCCAGCCAGTACTTGGGGGTGTGGCCAGACTGGTACTTTCTAGGCAGCTCTTTCTGATGTTCAAGACTCGCTCTGAAATTTAGAGATATCCAAGGAAATTCACAACGGTAGGTTGCTCTTACTACTATCATTTTTAGGTCCCAAATAAACCTCAGCAGAATCCTCCTGAACATCAAGAAACATGGTTTTTTGGTTTTTCTGGACCAAGCACTGGCACTGGTTGCCCAGAGATGTGGAGTCTGCATCCTTGGAGATACTCAAAAGTCATCTGGACATGGTTCTGGGCAACCAGCTCCAAGGGGCTCTGCTTGAGCAGGAGGGTTCCAGCGGCCCCTTCCAACCTCAAGTGTGCTGTGGTTCTGTGATTCTGCTCCACATTGGACCTGTTTTGTACCTGTTCACGTTTAGCAAGACTTAAAACACTCCCCCTGCATTTTAAGCACATCTATCATTCCCTTAAGTAGAAGTAGCTAAAGGAATGAAGTTTTTTCCTAGGAAGATATGAACTCTCAAGATAGTGCAGTCTGGTATATCTTCTGTGCTGTTGCTGCCTAGATTTGATTTGCTCAGGACTAATGGCAGCCCTTCTAACACGAGCATTATTCATGTGGAAGTTGCTGCTGATTTCTGTCTAGCAGAGATGTGATTCCTAGGGCTTCATGTAATCTTTTTTCTACTAACTTCTTAATTAACTTAGCCAGGCGTGCCTTGTATTTGATCTAGCTCAGCCATCCACTTGGATGGCTCACAAAGTTGAGTTTTCTGAATTGGAAAGGAATGCAAAGCACCCAGACAACATTGGCACTGCACAGTGAGAAGGGAAGTGCTCCACTGTGTCAGGAAAACAATCCATCTGGTGCTTTTCATCTTGATCTGCAAACAATTTGCATGATCAAATTGCCCATGCCTGTTCCCTGGAATCTGTGATCCTCATACTCTTATCCCGACTGTTTCAGTGCAATTTTGCCCTTTTGAGTTCTGTACATAAGTTTGAGTTACAAAGCAACTAGTAATGTCCTAGTATAGAGGAATTTTCTAGATGTGCTGAGAGTACTAGCTTCCTTCTCATCCCAGCACCAGGAGGCAACAAGGGATCTCTGTAGTAGGAAACAGGACTCTGAGACCATCCTATGCACTGGAAGCCATGTCTCTTGTGGGAGTTTTGGCAGCGGTCTCTGTCTCTGATTCAGGTCTTCTGCTCCTGAGCCTGTCACTCTTGCTTCCTTCTCACCCCTCTGCTCTACTGCCTTCCCCCTGGCTTGAAAATGCCTCAGCACCGGGGCTCCTGCCACTCCGTATGTATATGACTTACAGCAGATACCTCTTTCCAGTCCTGTACATTGCATCTTGAGGTGTAAATCAGCATGAACAGTGCAGTCCCATTGCAGACTGAGCAAAATATCTGCTTTCCCCAGACAACAGAGAAAGTGAACAATGACAGGCTGTCAATATTTGTCATACATCAGTCTTGTGCAGCCTGTGATTTGCAATCCATGGCTGATTCATAAGACATAGGAAGATGGAAGGAGACATGATGGCTACAAAACACCCTACCTTCTGATCACAGCAATGGGAACATAATTCTTCTCACTGGCAATGCCCAAGAGAAAGTGTGTAACTAATAACAAAAAGAGTTATAAAGACAGTGGCTTCTCTTCCCCCACAATGGTAGATTGGCATTTGATTTTAAAATGGCTGGAAAACACTGCTTTCAAGTATTCAGCAGGAATTGATCCTCTGGGAAATAGTTGATGTCAAGCATAAATAAGTTTTGAAAAGCTATTGGCTAAGAGATGATTGTGGCCGCCAAACATAGGTAGAGAGGAGGAGACCAGCTGATTTATGTTTTTAGATACTGTGTAATTGAAATAGACTTGCTACTCCTCAACTTTGTGGCCATGGCAAAGCCCAAGACAGGTGGCTGGCTGTTGCAGAGGAGCCATTCCTGGCTACTATCAGAGGGGCTGCTTTCAGCAGTGCTTGTAGAAATCAAGCTGCCTCTGTGTGGTATCTAGTCAGCTTATTCTTGAATGAGAGCACAAATCTTCTGGCAGGTCTGTCATTGCAGCTACAGGGCCGAGGATGACAGTGAGAGTTGGGGCTGGAAAGGGCTTTTTCCCCTGAGTCAACAATGGGGCTGCTCTGCAGTTGAAAAAATGCAAGAGTAAACCCAAGTCAGACAGTACTGAGAGGGATTCTGGTTTCCAGGGTTTCTTCTGAGCAAACCCCAAAATATTTCTGTTTGTTGAGAAACAAAGGAAGAGGTTTGTGAGTGTCACCTTTACTGAATGGTGGAGCAGTTAAGGAACTTGTCCACTCCTCCTGTCACTACCTTGCCCAAGGCGGAGGCAGTGAGGAAAACATCAGCCTCTCTTCTTGAAGTTGTTTCACTTTGTATAAACAATTAACATTTACTAGAAGAGAGACTGGTGCTCAGGAAGTCTAACCTCTCAAAAGAAGACCCGCCAGGCTACTGATTCATGCACACACGTGTGCTCTCTCTCTCAATGAATAGTCAATGTTTTATTAAGAGTGGAATGGTTCCAAGGGGATGATTCAAATCTTCTCCCTGGATCCAATACTTGGCTTTCAGCTAATATGCTTTTTGTTCCATTAGAAATGTCACTGCTTTTACACAACTCCTTCTTCTTCTCTTCATCTAAATGCCCTTCTTTGTTTCAGTTAATTTTTGTTTTGTTACTTGCCGAGACCCTGCTCTCTCCTTTGCTCCTTGACCCTGAGAGGAGGAGATCTGTGCCTCCATTCTATTTGAGATTAGCTGAGTCTGCAGAAGGGCCAAAGGTAGGTTTTCCTCTGAACCAAGCTGGAGAGGGCTAAAGTGTTCCCCTCTCCACACTGTCTCCTGAAGCATCTGGAACATATTGCCTCTCACCTGCTCCACATGCCCTCGATGAGCCTGTAGCCGCTTGGCGCTTCTCGGCAGCCTGTTTCAGAAATCAGCAGAAGTGCAAGAGTGCATTCAGCCCTCATCAGACCCATTTTTGCTGCTGCCCACCTTCTGCCTCTCTCAGGGTGGTTTTGAAGGAGGAAACACAAACTACAAGTGGTAACCAGCATGTGCAGGCAGTGGGGTCATGCCACATTGCTTTGCAAAGGGGGAAACCCTGAGGGAAATCCAAAGCTGAGGACCTACACATCACCTTTACTCTGTGGAATATAGCCCCAGCCTGAACCTGAAACTAACTTGGACTCACATGCAAACCATCTGCTTTTCAGGATTGTGATGTGTTACTTGGGCTGTGATATTTCAGCCCAGGGTTTTGTGTGGAGGTTGTAGATACATTTCTCTGCCCACATGGTGACATTAATGTGCATGTTGTTGCAAAACATATCCTGATCTCTGAGGGTGTAGGTGGATGTAGAAAGTGGAAGTAGGGGTGAAACAGCTGGAGGAGATGAGGTTGTTGTCTCTGCACTGTCTGTTGGCCTGACTGGTTGGATCAGTCACAGTCCAGAGGAGAATTAATGGCCACTTCATGGCTGATAGTAAGATCAGTGGCTAAGCGGCACTTAGAGAACTGGTAACTAATTGAACTGCAGATGCAGCCATGAACATTATTCATTAACCTTCTGCTTTCCTTGGTTCCTTTTGTCTTTTGGCAAACATGTCTCTTCTAGCCAGTCTCTCCACACCTGAAGAGGTCTCTTGTCTGCTTTACCTCCAAGTGGTGGTAGGAGAGCTGCGTAAAACAATTGTAAAAACTCCCGTGGTAACTGGCTCCTTGGCTAACCAAGCCCCATCTGTTGCAAACCACAGCAATTGCATTGATATCCCAGAGCCATTAAACCATTCCATACGGGAAGTTTTGCCATGTACATAACCTTGTCCACACCAAAGCCTAGTAAAGGAATTGTGATGTTAGGAAAAACAATGTAAATCAAGACAACAGTTAACATATTGAGAGAACATGTCTGCAGTCTGCCAGTTGTAAATTATAAATTCCAGTTGCCCACCATGCAGTTGTGGGAGAGGAATGTGAGTAATACCAGCACCTATGCTCAGATATCAGACCAGTTGCACTATCTGCTTTGGTTCAACTTGTTAAAAAGGGGTTTCATTGTATCTGCTTTCTGTATCTGTATTCTTCACATGGAACAAGATGATTTTGTGGTTCAAAATATATATAGCCTTGCAAATTGACGTCAACTCTATATTTCTGGGTTCTTTTAGAGGACTGTCATTGTGTCCTTAACATGTTTTCTCAGTTTTGCTGTTGTGTCCACCCCCAGCATGAGCTCTAGTTCTTGTCTCTCTGAATAAACTCCCTCTTACAAGAAAATCTGTAACATCCTACCACTGTTTCCACTATTGCATATGGCTTTTTCTTATCCCAAATAGCATTTAAGCTAACTTGGGCAATGCAAAATGAATTCACATTATGCTATCCAAGCCAGGTTAGGCTAAGTTTTGCCATGGTAGGGAGAAAAAATTAATGATGTAATTATGCTGAGATTTAGTGACAGGTTAAAGGGCAGCATCTCACAGGAAATACAGTAAGAAGGAAAAGTCATTCCACTTTTGAAAACCATTGCCAATGTTCCCTCCGAAACATGCCAGCTGCCATTTGCCTTCTGTTTTGCCAATGCTTTTATTAGTTACTTTGTAAAGGTGCCAAAGACACCAAAGAACCCGGGAGCTTTTATTGCAAGTGTGAATTTGGTCTCTCCTAGGTGTCATGGTTGTTCAGAAACTATGCTGTAAGGAAAGCCAAGCAATGCCACTTTGGGATAGGGAAATTCCAGCATAGCAGCCCCCAGTGAGGGAAAGAGATATCTGAGGTGCATCACCCTCATTGGAGAGGTGGTGTTCACTCTGAGAAGCACGGACAGAGTGACCAAACTGAAACAAGCTCTGATGATTTTCTCATGTAAACCCCTGCTGTACTGCCTTGCTGGCCTTCATTTGGTCTGTGCAAAACACAGCCCACCTGCAGGTTTTGCACATCTGGTCTCTACTGCTGCTTGGCTGACTTGGGAGTGTGTTGGGAGCAGAGATGCACAGGCTGTGTCCCACCGCTAGCCTCACAGCATGCGTCTGTGTGTGATGCAGCTGGTAGTTTGGATATTGAGTTGAAATGCAGGTCCCTTTTGAGTGGTGGGTTTGGGCTGTTGAGCCTGTAGCTTCCAACTGATTTAACTCCTGAAGCATCTCTGCCTCTGCCAGAACCCTGCTGCCTTTTTTGTGTCTTTACAGAAGTCTTGTCCTCTCTTTCCCTAATAATATCATCTCCTTGTGGAGCCTAACAGGTCCAGGCAAACTGAAACGATTATGCTACCAGCAGGGTATCAAATTTCCATTTTTCATTAGAGACTTAGCACAGGGGGTTTTTCTTAAAAAAACCCCAAACAACAGCATCCACTGGGGAAAACATTCTGGGAAGCTGGTGTTTTTCACACATAGGTCAAAGTCAAGCCTTCCCTTTCAATAATTGAAATGCAATTAGTAAGATACAGCTGTGACTCATTCGGGCTCTCCTCTGAAGATCTATGTGCCAGGGGTCTGGAAAGGACGGTGCTCTACACCAGCTCACAGGACTACAGTGCATGTGTAATTTTCAGCTGCTTTCAGGATGCTTCCTAGTCTTTTATTAACTTATAGGCTTTTCAAGTAGCAGATATTTTAGGATTTTTCTTCAGAAAGTAGAAAGTAATATTCTTAATTTTCTTTCTACTCTTAAGCTCTCTTTTCTCATTTTCCATATCTGAGCAGCTCTTTGCATTTTCTTTCCTGTTGTAACTGTCACACTTTAATGTTATCTTTGTTAAAGGCTACATTTTTATGAGCGTGTGGAACACGTTCCACAAGTATTTTCCTTTTCCTTCTGGACATGTGGTAACTTGGTTTTAAAAGATTGTCTTCAGCACATCAAGGTACTCTGAAGAGGATTTTTCCTATGTTTCATGACAGCAGTGAACAGGTAAATCAAAACACTGATTTTGAAGCACATCAGACACTTCTTAGAGGAAAAGACTGACGCTTTACAGAATTTCTTCTCTAAAGAATGGCAACAACACAGATGTTTCGTCAACAGCATTTTCCCCGTCAGATGAAGGAAATTCTGATCACCACTGTGTTTCTCATTCTGCACAGGTGTACTCCTGCAAACAGCAAGGGTGGTTTGGAGGTCTGTCCATGTCCCACACCAACTGCAGCACAGGCAGCTCCCATAGATGCAAGGGACACTGGCAGACACCACTGCCTGAGCACTTGTTCTCCAGCTCACCAAAGCTGCAGAGCAGATGGGAGAGCACCATGGCAAATCCTGTCCTTCCTCTCTCAACAAGRTTAATGTAAAGCAGCTTCCCACTCTTTTACAAAAGCTTTTTCATCTGAAGGTTTCAGTTTGGTGTATTTTTTTCTGTGATTCCTAATCTACAACAATTTGAGGTGCCATGGATTTCACAGCCAGCAATATTGCAGCAATGGTTGCCTGTGTATCTACTTTTTCATTAATGTAGTCTGCTAAGCTGGAGATAGTTCTCCACCTCTACATGCAGAGAGCAGTGGGGAGCAGAGCCTCTGGCCCTGGTTCACCCAAGACACAGCTGAATTTCCACCAGCTGGAAGAGAGAAAGGATGACAGGATTACTGCTGAGCCTTTCCTATGGGAAGGTACCTCCTCTGTTGAAGTAACATAGGCCAGCAGTCCTGTTTGAGCAGCTCCAGGGCCAAGTCCAGAGTGTGAGACCTCTTTTGTCAACTGCAGCCATGCTGACTGCAATGTAGGCTGGAAAAGACCTAAAGAGAATCTTTTCTTATTTAAAACAGGTTGTTGCATTCATCAATCTAGAATGGGTCTTTCCATGATCTGAGAGAGAAGGGTAAAAAAACTAAACCAGAAAGTTGGTTATACAAATTGCTATCCAGAAAAAGAGTGTCTGCTAAAATATTATTCTGGCTGGCAAATGAGCCAAAAAGCAGCCACTTACTGCTAACACTTTGGGTTAGAAACCTCTGGGGGGGAATGTTTGGAGACACTGAGAAGGACTATTTAAGACAGGATTTTGGCAATGTTAATGATAGTCTGCCACAAATACTTAATATCTGCTCAACTTACCTCTTGTTGGTTTTGAACTAGCACTCTGTGAAGTGAGTGAGAATAGTTGAAGGGAGATGAAACAGACAAAAAAATAACACTGCACAGTGTAAAGCAAATAGATTATCAAGTGTACCCTTTTTAAATGAAAACAAAAAACTCTTTCCATTAAAAAAGAGCAAGAATACTTTTTGTGTGTGTTTTAATATGAGAGCCACGATAGTTTCTAAAATGATGTTTCAATTAGCTATTGTTTATTTTCTGCTGTTACGCAGTTTCGTTTTCCACGATTGTTGTGCTGTGTGCTACAATTGCATTCTAATGATATTTTGGCACGAGTTTTGAGTCTGCAATAGCAGACACTGTGAGGCCATGCAGTGTATTCTGGTTGGTCTCTGAGATTCCTTCCTGAATTAGTGATTTTGGCCTTGACAAGGTTATTTGTGAGATGAAGTTAGGGAATGCAGTTCTTGTTCATAAGACCTCTTGCCTTTTAAGGAAGGCCTTTATAGTCAGTTTTCCCCTTGTTTCCTGTCGATTTTTTTTCATAGAGAAGCTAAACTGGGGTGCTGCACACAACCCTCTCCTCTGAACTCTCATAATTGTGCAGGAACAGGCATTGCAGTTCCAGCTGGCCAGTAAATGAAGTGTGAAAAAAAGCTTTACCTTTCTATTTTAAAACAGAATGAAGCTTTAAACTGCTGTACATAGAGAGATTACAGGCATTGAAACAAATTAAAATAGCATATATCCTGTGTAGCAGATGACAAGAGATTAATATTTCAGTCTTTCACAATTTTTACTCCATTTTCCTCAAGTGTTTTATACAGCTCTGTTGAGACACCTTAATTCCTATAGGATATCCTCTCTCAGCAAAGATTTCCAAGAATATTGCCAATTTGCAATACAGGGAAAGAGAATACTTAAGCAAAAGCAACATCTTTAAAACAAAGCCCCTCTTTCCACTTAAAAGTCTGATTGTATTCCAGTAAAGGAATGAGGTTAGGGCATGGTGAGACAATTTTGAAATTATATAGTTTTGGGCATGATTAATGCTGCAGACTCCTGTCAGGTATCTGTTAACACCAACTGAAAATACTTATTGGTTCAAATTGCCTGGAGAAGCTCTAGTTCAGTAAATGAGAAGGCAGAGTACCACAAGAGGAATGGGAAGCAGGATGTGCACAAAGTTCGTGGTTCTGAATATGTCAGTTTAGTAACTCCAGACTGATACCTCAAACCCCAGTTAACAAATCACTGGTAGGCTTGTGATAATACCAGTGGCACAGGGAAACTCATCACTGTGTATGTCTATTAAGATGAAGGAAAGGTGAAAATAAATCATATAGTAGTGACCTGAATATAGAGGGGGACATTTCAGTGGTGGCTTCTTTTTGGTTTTTTCTATTGTAAAAAGTTATTGAAATGTTGTAGCATTCAGCCTTAATTTTCTCAACAGATACATTTAAGATACTAAAAAATACATAGAGAAAACTCCTTCCCACTGCAGGCATATGAAAGATTGTCAGATGTYTGCTGTTTTCTTTTTAACAGCAATGTTGAACAGGTAGCTGCTGCCCCAGGAATGGCTAAATGAGCATAAGAAGATGTAAACCTGTTTTTTTGAAGACCTCATAACTTTCTGGAGTAGAAAAAGAGATTTCTCTGGAATGGGTGGAGCAGAGCTTTTCTGCTTTCATGGAGAAGAAAGCCCTGTAAACATTTGACAAACAGATCTCTCACTTGATTATACAGAAGACACAGTTTTGGCAAACAGCCAAGTCAAATCCTCTTGTGATCACTATGAAGCTTTGAACAAGCCCTGTATGAAACTGGAACAAAATGGAGTTTATTCTTTCAAAAAAACAAACAGAAATACCCTTTCAAAATTTGGCAATTCCATCATCTTGCCCTTATATATGTTTTTTTTCAGTCCCTGAGAGAAACCTTTCTAATGCCATCGGGAACTCAGCCTAGCTCTAAGGTGAGTGACTGCTTAGTCACGGTGTACGGAAATGACTTACAGGACAGAGAGAGAGAGGGAGGTACCAGGCACATCTGTGCAAAAAGAAACTGCAACCTGGAGTCTGCTGCTATCTGTAAAAACCTGAAATCCAAATTCCATTGTCCTTTTACAGTTTTGTTGGCTGTGAAGCAAAGCTGTAGATATAATTTTCCATCTGTAGTCAGCATGCTGCTGTAGCATCCTTGGAGGATGAACATTGCGAGGAGTGACAGAAGAGCACAGCTTGAAATGATCAAAACCACAAACTAAACCTGTCAAATATACTATTTCACAAAATATATAGCTAATTAAACAGCAACATCACAGCAGCTTGTGATTTCAGCATGAAGCCTGTTACTAGTCACGCTATTTCCCTGACCACTCCAAAAATCATGGATCAGCATTATTCACCATAGTGCAGGTTCCTCAATTCTTTTAGTCCAGATCATAAGCAAGTTTTCTGTAATATTTTTTTTAATACTAGGGATGAAAGTGTCTTATTTGCTCATTGTTTCTTTACTATCCTCATCAATAGAAGTGTTTCTCTCGTACTGCTTGCAATTCTAGTTTTACAGGAGAACGTTCTCTCTTCTCCTCCTTCCGGGTGTGTACTTGCTCGAGTTGCTGGTGTGTGACAGCACAGCTTTTCCATCTACAATGCTGAAGCTCGTGCAGATACTGTCTTTGCTGAAAACCGATCTTGCAGTATTTAGCACAAGTGTGTCATTTCCTCTTAGGCTGTGATATGAATGTGGTCTTTGATACATTACAATTGGAAACATTTGGGAGTTCCAATAGGATAAATTTTTGTGAAGTTACATGTCCCTCGCAGGTGACACTGCTGTAGCACAGGGAACTTACTCTTTCCATTTCCCCTCACATCTTCTAATCCCTGTGTGAAGGCCAGACAAAGCTGTTCCCCAGTATAATCATGAACATTAAGAAAGATGCCTGATTAATGCATGTGCACATGTAGCACTCCACAGAGATGTGCCTGTTAACATTAACGCTGCTGTCAGTAATGTGCTTTCTGGAAGATAGGATGCTCAGCCATGCTAAGAAGCAGAGCACAGGCCATGCCTGGGGACATCCCTGTGGCGTTCAGCCCTGAGACAGATGTGCAAATGGAGTCTGCCTTGTTTTCTGTCCTGACGGTTTTTATATAGGAACCGAGCAAAGTATCATTGGTAAGTGAACTATTTTGAGTGAGTGGATACTTTGCTTGCTAGTCCACWAATTTTGGCAACTGAGAAGACATACATGTTTGCTTCCATCATAGATAGCACCCAAGAAATGCAAGCAGATGTATCACTACATAGACTACCTGAGGATGCTGTAAGAGAGGATATGGCCTCTGTGAGGTAATTCTTGAAATCTCATGCAGGTGCCTGAATGTAGGCATCTAGTGTTAGCTGAGAGATCGCACGATAGCTGATACATCCACATAGAGCTGGTAGCAATGTCACAGGAACTACAGAAGGTCTATGTCATCATGGAGGCCAGGCATCTTCAGCATTCGAATGTCTGAAAGTCTGAAAGGGCATGAGAAGCCCGACAGTTGAGCTGCAACCCTAGGTCAGGAGCTGTCAATAAAAACATGGTTCAGTCCTTAGCAAGTTGTTTCCTGCAGATAATTGGTGTTTGTCAATGGGAACACAATTCAGCATGAATCAGGCATTATTTCAAGATTTTTGGTTGCCTTTCTGCCTTTTGTTGTGGAGAGAACTGTTCTCTGTTATGAAGTTATGAGAGCCATAACTCAGTCAGCAGGCCATGCAAACTGCCTAAATGCCTCAGTAACAATGCAAATGTTGCAAATCAAGGCTTCCTGCAACATATTTTTGCAAAAAAAAAAAAAGAAAGGTTTGTCTTGCTGAGTTGCAGATACTGTGTTCCCAGCTAGTTTAAAGGCTGTGTGGTTTGCCTTGTCCCTTCAGGAAGAGCTACTTGGTTTCTGCTGAGGAAGAGGGATGGTCCTTGTTCTCCCTTGGTCAGGTCAAGAGCCAAGAAAATACACAGAGCCGATAGCTTCAGGCAGTTCATCGCCTATGGATTGACACCACCGCTTGCAGCCTGTCCTGCTTTCTGTTTCTCACCCCCTTCCCCCTCCCTGCCTCCATAAATATGACAAGCACTGCTGCGTTATACAAACTCCTCTTCCACAGTGGAAACATCTGCAGCTTGAATGCTCCTGCAGAAATGTCACTTGGGGAATTTGCTCTTCATTTTATGAGAAATCTCTCTTTCAAGCCCTCAGAGGGGCCAGGGAGGAAGGGGACACCGGGTTTGACACTAGTTCTGTGTTGTTTTTCAGGGATTTTGCGGAAGAATGTTGCATCTGATTTTGTGGATTGTCAAAATGAAGCCAGATGGCAGTGGATTAAGTGTAATGCTGTTTTGTTGTTCTTGGGTTCGCGACTGCGCTTCCCCTTGAGCGAGAGAGCCCTCCCCGCACAGCAGCCCCAGCCCTGTGTGCCCCCAGCCACCGAGGGCCCTGTCCCATGGGCTCCCGAAAATGCTGCCCTGGAGGGGGGTAGAGTGGAAGCTTTCTTTTGGTGAGGACTACTAATTGGAAACTACTTCCTTGGTATTTTTCATGCCTAGATTATTCACCAAGAGCCTGTTTGCTGCGCTTTCCCTCCGACGAAATACAGGTATTTTCCAATTGTAGTAATGGGTTTGCTTGCTGAAGTGAAGTTGCTGGGTGAGCAGCTTAGCCAGTGAAGCCTGGTTTCTTACAGATTTGTGTCTGGTAGCTGCATTTCCTGATGTTTAGAAAGGTGTGAGTTTAATTGAAGTGTTTCCCATGAGGCATTCAGATATTTCAAGCCTTTTGTTGATTCCTCAGTGTATTTATGGCTCAGCCTTCCTCTCTATATGAATGCTTAGTGGGGTCTCTTTCATCTGCTACTCTGCCTTATTTTCTTTGTACATATGGGCACATAATATCTTTGAAATCACTATCCTTTGTCAAAGTTAGGGTACTGGAAAAAGTCACCAAACTCTGAAGATATAGAGGGAAGACTGGTAGGCAGACACAGACAGACAAGGGTGTGATTGCTTCAACTTTTTTCCCTAAGAAACTGGATTAAGGATAAGTTATTAATTAGGCAGAAGGTGAATTTAAAGCTGTGATGCTGAACATTTTCTGGTTTCTTAATTAAAGGTAGACAGGCAGAAAATATTCTTGTGTAAGAATTGTTCTCTATACCTTTTCCCCTCGTCATGACACCTTTTTATTTCCAGGATAGCTTTTGACTGTTTAGGTTACAGAGGACTGTCCTGTCACTCATTCAGAGCCTTGTGAGGGCTGCTCAAGCTTTGCTGCCCATGCTCAGCACCTTCAGACCAGTACAATTTCCCCCAGCTTATGAAAACGCCAGCAAAGGATGCTCTACATTTTTCATTTCAGACTACAGCATCACTTTGGCCATAGATTGAATACTTTTCATTTAATTAACTCCTTCAGGATCTTTCATTGCAATTTCAGTTCAAACTAGCAAATTTTATTTTGTAATGAATCTACATGTTCTCATGTAGACCAGTAAGGGTCTGTTTGGAGTTTTTGATAAAGTCCTTAGGCCTGGAAAACATTCTGACAAAAACCTGCTGCCTGATAATAGAGGAGAAACCACAAGCCAAGACAGCGCTGCTGCCTTGTTGTGCTCTGTCCTGTTCTTTCCTAGGACAGCTTCCCAGCTGCTCAGGAATTTGTTTGAAAGTCAGGTGTGCTTCACAACTGCTCAGATCTTTTTAGCCTTCTTCGGTAAGTCACCACCCCCTATCTTTTTTGAAAGTCAGGCTTTTCAGAATGTCTTTCATGTCATGCACAAAGTCCTGTACAGATCCATGTAATGTTGAGTCGTTCTGGAATTCCTTGTGCAGATCTAGTCTCCTGATCTCAGCTTAGCTTGCAGTCTTTGATATGCAGACTGTCCATGTGGCTTGCACAGCACAATCTGCTCTGACAGTTTTTAGAAGAAGAAATTGGGGGAGGAAAGGGCCTGCAATTAGGGTAACGTTTGCTGTTATACTACATGTTGCCATAATGTAGAGTCTAGATAGCCTTACCTAGTCACTGTGCCCAAAATGTAATAAGTAATGGCAATTTTATAGCGACCAGCCAAGATGCTCAGAAAGACTGGGGTTTCTTAGTCTTCGGTTCAGTGACTTTAGAGAAAATTTTTTGCTGATTCTTGAGGAGATACCCTGCTGCTGTAAAGGAAATTTTTCAGAGAATTTGTGTCCTAGTACTCAGCTTGTAACCTCTGGGTTTCACCTTCTGCCTTGGTGGTCCAGTGGGGGCAGCCCTAACATCAATTCTGAGTGTACTTTCATCTTCCTTGTACTACATTGCACAGTCCGGAAGGTATAAATTACACATATTCAAGTATTTCACCAAAGTGCTGAGTCTATTTTAAGCAGAAAATTCACTTATTTTCTGCTAAGCAGACGTAAGTTTGGATGTACTTTTGTTTGTGTTTATTCTCCGAAGTATTTTTCATTTATAGTGTGAGCGTCTCCCCCCGCCAATTCTTCTCCTGTTTTTCTTTACTGTATCCTGTTGTAATATTCCCTTTGGAAGGTCTTTCTGAGAGTATTTTTTTACAGATTCTAAAAACTTCCTTCCTGGCATTTGCAGTCTCTCTTCAGATGTGAAAATCAAAGATAATGGTCCATTGCTGGTGTTTTGGGAAGGGAGGGGTAGGCAAGGGAGTTTGCAGTCTCTACACACTCGTCGAGTCAACTTACTTTACGTGCAGCGTGAGTGACTTAGTGTGTACCAACAGTAGCTCACTGTTAGCCAGTACAAGGAGGAGACATTGAAATTCAAAGCAAGTATTTTGAAAATTGTCAGTATTTTCTGATCCATTTCCCCACAGACAAAGCGAGCAGATCTTCCAAGGAACTTTGTGAATGTGGTGCAGATCTAAATACAAATGGCGGTTTTGTCCACGGGACCTGAATATAGACTTGTTCTGTCAGCACCAGGGATGCGTGTCAGGGATGCTTTGAACAACAGCTTCAGCCTGAGGCCTTTGACAGATAATAGTGATGCCATTCATTTACCCTTAGTAAGTACCTCGTACAGTGTAAAGTGGCAGCACCAGTTCCCCAGCAAAGCAGCAAGAGAGAAGGTCAGTAGCATGAAGCACGGGTATGTCATCATTGTAGCTGTGGAGATTTGGGTTCAGCTCCTGTCATCATATCGTACATAGACATAATTTGGTGGCTTTGCTGTCCCACATATGGAACACTTCAGCATATGTGGTCTTCAAAGGCCTAAAACTACAACAGCAAATGTTCTGTCAACATTATCAAGTGAGATTCAAACAGATGAGCTGTGGTAAAAGTGCTTTTACAAGAACTTCTTCTTTGTATGCCTGGGTCAGACCTTAATTTTCACCTTTTTAGAAGTTAAACACATTCGATAGAGATTCTGCAGATATAATTATGCTAGTAAAAAAAGACACAAAATATTCAAAACATCACCAGGCACTGAAAGCTGAGTTCAGAGTTTTGTAATGTCAAATAAGTCTCACTTTCTCTATTTTGCTGAAGAGTTTTCTGCGGTTTTGCTGCAGCCCAGAACACACTGAAAGCGGAAATGCAGTATGACACTGACACAATAACAGGAGATTCACATAATCACAGAATATTCTGAATTGGAAGGTACCCACAAGGATTATCAAGTCCAACTCTTAAATGAATGGCTCATACAGGTATCAAACCCACAACCTTGGTGTTATTAGCTCCAACTGAGCTAATGAGTAAGTCAGCTAAATGGACTTTCTGAATTTCTTTTAAACAGTTTTGATGGAGTTGCCACTTCTAAGGTGTTTCATGCTGCAATGTATAAAAACAAATGCTTTCCCAAGGAGGTCTCATTTGAACTGATATGTAAGCCTTCACATTATAGACAGCAGACAAATGCATTAATGATAATAACAATAACAACAACAACAATAATAATAATAATAATAATAATAATAATAATAATTTCTTTTGTAAACTGCTCAAATATCATTCGACATTTTTTTTGCATTTTATATGTGTATGCATTATATATAATGTATTATACAGTTATATATTCATTTGTTATGGTTTTTGAAAACATGCAACATCTCAATATTCAGTGTAGAAAATGGCTACAGTTAAACAAACAAATCCATGAGCACCAAAGCCAAAGAATCTTACTCTGGATTCATGAGTACTGTGAACTTCAGGAGAAGACTTTCCTGCTGTTTGGATATTTAGGATCACTTTCCCACGATAGGAACCAGAGCTTTGCATTGTAGTAATATGTTTTCAGAGAGAGTTTTCTCTCAGTGTAATGCTATCAGTCTTTCATCCCCACCTGAAAGCTTACCTGCTTTCACCAAACCTGTTTAATTGCTGTTGAAAGCCCCTGTCATCTGTCAGAAGTGGTTGAAATTGTTCCTTGAATCCAAAAGTCATTAGGGGTTCTTGGAGACTGACAGGTACACAAGCACAGTTACATGAGCTGCTTAAAATGCATTTTCTGTGTTATGGGAGGGCAGAAGCCCATGAAAGGGGGCAGAGCCTGCTCTACATGGGAAAGGTCAGCAACCCAGCTGCTCTTCTGTCCACTGTTTTCAGACCTTTGGCTTTGTAAGTAGAGCAGTTTAGGACAGAGTAGCACTTGCTCATTTGAGCTTTAGGTTACATCTCTGAGCTAAATACTGTCGATTATTACCATCTCTCAGTTTGCAACAGCCATTGCTAAGGAAGTTCTATGTGTGTATGTATAACGTTATACTCTTCATTGGCCTGTGTGTAATTATATTTTTGAGTTCTTACAGCTTTTGTTTCTGGTGTAATCTGTATTGTATGCACTGCACTCTCCCTTCAGTAAATAAATTAGCATTTAGCAACTAGCACGTAAAAGGGGTGTACTTAGACTGATGCATAACTCACTTAGTAAAAAATAGAGGTTATCTGCAAGATATGCACTATTCCCTGTTTGCTGAGCTTGCTGGATCAGCACACTCAATCTCCAGGCAACAATATATTCAGACTGAACGTGCTGATCTGCTCAGGAACCAGTGCATGGAAAAAATCTCACTGCCTTCAAGGTGGCCCTTTTCTGTGTGCTCTCCCGCCAGCTGATACCTTTTGTGGTTTGCTGTGTGGGTATACCAGAACGTGCCGTGCCTTGTAGATGTATTAGAACTTGCAGTGTGTGTGACCAAAGGAACACTTGCATTCCTGAAGGCACACCATTCCTCCAGTTGTAGCAATTAGTATAGTAAAAGATACAACTTTTCCACATATGGAGAAGATCCCTTACCTTTCTGAGGTACAAGCAGAGTGCCCATAGTGCCCATAGCATCCTGACTCAAATTTCTGTCTTTGCAAGTTCTTATTGTTTCTATGGAAATGACACACTTCATAAAATATGCCCTGTTTTTCTTAGTGAGATTGCACAGGCTTTAAACACTTCAAGGGACAATCCAGGGTTCAGTGCTGAGTTTTGTCCTCTTATGAGAAGGCAGGTACCAGCACAGTAACCAGGCACATCAGAGATGTCTGTTGACCCCTGCCTGTTTCCAGAAATGTTCTTCAGAACTTCCTAGCTTGTGCTGTGTGGAAAAAAAACCGGTTACAAGTCAGTAACTGTGAGACATGTGCAGATATTTACACATGTCTTTCTCCTGTGTGGAACACATCTGGGTCTCTTCAGAGAATTTCCATGACTGGCTCAGGCCAGCACTGAGCCTTTTGGCTGCAMGGTGTTACAAGTATTGCAGAAGATTGCAGTTCCTTGTTGTGCCTGTGTGGCCTACATGGAGTACTCACACTGATATTGAAAATTTTATTTGCCAAATTATTTTGCAAAGCCACCTGCAAAAACACGACACTTTGACACAGAAAGAATGATACTGAATGCCATTTTTTAAACAGTGCTGCAGAGACTGTATCCCAGCCAGCCTGTGTCAGCATTCCACAGGTCAGCACAAATTATCCCTGTTGGTTTTGGACTGACTACACACCATGGAGCTAAACCCTGTACTGGCTTGTAATATATGCAGTACTAAAATATGGAGAGATTGAATAGGTGTGGCCAGGACAAAATATCTTGGCTCTTAGGAACTGCCACAACGGTATTTAGAGCAACTGCATGCACAAGGGGGTTAAGAAAGTAAGTGTGGTTCAAATTCTCTTTGACAGGAACAAATTAAATCAGCATGGTAGAGGATCCAAAGAGAAATACATTTGGAAATGCTTATATGCTGATGTTGGGAATCCGGATAATAAGTAAGAGGAACTAGAATTTCTCAATAATCAAGATAAATTCAACTTAATTGTCTCATCAGGTTATACTGCTAGAGAGATCAATATGTTAGAATTTTGTATAAATTGTTTAAGCAAACCAAGGGCGATAAGAAAAATTGTATGAGAGGAATGACTTTGTCTATGACCTGGTGGCATATATCTGCCCAACTTGGAACTGGCAAGCGCGGGATCTCAGGAAATGCAGCACAATAAATACGCTGATTATCAAGGCTCGGAGGTGAGCAGGAGTGAGCAGAGGTGACATTAAAAGTCACTAAAATGAATCTGAAGATAGCGTGAGCTACTATTGCATGTGGGGAGGCAACTGTGTGATTATAGGGAACTTTATTTTGGATACTTGCTGAAGATTTCGTAGAGCTACCTGTGACACATCACTAGAGTAACATTAAACACTGGATGATAGTTCTGCAGAAAAAAGTTGTTAAACCTGAAGTGGAAGAATTCTGCTTTCAGGCAGCCTTACAGATAAAAGTGAATTTATCCACTAGAGTGGAAATCAGGTGTTGTCTCAGGAAGTGATCATGACCTGGTAACATTTAATGTGCTTGAAGATAATACAGTCCCAAACCGTAATAGTCACACATGCTATTTTGAAAAGGCCAACTTCCCAAAGCCAAGGACAGCCCTTGATAAAATTGAATGAGCAGAGGCAGAGATGTGTGAAAAAACCTGAAAGTTTCTCAAGGGGAGCTTGCTAAGGGGGCAAAACACTGTTAAGATAACATGTATGTCAAAAGAGGACAAAAAATAGGAATGGACTTACACATCTGTATACATGTGTTTAAACAGGTATAAATTTGTCCACACATATCTATATATGAGGTATACATATCTATAGACACGTATCTGGGCATGCAAACACACACTACTTACATATGTAAATAAACCGTGTGGCTGTATATTGGAAAAATAGGCTATAAAAGGGAGATAAATATCCATTGGTATTTATGTCACGAAGCATGGAAATTACTAGTAAAACCTTAACCAAAACCTACTCTTGGCAAGCAAATGGTGTTCTGAATGAGTTTTAAATTTATGTAAGGAAAAAAAGTAGCAATGGTGTGGGCCAAGCAAAGGTTGTAGGTACTAAAACCGTTAATAAGAAATGCATAGATGGCTGAAATGTTCAGAAAATATTTCTGGTTTATGTTTGGAAAGAAACAAGATGTTGTACATATATCACATGAGGAGGATGAATTCTTTTCCAGCCCATCTGTAACTAAAAGAATGTTARACAACTCCTACTTCGAGGAAAACAGCTTTAAAGCAGTTGCCCCTGTATTACCTGCAGCTATGCATCCTAAAGATTGGGAGTTTTTTAATTGACTGAGAAACTGTCTGGCCCACTGATGTGAACTTTCAACAAATTTGGGGACACTGAAGATATCTGCCAAGACTGAAAGCAGGCTCGTTTTTTTTTGCCAGTGTCCTAACAGCCCAAACAGAATAATTCTGATAGCAGTGGGGCAGTCAGCCTGACCTCACTTCTAGCAGAATAATAGAGAAGCTGATATGTGAATTCAAGTATAAAGAACAGGAATATTATTAATGGCAGCCAGTGATGTTTTCATTGAACTCAGGTCTTGTCAGGTAAGCTTGGCTTGCTTTTTTAATGTAAGATTACCCACTTGGTTAAAAAGGTACCATAGGCCTAATAGAAACTGAAAGTTTTCAGTCTGATATCGTACCATAATTTGATCAAAAATGTAACATTTTACGTGCTTGTTTAAGAACATGCCAAGTGGCTAAGAGCTGGTGGATCAAAAGGAGTTGTTGCAAAATCACACCAAACAGGATTTTTCTAGTGAGATTATGGAGCTAGATCAGGACTCAGCCCTCTTCTGGCAATGTTCACGACTTTGTCTTGCAGGAAAAATACTGAACCACTTACTGATTATGCATGGTGCCAGAGAAAAGGAAATCTGAATTGTCTAAAATGTGGACTTCAGACTGAAATAAGTGTGCTTTAACATGGTCAAGCGCAAAGTTATTAACCTGGAAACTGGGAACAGGTAGCAAAATGAAATGGAGGAGACGGCTTAAAGAAAAACAGAGACTTTGGAAAGGCTTTGAAGATCTTAATGGGCAACCTTTGAATGTAGTCACAGCCCAATGACAGGGCAAAATATCTGGCGTGATCCTTGAGTACATGCACAGAAGTCAAGTCAGGGCAAGGGTCTAATTTTGTCTGTGTTTATCCATAGTATGTATGCATATGGAGAGACTCATGGAGTAACATCAATCACATCACAGCCAGCACTTTAAAAGAGGACTTAAAAATTGGATGAGAATGCAGGGAATAGCAAAATCTTACATAAGGGCTAGGTAATACACCTGCTATTTTGGCAGGTCTATAGCACAGTCTTTTGGTTTCCACACGAAAAATAGATGAGGATGTTAGTACAAATATAATACATGTAGTGGTACAAGATACCAGCTCAGGAAGAGGAAGGACTCTTTTAGCTGGCCATAACATGAAAATGCATAACATGAATTGATGAGAATAATCTGAAGCAGTGTCACCAAATCAGCAATAAATTGTCCATGTGATTTTACGTGTATGAACAATTAATTCCCAGAATACACTACCAAAGAGACCAGTGGGCTCCTCACCTTTTGGTTCTTCACACTAGAGTGGAATGCTTTTCTAGAAATATTCCTGATAGGGTTAAACCCAGGCAGTGATTTCCACAAAGGGACAGAGCAGGGAATGTGCAGCTTGTGACTGCAAGAAGTCAGACAAGATGACCTCCATCTCTCATCTAATCTTGAACTCTATGAATCATTCCTAGTTATAAACACAGATGTAAAAGTTAATTCAAGAGTGGACAGAGCACACTACATATTTGTACATGCTTTTAGTACAGACATTTCGCTCCACCTTAAACCATTTCCTTCACTGTGTCTAACAAAGTATGGGAGAATAAGTGAGATTATATTTTTGCCAGACTTCTTTGGTAATTAGCAGCAAATCACATAATTTCTGTGCCTCGACATGCCCACTTCTAGAGAATAAATCCCAGCTTTCCACAGTTCCTCTCTCCCTGCTGGAGAGACATCTGGGAGGAACTGCACAAATGTATTTGTCCAAAAAGGCACAAATAATCTGAAAACTCAGGTAGGGCACAGGACTGATGTTTCAATTAGATCAGAGAGCTTTCACTCTGCAGAAGGTACTCATGTTACCTTGGTCAGCAATCCATCCGTACTGTGAACCTTGAAGAGATAAATGTAATTGTTCTAGAATTGGTTATGTAATGAGCTTACTTTGCAATTTAACTAATGAATGTGCTGAGAGACCAGATTAATATTTTAACTTGGAGAATTTCTCCCAGTGGAAAACATAGAGTGCCTGCCTATCTGTAATATTATCCTCTCCTCACAGCCAGAGTGATTTGGCAGTTTGAAGGTTTGTTTTGCTTATGTATGTAAAGCTCATGTGTTCACAGATTGTTCTGGAGGAGGTGGAAGGACCCCAAGCTTCACTTGAGGTTTTACAGCTGGGTCTGTGGGCTTTCCAAGTCAGAGCCCTTCCTGACAGATGCCATACGAGCTCTTTGGTGGGATGATTTTATTTGCTGGTATGGCACAAGTTGCTGTTTTGGGATTTTTCCCAGTAGAGCCATATTTAATCCTGTGCTCTCTTAGTCCATGAAAGATGTCCATTTCCGAAAAATAGTAGGCTGGTACTATTATCGGTTCATTAAGTGAGGACAAGAGATTATTTTAGTCTTGTGATTTTAATTTCTTCATTATGCTCCTGTTCTCCTCAGGAGTCATCTAGAAAAGGGAAAGATACTGAATAGAGAAGATCCAGTAAATGCTTACGACAAATGTAACATGACTTCCCAGAGTAATACGCACTTTGTAAGATCTTTGCCAACTGTAAATTATACCAAGTAGGTCAATTTTGGAAGTCAACATCTTATTTAAACTGTCACACTGTACAGAGYTACTAGTTTAATATCGGTGATTAATGACTGCAGAGTCCAGTCTAACTTCCAAGCAGACTGTCAGTGGCACTCAGTAGTGCCCAGAGAGTCCATAGTACAAGTGCTTGGCAATCCTTTTATGCTTTGTGATTTAATATCGGTTGCTTATTTTCCACAAAGACGAAACAAGAGAGAGAACTGATATGAAAATGCTGGCCTGCATTCTGGAGTTGTTTCTACATCTGATTATTCCCCCCCTAGAGTTTGTTCCTATTCTCAGGTATGCCTCTACAAACCAAAGTGCAATCCCACGTGAGAACATTGAATCAAATGCTCATGCCAGATGTGGATGTGGCCTTCCACTGTGGAGGTCAGGGGAGACCTCTACGATGTTGCATCTGGGGGATTCCCCCCCAGCTGCATCTGGGGGACTCCAATCTTCTGCTGTCTGTCCCCACTACCCTGAGTTGTGACCCACAGCTCTTGATGCTCCTTTCCTGGCATCATCCTTTCTCACTGCTCCTCCATGGAGTCAGAGGGACAGCCAGGTCTACTTGCCCCCTTTCTCCTGGTCCCCATCCTACAGTCCATCCATGGGGGTCAGGGACAAGAGTGTATTTACCATTGTGGGTACATCACAGAAATTGACTAGGAATCTCCAGTGCTGTTGAGTACTTGAAAGAGACAGCATAGTTCAGTCTCCTGCCAGACCTATGTGGACAGGAACATAACAAGCACTGGAGAAAGCTCTTTTATTTCCTTTTTGCAAGCAGGCTGGCCTGGACCAGGACTGGGAGACAGTGGTCGGTGGCAGTCAAAGAGCTGACCTGACCTCTGTGTCTTCTGCTCCAGTTTCATGGGGCTTCACAGGAGGATGCACAGGCCTCTGTGTTTGCAGGACATAGTGATCTTTTCAAACCAACACAGATGGCATCCGTTGCAACATTATCAATTAACACTTGATTATTACATTTCCCCTAATTTGACTTGACTAATTTTCTAGCTTAGCTTGCACAGGGTGTACTGCCAATGGTTTCAATGTATGCTGAAATCATTTAGTTGAAGTAAATAAATGAGTAAATCTAATACAACAGACTCTAAGGCATGTTGTCTTCCTGGAAATAATTTCAGCAGTAGTGAAGTATGGAAAATCTGCAACTTGAAATGTCTGTCCTTATACCTGTATTTGCATAGCTTGAGGTAAATATACAAATTTATTTTAAAATTAAACAGAGTTAAATATGTAATTTCTTTTTGCCTCCAATGTATGAATCTATACCAGGAAATTAGAAGTTTGTCAAAGAGGTGTCAATGAACCAGTCAGATCTACAATATGTTGATGTAATTTTGATGCAAATTAATTAATTGTAGTAGGAAAATGCTCTCACTTCTTTTGGGCTGTTGGTGAAAAAAATCTGCCAGAGCCTTTAGTCAGCTGCAGGCAAAGGAGGGAACTGGTAAATACTGCAGTACACAGGCTATAATTCAAAGGAGATTCTTCTATGTTCCTTCCCAGCAGATGAAAAACAGGTTCAGCTAGGATCTTCCATCAACAGGTACCAAAGAGCTCACCAGCAATTTGGTTCAGAGCCAATAAATTACTCACCTTCTAGGAAAATAATTTGCCTGGTATATATAAAGAAGTATAAATGTCATTCCAAAGCGAAGAATTTGGACAGGAATAAGTGCCCAAGAGGGCTGTTTGGGTGAGCAGGAGAGTAGAGAGCCTTTTGTCTTAGCGGAGTCTTAGAGTTCTATTGGAAAGGAAAACATGAAAATGTGAGATAGGAAAGGCTATTTAGGCAATCCAGTAACATTAGCGTGAGAACAAATGAGTTTGAACTGGCCCTTAGTCTGGAAACTTAGAAAAGCCTCCCACCAGCGGGAGGGAGTGCAAACTTGGCTAGTTTCGAAGATGGAAATTAAGTCTGTAACTGAGTGTCTGATGCGGTCACCTGTGCAACAGGGCTCTGGGCTTTCTGATCTACGCCAAGCAGCCTCAGAGAGACCTCCCATGCAAGGAAGGATTTAAACACAGGCTTTGCTCTGTGGGGATGTATTTGCTAATGTTTAAGCTTCTGTAGCTTAAGCATGTTTTTAAAAGTACATTTCATGTGCATAGTATTTTTTGCAGACGACTGACGCATGAGGCTTGCATATCTGGCCTTGTGACTGGCATGGACATCTGGTCCTGTGCAGACTGTGTCTCTCCATAGAGCACCCATCCTGGGGGAAGAGCAGCAGCTGCACAGTGCCCCAGATCCAGCACGGCACTGCCTAGATTTTGGACAACTGTATACTGAGCACTGGCAGGCTGGCTTGGCAGGGACCCATCCCAGGTTTCCTTGAGCAACTTGGAGCAGAGGTGCTATGCTCTCAGGGCAGAAAAGGCAAAGAAGCATCCATCAGGCTAAGGGTATGACTGTCACACTTGCTAGTAGGACTTCACACACCCCAGATGATTTCTGAAAAGAAATATTTAACAAGATATTTTATAATCACAAGTAGCTAGCATGCTTTTAAAATGCGTGAAGGGAAACAAACTTGTGTAAGAATGAATTTGAGGCCAAGACATGGTAGCCATAGATGTTTGTATCAGAGGCTGGGGATTTCGTCCCACCTGTTTTCAGGATATACTGCAGTTGCTTAGTTCAAGTCCATCTCCAAAACTGCCTTGCTTCCTGAATAACACTTCCTTCCTTATTAGCAAATACTTAAGATGGCTGAAGTCATTGCATTTATCAGTGATTCATGTAGTTGGAAGATCAGGGTTTCTTCTCCTCTATTGAAAATAGATTTTGAAAAAAAGGTCTGTTTTTGCTGCTACTGCTTTTGTTGTTAATATTCACACTCAGCTGTTGCATTAAAGTGGAGCAGCGCAACACCTTATTTACAGTACAACAATTTATACCCTTCTTGGGTGCTTTTTAAACAGAAAATTACTGGGTAAGAGGGTTTAATGTAGTCCTAATTTTGCAATGTTTAGAAAATTAAGAGCTTGTATTTTCAGACAGCTGATTCTGGAGTTTACAAATTGCTCTTATATGATTCAAGTGTTCACCACCCAGTGGACAGGAACAAGGTGAAGATTCAGATTCCAAACTATGGATTCTGGGTTAGAACTTGTGGTCCTCATCTTCCTTTTCAAAGGCAAAAGCCAACGTGAATCTTCTGTCTTGAAGCAATTTTTAGGATAGCCCACTTGACTTTGTTAAATTTGATGTTGATTGTCAGGTTAAAAGTAGAAAAGAAATGCAAGGAAAAACCTGACTGAAAATGAACTTTGGTATATGCCGGAAAGAAAAGTAAAAGCTTCAAATTACACTATTGTATGAGCAGCCTGCACATGCTTATCTGCCTGCGGGAGACATGACTGGGAGGGTGTGGTCTTTTAAACCTTAAATTGCTCAGGTTTATGCAATTCAGCTTTTCTGTGTCTTCTGTCATGCCACAGGCTTCCCTGTCTGACACGGGCGCCAGCCACTCTCCGCCTGCAGCAGCAGGGCTGAGGGCTGACTGCAGGGCCCTGTCCAGCCACGCCGGCCCGAATCTGGAGGTTTTACACCTGCACGACTCTGCCAGGAGCGGATGAGAGACACGGCAAAGCCAGACATGTGAGTTGAAAGACTTGTATCAGCTTTTGTGCTGTTCCTACTTTTCTCCTCGAGCTGGGCATGAGTTGTTCCAGAGGAGCAAAGGTGGAAGAATATGCTCTGGTAAACAAACCAGCCCCGTTTAGCAGCTGGGGGAGTGGGCCCGAACCTCAGTCTCCACACTCTGGAGTGCCATGCAGGCAGGCAGTGATAACTATCTATCTGTCATTAATGATTCAGCCTCCCCATAATCTAATGCAGGGATTATTTTCATAACCTAACTGAAAAGGCCATATAGTGTACCCGTAGGTTGCTGCGTTTCTTGGTAGGCAGTGTTAAAATACTACTCACATATATACATGCTGGTATGCAAAAACACTGTGTGTAGCTCATTACTTTTTTGTTAGCTAGATGTGTTTGGGTTTCTGTCTTTCTCGTTGCTAAGAAAGTCTATTTCTTCAGTAAAGTGTGTTGAAATCCAACTGATTATGTGTGGAGAGGTGCCATTTGTACTGCAGCGGCTTTAGCCCATCATTTTATTAATCCCCTGGAAACCCATTTCTTCCCCTCCCCCAGGTTAAACCCACAAAGTCTCGCTGCAGCTGTAGGAGGTAAATTGAGGCTACATTCGTGACTGCTGTATCTTGCTGCTTGATTTTATGCATGTAACTGCAGGGGAGGTGAGGAAAAGAAGAGAACTTGGTTTAGTTTTTGTCTTTAGCTCATATTCTTCTTACTTACTTAAAATTGCACTCAATTCTCGTGTTGGTTTTTGTGGGGCCTGGTTTTTGGTAGCAGGGGGGCCACAGAGGTGGCTTCTGTGAGAAGTTGCTAGAAGCTTCCACCACATCCAGCAGAGCCAATCCCTGATGGCTCTGATGACGGACATGCCGCTGGCCAAGGCTGGGCCAATTACAGATGATGGTAACACCTCTGTGATAACATATTTAAGAAGAAATCATAACAAAGTTTGTGGCGCAGCTGTAATTTTCCAACTAGAGAGGAGTAGGAGTGAGACTATGTCAGAGAAACAACAATGGAGGCACCAAGGTCAGTGCAGAAGGAGGGGGAGGAGGTGCTCAAGGCGCCGGAGCCGAGATGTCCCTGCAGCCCGTGGTGAGGACCATGGTGAGGCAGTTGTCCCCCTGCAGCCCATGGGGGTCCACGGGGGATGCAGAGGTCCACTTGCAGCCCATGGGGGAGGTGCCCACGCCAGAGCAGGTGGATACCAGGACACTGTGATCCAGAGGAAGTCCCATGGAGAGAGAGGCCTTGCTTCCAAGCTGGAGCAGCTGTCCTTGGAGGACTGCACACCGTGGCAGTGACCCATGCTGCAGCAGTTTTGGGAGGACTGTCGGGTCGTGGGATGGACTCACGCTGCAGCAGTTTTGGGAGTGCTGCTGCTCGTGAGAGTGGACCCACACTGGAGGAGCTCATGGAAAACTGTCTCCTGTGGGAGGGACCCTACAGTGCAGCAGGGAAACGACTCCTCTCCCTGAGCAGCAGAAAGAAGGTCGTGGGTGATGAACTGACCAAAACCCCCACCCCATCTCCCTGCACCGTTGGTGGGAACGAAGGGAGGGGTTGGGGGGAGAAAAGGTTGTCTTTAAGGGCTTATTTTACTTCTCTTCTTTTACTCTGATCTTGTTAGTAATAAATTCACTTTATATCATTAAGTAGAGCCTGTTTTGCCCTTGAAGTGTTTTCTCCCAGTCCTTATCTCAACTCATTAACCCTTTGTTAAATTTTTTCTCCTCTTGCAGAGCAGAGGAGAGTGAGTGAGCAGGCCTTTTGGGGATGCCTGGCGTTTGGCCAGTGTCAAACCACAATAATCTTTTACTCAAAACATCTTGTAATTCTATATAGGTATATGCAGCAGTTGCAAGCCTGTGAATATATACGAATAGTCATAAGTTCTTATAAGTTTTCTTTCTGTCCATAAAACTGATTGTTCATGTGAAAATGTGTATATTCACAGATGTGCTAACACAGAACTCAGAACAGCAATGAAGATTCGTAGACATCCTCACTCACCAAAATGAATACTTAGAGTATTCAGTAGACAAGATGTCCAAGTACATAAATCAGTCAGACCTGTTCACATGTTTAAACTTCTTAATGTTTTGGGGTGTTTTTAATGACCAGGGATGGACTGCTTGTGTCAAGTTCTCAGCCACTTTTACATCTGCCAAGGAAAAACATAAAAACCAGGAAAGGTGCATATTAGACCTGGATGTCATGCTTTCCCATGCTACCGGATGACTAGGAAAGGGTTCCCTCCACAGCAGGAAAAGATTACCTTAGGTGACTCTACTGGACACTATACAAGGCACTTGTTTTCCCACAGTCTTCTGTAGAAATGGAGCTCCCTCTGTTCAAAACGGTTTTCATTCGCTCATTCAGGTTCATGCAGAACTACATCAAGGCAGCTCCACCACTTCATTGAAACAGCAGTGTCTGTTATCTGCTGTGGTTGGAGAAGCACAAATGCTGATCTGCAAATAAAAGCCAGGATTCACTGTCGGGAATTTGGAAAGCTGCTGAGTGAGGAGTTGTATCCTCAATACTCCCATCCACTTTCCTAAGACTGAAAATTCCACTTAAGGACGTAATCTGTTACTAATTTGCTATTGTATTCTTCCACCCCAAACCTCAGAGCTTATGTGTATTTTCCAAAGATATAAATTGAATCAGTCTGGGGAATCTTGTCTCATCATTATCCTTTCCTTGCCACCTGAAAATATTCTCCCACTGCTAATTTCTCTTACTTGTGGTCCTGTAGAAGTGTCCTCCCCTTTGGTCACATGGGTTCTGCTTTTTGGAAGGATATTCCAAGCCCATGTGTTTAAGCATTAACTGCATCAGGACTTCATTGTAGTGCAGAGCTGGAAAGAGAAATGTTCCTGGCTCTGGGTTGTGATCATCTATCAGAAGAGAAAATTGAATTGTCTTTTGGAAGAAGTTTGAAGGTGCTGGCATCTTCCCCTAGCATAATTTTTCTCCAGTAAAATGGGAATAAATTTTGCACGCAGGATGAGATGATAGATTAGCTTCATTTCACTGCAAACCAGGAAATCAAGCAGCATTGTTTCCAGAAGGAAGGTAAATTAATACAGGCTTTCAAATGCAGAGAGTCTCCTCCAGGCTGGCTGCTGGAGGGAAGCAGTTCAGTATTTCTGGAGCTGTCAGCCCTGTCTGTAGGGATGGATGCTGCCACCTGGTTCCTCTCAGTGCAGATGCAGATGGAGGCCTATGGCTAATTTGGGAGGACTCTCTGGTGAGAGCCTTTAGAGGAGATAATGAGACYCCTCTCATGTTCAAGTGGCCGGACACTGGTGTCATGCAAGACTGCCTGACTTAGCACTTTTTTCCAGTGTATGTCCAGTTCTTTCACGAAAATTAGAAGCTGGAATGGACAAATATGCAGTTGATCTTTCCAAGGCCTTCCGCAAAGGCTCAACCTGAATCTGTAAAAACAATCATTACCTGAATCATGTGATTAAAAGGGATTCAACACAACAAGACAAACTTTCACCTTCAATAAATGTTCTGGGAATGGTTAGTTGGCAGCTCCTGTTCTGTACAACTGCTTCCCACTGTGTACTGTTCCCATCCCTCTGAGTAAAAATCAATTGCTGCTTTACAAGGAGCTAAACATTCAAGCTTCCTGCCTGTCTAGCTGCACCTGATAACAATCTCATTGGTCCTCCAATTTCACTTTAATACATGGGCAACATTTTTACTGAAACAAAGAGTCTTAATAAAGGGAATGGTTTTCATGTGCCGGTAATTTCATATTAAGAAATGCTTGCTATTTGTCTGTCTGTATTGATAAATCTTTCAGAAAATGGCTTGTTTTCAGGCAGATAAGTTTTGATCTGATTTAGGATATACTTCTTGTCTACTTTTTGCTTGTCTTTTCCCTAGTCTTTAGCTTCCCATGCCTACAGCTACATGGTACAGATACTGTTGAAATGCTGATGTTAAAAAAGTATAGGTGATGCTATTATTTTATTTTATTTTCTACTTCAAATCTGATTTTGTACTACATGTGTAACAGTAGCAGTTCTCACAGGATTTCACAAGTAGAACCAAGAGCTGGAAAGTATAGCTTTGGGTTTTCATAGTTTCAGTCTGAGAAATCATCTAATCACACTACTGCTATTTAAAAGAATATCACAGTTTAGATCCGGTCAAAAAGGGTCTGAGGCACTGAAATAACTATGGCTTGTAGGAGGAATAAC
Source organism: Amblyornis subalaris (assembly GCA_018881555.1). Taxonomy (NCBI): domain Eukaryota; kingdom Metazoa; phylum Chordata; class Aves; order Passeriformes; family Ptilonorhynchidae; genus Amblyornis; species Amblyornis subalaris. The sequence goes on along the minus strand of JACAXG010000103.1, from coordinate 1,306,769 downwards.
ATAGAATTAAAAAGTACCTTTGCTTGCCTGCAAGCAGCAGATCACATCTGATCGTGAGAAAGGATGCAGGAAGCAGGACAGTCTGAGCATGTAATTCCTAATTGGTTTCTCATCACGGGACTAAACAGCACACAATTGGTCTTCACACCCACAGAACCAGTTCTGGGAACAGACATTAATTCTGCCACAGCCTTAACTATCTTTCCTAGGCTGGTGTCACTCACGTGTCCTGGCTGACAAAAGCTTAGTAAGCCTCTTGTTTTTAAGGAGAATATTACAAGGCCATCAGCAACATATGCATGTTAATTAGCAATGGGCTTTGGGGGAGTTCCCATAAAGCCCTAATTAAAGCAGTGATGAATCAAGTCCAGTGAGTTGTACCATACTTAGGGATGTTGTTTCCCAGCAATGAGCAGATGAGGGCAGAACCAGGCTCTACAGGATGTGTTTTGGTAGCTGAGGGCTTGATCACCATAATAAAAAAAATTTACTTGCCGAGACTTTTGTTGGACAGGGGTCTTAGTCATTATCCTGCTACAAAAAAAGGGTGCCCTGGAACAGAAACTATCACACAGCCTCATCTAGAGAGAGCTGCTTCCACTCCTGCTTGAATACTTCATGTTTGCCCAGTCCTTTCCATGTGAAAGGGAGTTATAAGCTCTACTGCACAGCTCGCTCCCAAATGAGCAATAGGGTCTATCAGCAAATAAAAATGGTCACTGTCAGGACTACTTCATAAGAGATGTCTGTTCAAGAGCCAAAATGTAACTTGTGTTAGCCCCAGAAAACTGATAGTCAAACCGCAGTAACTGGGCTGCTGGGTTTAGCCTCTTCAGTGTGCAATATGTCTCCCTCTTTCCTAGAGTGCCTTTTTCTTAAATGTGAAATTCAGCACTCAGCATTGCAAAACATCTCTAAGCTCATCAAAATTTCTTTCCCTTGACCACTGAAATTTCCATTTATGGCTGCATATTTTGTGTTTGCCCATTATTTAGGAGGCTGTCCCTGGGTTGTACCACTCCCCTAAGCTGTTAAAATTTACTTGCTGACTACCTTACCAGGGCTTGTGCCCTCTTTTTTGCAGGCTCCTGAATGGGACTGGGCCCCAGCAGCTGTGACCCTGGGGCTGAGTGGCAGGGAATGCTTTCAGATTGTGTTATTTTAAACAGGAGTGTCACTGTGTGCAGTTCTTCAATAGGGATGTTTTTCTCTGGTTAGAATTTGTTTATTCCATCATTTTTGTGGATCCAAGTAGCAGGAGGAGGAAAGAGTAAGATACAGATATAATTTAAGTTATAGACATTTATAGACCTATAATTTTAATTATATATTTTATATAATACTTAACATTAATTTTTATTATTTTATTATGTATAGTATAATAATTATTATATCTAAATCACAGTATGGGAGTTAGGTGCAACGTAAGTAAACTTGAGATACAGATGATTAAATCCTTACTCCACTGAATTTGCCTAATTTTGCCTTTGACTGCAACGGGCCAGAGGCTTTAACTCAAGTATTTGCTTCTCTTGTTTAGACAAGTTACTGTCAGGAGCCAGCTGCTGCAAGTTGCTGCTGTCCACCAGCAGGTGCGTGTCCATAAAGCAGAGGATGCAGTCCTAGAAGTGAGGAGTTTGTGAGGGCTTTCCATCAGATCGGGTCTGAGCTCATCTCTGTGGTCACATTGCCGCACAAAGATTCTTGTGACGGAATCTGGGCACTGGCCCCATGGTGTGGGATCAGCCAACTGCCCCTTCCCCTGCTCACCTGACCATGCAGGTGCTTCTAACCATGTGGGGTGCTTCTAAAAAAAGGTCCCCACAGGGTGTTGTGAGAACTCATTAAGTAGCTTGTCAAGTATTAAGAAACTCCGGGATCAGAGAAGCAGTTGTAAAGGCAGAGTGTAATGAAAGCACAGCTTACTTTATTATGTGTTATTAGCAGGGTTATCCATCATATGTTCTGCACTTTGTAGTTATTAAATGTTATCTCATGGTCACATGTGAGAAGATGCTGTGTGATCTGATGGTGTCAGGTACCATGGCCATGGGAGGCAGGTTGAGGTGTAAGGTTTCAGTGTCCTGAGGTGAAGAAGTCCTCCACTTCTCTTTTGTTCCCTCTTCATCAGCTAATCCCTGCCCTGGCACTGGGAGGGCAGAGAGTAGCATCACCCACCTTCCCCACTGACCCACTTGGGGCCCTGGGTGAGGGTTGCAAAGACAGATTAAGATTTACTGTGAAGCTGTATTAAGATTTTCACAATCCCATGCATTTTACTCTGCCTATTGTATTGTTATTTTAAAGTTAAGTAGGGCAGGCCTGCACAGAGAACACACGGTCTGCATTCCCCATCGCAGAGACACAACAGACACACCTGCAGCAAGGACTGGGGATGCTCTCCCTCATGCAGTTTACGTGGACTGTTGTACCTGTTCCTGGCTTACCAGCATCTTAGAAGGCCACTGGGGCATGTAGTTGTCCAGCCGCACAAATACAGTTCTGTCATCTGGTCAAATAGCTGAAASGAAGCTTGTGGTATTTGTGAGGCTGCCAGTCTTGCCAAAGTCAGACAGAGCAATCAGCCGAATCAGAGTGGCAACGCACCTTTTGTTACATAACTGGCCATGCAATTTTATAATTTAGTATGTGAAATGCCAATGGCATTTATTATGTCAATTAGGATGAGCATATGTTTAGGAAGCCCTTTAGGAGTCAATCAGAATTGTTCACATAGCCTTGCTTCAACCACATGATTGACTTCCTTTGAGCAGGTAGACCATGTGCCTTTGGGAAGCAGTTGCCCACAGCCTGCCCATTTTGCTACAACTCATCTTCGCACTTGGAGTCCGAGCATGTAGTTCTGGCATAAGCTGTTGGTCCGAATCTGGGTTTACCGAACTTTGAAAAAAGCAAGAAGCGGGAGTTACTACCTTAACCATCACAGTATTTGACAACTAGAGACATGCCAGCAACAAGTCTTCTCAGAAGTACTGTTTTCCACTAAGGTGAGTTCATTCCTAGGACACGTTCCTTGTAGTGTGGGTAGGTTAACCTGCCAGATATGTACTGTCGTATTCAGATCTTCACTGAAATCTTATCCAGCTGTTCCTATACTGCCAGTACTTCTGGGCTGATTTTTTTTCATTTTAACATGCTGAGTAAAGTTTTGTATCCATGAAATCATCAGAAAGAGCAATCCAGGTTTGTGTGGGCGTGTGAGAGACAGACAGACGAAAAAGCAGAGTATATTTCCATACATTCCTAGCAGAGGTTTCAGCTACATAACTCCACAACAAAAACCTTTTTCCAACATTGGTTTATTCTGGAAATTCCAGGAGGAGCCACAGAGAAAATATGTTTTTTCAAAGAGTCTGGTTCTGGTTTTAGAAGTTATTTTGTGTGCAGGCACAGTATGACATTTCTGTTAGGTCTCACAGCTTGAGCTACAACTTAAAAAGTTGAGGTTATTCACCTACTGTACTGTACCATTGGATTTTTCTATTCACTTGGAAATGCCTTTCATCACTAAAGGCTCTGCAAAGTACTTTGATTGTTATAAGCTCTGAGAAGGACTTCTTGACTAATAATAACTTTGAAAAACCAGCTGTCTTAAAACTGGGGCCAGGCACAGGAGAGGTTTTGGAGCTCCTGTTTGTTGTCTCAGAGACATTCTATACTGATGTACTGAACTTTTAAATACAATTATTTTCCTCTAAGAGCCAGTTCTAATAGTCTTTCCTGTAATCTTAAAAGTCAAGCTGAATTCTTACCTGCTAAATTGATATCTTCGGGATCCCCAACTCTCCTCCAGCTACTGGCTTTTTACCTGGAGGTATGCATCTTGCCTCTGCCCATAACAAATCTCCATCTAATTACACATCAGGCAGAAACAAAATGTTGTGATTCTTCTTTAGTCAGAATAGATTTAAAATTAAGTGGAAAGGGGGAAAAAAAGAGATAGTAAGATATAGGTAGGAGGAACRCTGGTCAGAAGGCATGATGATAAGCTTTTGGGCACCTTAGTGTTTTATAACCTTCCTTCAAACAAAGTTTCAAGTCTAGGCAAACTGACTCACCCCTTTGGCCTTTAGTGCAGCTATGCCAAGATTGGTGCAAATTATTACACACTATTTTATAGCCAGGTCTTTGAAATGTGAATCACTGTTTTTTTGAATCTAAAATACTGTATAATACATATTATTGGAGTATGGGTCACTTTAATATTTTCCACGACTGTTGTATAGTACTATCTTGAAAAGTAAAGTCAGTGTAATCTATAAAAAACTTCGGTGGGAGAGAAGCAGTTGGTACAAACCATGGTAATGGGAAGCCTGGGAGGCTGTTACCAGGGAAAATAGATTGATGAAAGATAGTAAGTTAAAACAGTTAAAATTCTACCAATGGCAAATAGCTCTGTAAAAGCATTTGACCTGATACTTCATTATAAATCCTTGGATATTAAATAAGTGATGTGATCTTGCAACCCAGATTCTGCTATACTCCCTTGTATATGGTCACAGCTAACCYTGTGTAACTGGCAGGCTTTGTGCTTTTACTTGAGAGGGTGAAGGAGGACCTCTGCTCCCTCCTAGCCCTGATCCACTCTTCTCCTCAGTGTGGGTGAGCCACTAGATGGGGACAATGCCCACATCTCCTAACCTGCCCACATGTAGCCACCGGAAGCTGGGCTGAGGCTTCATTAAAGAGCTAATTCTGTAACTGTGAAAGCTGTCGAGCCTCCTAGCACTTGGATGTGGATATTTTTTAACATGAAAAGGCAAGATGACAGTCTCAAAGCTCTCAGCAGACAAGCTGAGTATCCAGAAAGGCAGGTATTGGTTGCAGCATGCTCACAGCTAGTGTGGTGAAAGGAAGGCCAGGTAAAAGCATCTCTGGAAGAATAAGAAGCTTCTAACCATACCTGGCAGCTGCCAAAGCTGCTGTGGCAGAGTGGTTTCCTTACATGCCCACAGACTGGCCCCTTTGGCCATACAGGGCCTTTCTAACCCGCAGAAATGGATGGCTGTGACTCACTCAGAGATGCCCATTCGTAGGAGATAACAACCCATGCTGGGACTGGGGGAAGGATGCAGAATGAATTTGCTATCACAATTTGTCTAAGAAGAGCCCAACAGCTCTGTTGGTAGTACCTCCATCTCCCACAGGGTTGTACAGCAGAGAAACAGGGTATGAAAAAGTATCTCTTTTAATCATCAGATACAGGATTTGTTATACATATGCTTAGAGGCCAAAAATAAAACAGGAGCATTAATAAAACATGTCACACACAGAGAAAACCAAGCTAAACCAAAACCAACTATTTGCCAATCTCACTGTGCTATTTAGAATCCATTTTCCTTCCACATGCTGGCCACCCTTACCCTTGACTGAGATTTTCATTACCACCAAGCCATACTACTTCAGAGCTACTGGAGCTAAATTCCTCTCACTAGTCTGCAGCTCACCTGTTTTGCTCCTCTGTTTTCCAGTGATGCCTGCTCACTGGCTTACCTTTCACCATTTGTGATATAAGCCAGTAACTGCCCCTCCAGGCTCCATGTCGTTGTTTCTCTGGCCTTTAGGCATCTATTTTTTTTCTTCCTGGGATAGCCACTTCCTCAATATCTTTCATCATTTAACTGGTTTTCTTTTAGCCTTTGTTACTCATTTTTTGCTGCCTGAAGTTTCTTCCATTTCATGTCATGCTGCTTCTAAGTGCAGCTTCCTGAACTGCTGGGTTAATATTTGATGGTGTGACTGGGCAGAGCCAGTGTGGTTCTGGCACTCTGCTTGGTGAGCCCTCCTCTTGCTGCACTGCTGCCAGTGCAACTGTGGTGGTAAGTCAGTATTTATTTAAGCTCAAGATTGGTTAAATGTTTCATTGGGATGGGACAACTATGGGCTTGTCTATTCAAGGAGATGAAAGGCATTCTCTCTACCAGCTCTCCATGTTTAATTTCCAAGCTTTTTGTTTGGGTTTGTTCTGTTATTCTCTTTAATGCTTCTGGTGGCTGCAAATTCCTAAGCAGTGAAGACCAGTAAGATGCAAACTCCTTCAAATCAGTGCAGCCTGTTGGGTAACATTTTACAAAATGTGTTATCATGATAGTGGTTTTCCCTGTGGTCACAGCCCTGGGGGGTTATTTCATGCCCTGATGTGACCATTCTCATTATAGCTTGTGGCTGAAAACTTGGCAGTATGGATATCCAGATAACAATGTTCTTCCTTCATCATTTGCACTGTATTCTTGTGCTTCAGGTCTCTGCCTTGATTTATCACAGTGAAGCTTGATTTATCACAGTGTCACAACACAGTGACATTCTTACAAATGAGAATTCAACTTTCTTTATCCAAGTTAATCAGTGCTAGGTGCTGTAGAACTGCACTAAATCTGGGACCCGAGTGGTTGAACACTTCCTGCACAGCAGCAAAGTGGCAAATGCTAGGGATGTCTAGTTTGGCATGGCACCAGCACCTCCTCTAAAAGCTTCTCCTGCCAATCATCCATGCAAGAACCAGTCTCTGTCAATATGGCTCTGACTGTGAGAAGCATGAGACTGCCAAGGTGACATCCAGCCAGCTGAGGCTGCCGGTGGTGGTTGACATCAACACAAATGAACGTAGGATTCCTCCCCTCTCTTTTCCCCTCTCCTCCTCCCCGAAGAATGTGGCTTGAAGAATAGAAGTTCAGCCAGGTAATAATTACGTTTTTTCATTTCACTGTGATTTACCATCTACCTGTACAGGTTTTCTTGCTCAAAGTGTATTTTTCTTCTTTATTGACAGGTAACAGAAGAAATAGAAATATGCTCTAGTAATCAATAGGTCAATTTTAAATCCCTTCTCCCCTCTCTCCTACAATGTTCAAGAGGAATCAAGACTTTAAGCTTCCTAAAAGGACACGAAACTAATTATGTAGCTATTATGACAACACATAAATGTTATAAATACAAATGAACTCTCATTGCAAAGAACGTTTGCCTCTGACTGAATCTGTGTGACAACTCCATCACATGCCCTCCATGCTAACTCTTTTGGTGGTATAAACACCTCTCAAAGATGGCAATCATTCCATCGCTTCATACGTTCAGCAGTTTATAAAGGTTCACAGGTGAATGTGGACGAGGTTAGACAGAAGGGGCTGAGATTGTTTTTTTCAGAATTTATATTACTATGTAGTCAAAATTTTCTAAATAATAGAGGCCATAGGATTTGAATTAAGTTCTCCTAAAAATTCAGTGCGTGTTACTAATAAATGTGGATGGTTTTGTTTCCCTGTGTTGTAGCAATTATCTGCAATTTATGTAAATATTGTAAAATTCAGGTACAGTTCCCTACACCTGCACTTTTTCACTAGAAGTGCATTATTAGTATGTCAGATTCATAAAGAGTATCTGTAACCTGGCCAGACAGTTGGACTTGGCATTCTCTGGGGCTTCTTTCATCATTTTTTCTGCAGCAGAACATGGCCTTAGGGCAGTGATGCCTCTCTTTCTCTGCTGTCATTGCAAAAATAATTGCAATAGCTTTGGAGCTGCAGCCTCGTTTCCAGCTGTACATAATTTGTGTCAGGGCACTTGATGTGTTGTACAGATGGAAGTGAAAGAGAGGTACTTTCAGGGTTAGGGCACGAGGTTGGGAAGGAGCCACTCAGATGCCCACGTTCCTGTTGCTGGGGGCTGCTCTTTCCTCAGAGCAGGGCTTTGGCTTTAGCTTCCAGCAGCTTTGCTGATGGGAGCTGTGCATTGGGTCTCCTGAGAGCAAGAAGCAAGAGTTTCTGTCCTTGGGAACATCCATGAGGCAATAAAATGTTGCAGTTGGCTGTATTCTGGTGTGTGGTGCATGGGAAGAGCATCCACATGGATGTACCTGTGTGTGGTGGTACAAGAGGACATGGCAGGGGAGTGGAGAAACAGCATGATATCGGCACATCCCTGGTTGCCCAAGGTGCAAGGCATTTTGTAAATATATGAGAAAACAAAGTTTATAACACAATGCTATTTTTGTCATGATTTATTGGTTTGTAATTCATTTTACATCTATTTTTAAAGTCATTGTCCTACAAGTCTCCAAGCCATGAGTTGCTATTCTTGTAAGCAGTCCTGTTAACTTGAGGTGGTCTCCCTCCATGAGCGAGGGACGCGAAGAGCAGCTGAACACCTGCTCACAGCCATCCCTTTCATCGAGAAGTTATCCAAGAGCTTCCTACAGGAGCCACTCACAGTGCCCAAATAGTCCTCACATCAGCCTCTGATGATTTTTTATCTCATTTCATTTTGCCGTGTGTCACCTTAGTAGAAATAAATAATAATTCCTATATTAAGAAAACAGGCGGAGCTGCTGCCTGAACTATGGAGAGATGTTAGTTTCTTCACAAAGAGCTTTTCATAAAGCTCTGGTTAATAGTTTTACAAAAGGAAACATTTGACCCAGTACAGAGTATTTTAAATATTTGCAAGGGTTCTAACAGGCAATGATTTTAATTCCACTGAAGCTACTGCTAATCAGGAGACAGAGCTTATGCAGAACTCTCTCTTGCAAGGAAAAACAGGCACTTAACATAATTGCTACGTAAGAATAGGATCTAGCAAAGCATTGAAGAGAATGTTTGACATTTAAACATCTGGTTAGAGTTAGTGGGGCTATTATTTCACCTTCATGTCAGAAAAACCCTGCCATGTTAAAGTTTAATTTCTCAGGTTTAAAGCCCATGAGCTTTGCATAAAAATAAGAGTTTATTTATATGAAAACATGCTCTGTCATAGTCAGATTTTTTTTTATTACTCTTTCCCTCAGTTGCCCTCAGACGTGGGTGTCTGAGGCTGACACATTGTCTCAGCAGATTAAGTCAAGCTGGAAATAAGGGTACAGTGTTACGGCAGAGCAGCAAATAAGATTTACATTTTCAAGCAAGAGCAGTAATTAGGCCATTGCATATTTTATATCTTCATGTTTATTTTCAAAGTGGTATATCAAAATAAGCATAGAAATAATGACACATAAGTGCTCCAAAGACCAGTTGGGGTTCATCAAGTAAAAACTACAAATTACTCTCTGGTTTTGCTGCCACCCACAGAGTTTACATCTTTAAAATACCAGCAGGCAAGTGCTCTGGCCAGAGCTAATTGGGTTTGTAGTTAGGGACATACTGGGTTTCTGTATTAAGAATTATGAAGGGAATAGGCCTCTTAGTGAGTGATACACTACTTAGCATTGTGCTGTAGACTTTGCTTCAGCATGTGAGGTGTTTGGTGCTTTGGGAAGCAAATGAAGTTTTGAACTGATTGTGCTGGTACAGATTGTTATAACTGCTTGACTTCAGGCAGACAATCTTTGAATGCAGGCATCCAGGTCCATTGATGCTGTGGTATGAGAATGGTCTACAGGGTCCCAAGCTCTAAATTCTCATGACCCAAATTGTCCTCCCTTTGGCTACATATACAGTGTTTATGTGCTCATGTGTATTAGGTGAAGCTGCTGTTCTCCCTTGTTGTGCTGAGCAGGCAGCTTGGCCAACAACCATTGTTCTTACCATATTTCTGCAAACAGTATTGCACTGCAACACTGTTTGCCCACACACAATGCTGCTTTTCCAGCAGAAGAAATGTGGCAACTAAATCAGCTGACTGGAACTGCAATTACATGCTAATTTAAGGTTTTCAACCATCAAATGCCTGTAGTATTTCTCCCTATTCTGATATCTTTCTCTACAGTGAAAGTAACTGTGTAAATTGAGCTAGATGTAAGAGAAAATTACTCCCTGGAGTTGTCTCTCTTTTTTTTTCTGCCCCCTTCTTTGCTTTACCCTCCCATCCTAAAGACGCAATCCTTTCCTAATACCTGCTATAGTACTTCATATCCAGATACATATTGCAAGCATGGTAAGGAAACACAATCCAGACCATAATCCTTTGGCTTTCCTCCCCACAGATCTGATGGCACAAAAGCCTTGCTACAGCTCCCACAAACAGGAAACAGGTTGGGTATTCCCACCTGCCCCCTTTTGAATTGCATCAATTCTGATTATGAGCCAGAAAGAAGAAGAAATGGAGGATAGCTCCCCGCCACTCTGTGTCACCTGCGGCCAAGCACATTTACCGGAAGAAAACCACTTGTACAGCTACACCGAAGAAGTAGATGATGATCTGATATGCCATATTTGCCTGCAACCCTTGCTTCAGCCATTAGACACGCTCTGTGGTCACACCTTCTGCACAGCCTGCCTTACAAACTTCCTTGTGGAAAAAGACTTTTGCCCCATGGACCGCAAGCTTGTGATTCTCCAGACGTGCAGGAAGTCCAGCATACTAGTGAATAACCTCCTGGACAAGCTAAAGGTTAGCTGCCCTTTCACAGAACACTGCTCAGAGGTCGTGCAACGGGGTCACCTTGAACAGCATTTCCAAACTCAGTAAGTTGTTGTTGATAGACCTTTTTTCACTCTCTTTTTTTGAGTAGAGGACAAAATATCTTCAACTAATACTGATTAAAGTAGACGGTTAATGTAAAGAAAGAGTTGTTGATTTCACTCCCAATGAATACCTACAGTATCATTAATTTAGAGCTGAATTTAGTTTTTTATATCTCTATATCTTACCTTGTTTTTAGAATCAAATGCATGTAAGGTACTTCATGCTATCATTAGCAGTAATGGGTGAATACCTTGTGGTTAGCTGCCTAATGACAGTGTGTATGTAGTCCAAAGAGATCTGTGAGTTTTGGGAAGCTAAGCTATTATAAATATTTTAATAGCACATTAAGGGTTTTATAATTGCCCTTTCTTCAAATCTTTTTTGAATCACAAATGTCCTATATGGGAAGTAGAGCAGAAAATATTCTGGGTTGGTATCGGTCTTTGGACCTGAGTGACACTTTCTTCCAGGTGAGCACTTACCCAGGGTACAACACCATGGGGATCACAGAGAGACACAGTCTGGAAGATCACCCTGGCTGGACTCCCCCTCCAGCCTTACCCCTCCTGGTAGCCAGGACACCGTTCATCGTGCCTCTGGGAGAGATCTCTCCAGGGAGCAGTTTGGTTCCTCTGCAAGGAGAGAACTTAATGATTCTCTGTTTTGCAGAGTAAAAGCATGTGCTGCTGCTTTTGTCTTGCATGTTCTGCCTCTTGTAAGGAAGGCAGAAGGGTAAAGAGGTACATCTAGGATTGTGATTTCTGACAGCAGACAAACACTTTGGCATAGTTTGCGTAACAGCACCTCAGGTTTGAGGAGAGGTGAGGCCTAACATAATGCCCTTTCCTGTGACCCGTACCTGCTGCCGAGTGAAATTACTTACTCTGAAGTTTGCAGGTGTAAATTGTGTTGCTAGGTGTATACTTCCGCATGTGCAATGCCAAGGAAGCCTTTAGCAATCAGCATAGGGCTCCAGACTGCTGCTGGGGGCACATTCCTGCACAGACATGGCAGTACTGAGGGTCACAGCACTGCTGGTGAGCAGGCTGGTGAGCCAGAGAGTAGAGTTATGTTCCCAAGGCTGCACGCTTCACAGTCTGGGACCCCACATCTGGAAACGGCTCTGCAGCCTGCCATTCAACCATGTCTCCATTTGCACTGGAGACCTTGTTGTCTGAAGCACCTGGATTCTCACTAGGAATTTACTCRCTTGAAGATATTCACTGAAGTTAGGGTGTCCTAACCAATCAAAAATGTGACCATTTTACACTATTAAAACTGAAAAAACCCCATAAGCAATGGGTTTGTTGATCCCTTGCAAAGGTCATGAGACTACTTTTCACATGCTAGAGGTTTGGTATTCGTGGATTTGGGTGCCCTTGGCCCACCCATTTCTGGACCTGGCTTTCCCTGTGAGAGTGCTGCTGGCTCATGGTGTAAGAGGAGATGGTAGCACACCTCAGGACAGGCCAACAGTGCTCTGCGAGTTTCACTGTGTGCTGCTAGGGGGAAAAAAACAGCGAAGTTACTCATAATTTTCTGTCTTTGGTTGGTACTTCTCTGACAGGCCTCAAATGCTAATTTCAATAGTAACACAAGTAAGGGCAATGTCAGTCTTCTTTGAGCTGCTGTCACTGAAATTATGTTTCTCTACAGATTCCAACCATGAAATCTTGAGCCCCTAATGCAAATGCCCTTTCTCTTTGCTATACATACGGCTGAATTTAATGTGATTTAGACTTTCCTGTTTGTCTTCATTTTTTTCGATATGATGATGCTGTGGTTGTAAAATTAGCAGGACACCAACCCCCAATTCAGCCCCAACCCCCAATAAATAAGCAAATTGGAATATTGTATTTTACATAGAAGCCACACAGCTAGCACAACTCCTGATTTCTAGTGTCAATTCTCCTATGTGCGTACGTGCAAGTCACTCCAGTGTCTTAGTTTTTCCTCCTTAAGGTGATAGTAAAGGTACCCTTCACTACACATCTTACAGAATTGCAGTGCTATAAAGCATGATTTGGTTCTGTAAAAGCCTGGCAAGATTTTATTCTAGCACTTACTGTTGAATGTGAGTGGCCTGGATCTTCCCCTCAGGATCTTCAAGATCCTGTGCTTCTGGCTTGCTTGGCCTGATACCAAGCAGAGATAGAATTGTCTCAATAACATGTTCCCACAATCTCTTGCTCTTTCCGCTTCCCTGTCTCAGGCTTCCTGCACCAGGTCCCAGCTTTGCAAACCCAGGGAGCAGAAGACTGGAGAKATGGAGCAGGGATCCTCCTTCCCTAAACCCTAAATCCTCTAAGGTAGTGCAGTATGGAGCATTGCTACTTAGGCTGTACGTTTGCTTCTTTGCTACTCATGACGTGTACTTTCCTTTCCCAGAACAGTTGTGAGGGCCGAGTTGCCTTTAGGCCAAAGGTCAGAGACAGGCGAATGGGAAACCACCGGGTTTCTGCTTTTGGGGGTTTCAGCTTAACAGGGGGTGGGTAGTGCAGCCTCGCTAGCATTCCCACTTGAGGGTAGTAATAGGAGGGAACATTCTGAGTGAACTCTAAAAGTGGACTTCTGCATCCTTGTGCTTGCAGACACTGCATAGTAGCATTTTTTTTTTAAGTGCAGCATTAAGTATCACCTAAGGTATTTTACGGCTCTGCCTAAATTAATGCTTGGAAATGCAGAAACCTCTGTTGCTATCCCAACTCCAATTAATGGCAGAGAGAAGGATGTTATGCTCTGTCATGCCCGGGGACGGATTGAGCAGACTGAGCCGATGCTGTTCTTTTTAACTCTGGTGAATTAATGGAGAGGAGAGAAAATGTGTGACTTTGCTAATAAAACAAATACCATAATAATCATAAACATTCAGTGCCTGAGGTGAGAACAGTTCAGAACCCATCTGAAATCTCAACAGAACATTATTGTGTTCTCAGTGAATAAATTAAAGTAGGCTCTGCTAGGGTCACCACGGTGGTCAGCAGTCCTCACATTTCTTGCATGATTCAGGTTCAGACCAGTCCTGGTTCTCAGAGAGAAAACGAAAGTTTGCCCTGATCAGAGATGAGGTCACTGATGGGACAAGGTGAGCTTGCTGTTTTATGCTTTGGAATTGATGAGAGAACTTTATAATTTTTTTTAAACACTGGTTACCATGGAGCAGTGCATTGAAAGCATCCTTATTTAAAACGTTTGCTCTTGCATCCTTCAAAAAAACCCTGAGAAGAGACATGTCCTTGGATTATTACATGATTTATGTTTGTACAAAAACATCTGACAGGATTTGGGGAATTCAGACTGAGACACAAACAGCCAGCAGTTGGCTGTGATCTTTTGCAGTGTTTTACTTTAAAAAGGTGTGGTCTTCTGATATCGCCTGCTACAAAACTCCACAGGGGACAATTTTTTCCCCCCTTGGCAGACTGCTACACCCTTTCGTGATGCAGTTTAGCTCGTAACCCATCTGCTTGTGGGCAGTGATGTAAACATACCAGCTGCCTCTGAAGAACCACTCCGAATCCTGCAGGAGGCAGGTCTCTTCCCCGAGCATCGCTCTCCTCTGCAGCATAAGTCACTGTCTTTTCAACCACGCTATGCTGTCCCTAAACCCTCACATCTACCCATCCGAGAGTCAGATCGAGTAATCCTCTTACAGGTCAATGATTTTTGCAGTGTAGCTTCGTTTAAGGGATTTAAGCTCGATTCATGATGTGCTACCATTGCGTTGAAATGGAAAGGCTTGCTTAGAAGGGGCTTGACTGGCACGAAAGCTTCTCGTGTGTCCCACCAGCACAGAGAGACGGTGGGAAGGAGGAAATCTAGCAGCAGTGCCAGCACTGCACTGAAAATGAAGGCACTCCTGTTACTGGTCCTACCTTGGCTAAGTCCTGCAAACTACATAGACAATGTGGGCAACCTGCACTTCTTGTACTCCGAGCTGTGAGTACGCACAGTCGCGCCGGCGTCGTGCTCTCTGTCTGTCTGTCTCACCCGAGTGGCGGGAAGGGGCTTGCCATGAGCGTTTTGGGGGGTCTGTCTGTCTGCCTGTGTGTCTGTGCCTGTGCATACGTGCAAAGAAAATCCTGCAACGTCTTGCCAACAGCTTCACACCGTGCTGCTTCCCATCCGGAGAGCTAATAATAGCAGTATGTCCCCATTGCTTTCTGCTCTGGAAGCAGCTGAGACATACTGAGTGAAGCTGCTTTTTTCCTTATCAACTTGCTTTTCTGTGCCAACGTTTTAGGTGTTTGTTTTTTGGAGTTTTTTTTCCCATTTCCAAATCTGTGTTTTTCTTTATTTCCTTTAAATAGCCTTGCAGGGAGCTGGGTATAGAGGAGGGCATCAGGGTAGACACCCCCAGTAGAGCACTCTCTATGTGTACATGCATAATGTTCTGTGTGTAAAGCTGCATGCCTGTAGCAAAACGCTGAGGAGCCTTTCACCAGAAATAATTCACTTGAGACAGAAATTTCCTGTATTTCTGGTTTTGCCCACAGCAGAATGTTATTTTCTCTGTAATGCAAATTGAAGTGTAGCACTCCATTCATATATCTTCATATTTAAAAAAAAAACCACCTCAAACAACACCAGAGCTGATCTTTCCAACCCTTAAATCAAATATTCTGTGGTACCATTTGTAAATGTCACTACTTTAATTTGTGCTTGAATGTTATTGTATTAGTTAGTGGAGCTTTTATGACTAGAAATAGGTATTTGTTTCAGTACGTTTTCATTAATTATCTGTTGTTTGTATTTTAACAAATTGTAAACTTTCAAGATCTTCATTGAGATAATGAATGAAATGCCTAATTCTGCTCAAAAATGAAAAATGACTGTATTATGCCTACAGTGGGAATGTTTTAGTAACAGTTGTGATTAGTACCAAAGAGACTAATTTTCAAATGATTTTGTCTCTACTGTCAGACAAAAATAGCAGTGTTTTGCAGAAACACAAAGTCCCCTTTTGAAATTTTTGTGTGATGTGCATGGCAACTATTAATAATTTAGTCATACTGCATACAACAGCTCAGGATTTCTGTATGCCATAGGTGTTTTTCAACATTTAACAAATCCAGTGTTGAGGGATGCAGCTATGCCCTCATTTTAATTTACTGGCATTTTGCTTAGGAATGTTGATTTTTAAAAAAAACCACAAACAACAAACAAACAAAAAGCAGTTAAGCCAAGCAGGCTACAGGAGCAATCAGGCTCAAAACAGGGCAGATGAACACTTACAATGGAAACAATGGCATCTGGGACATCTAGTTTCCAGGAAAACAAACCAATGAGATTAATCAGAGCACAGGCGCAGATGCAGCCTACTTGCTTTTCTTGGAGAATTCAGGTTCACTGATTCTCCCAGGGTAAAAGGCTATGATGTACGGTAGCTATTCATCTCTTATTTATTTAGCCTTCTAACCCACAGAGATGTTAGTCATGCTGGATGTCGGCAGTTGCTCCTAATGGAGTGGGTGTGGACTGGGGCTTGGACGTGCATCTTCAGTTGTCAGCAATGGGAGGTGCACATCCCCTCTCCAGTGCCCAGCCCTGGATGCTACCTGCTATCTTGGTGCTGGGAGCCAGTGCCCACACCACTTCACCTCTGGCCAGAGCAATGGGAAGTGGGATTCGCTGGGGCTGACACAACCTAAAAGGGCACCAGGCTGTTTGAGCTAATTTCAGGAATTTCTCCTCCTCCTCCACATGTACTTAGTGCCTCTGGCCGCAGCTGGATGCTGCACAAGGCATTGACGTACTAATCTGTGGGATGGATTCAAGGTCCTTTCTAATAACAGCAGTTGAAAGAAAAAGATAAATACTGGTTTTAGTCCTGTTTAATCAGTTTATACAAATGTTATGACCTACAGGTTGCTACTTCAGTTGCTTGGGCACTTGGATGTTTTTAATGCAAAGTTTTGTGAGTGAGACAGCATAGCCACTGGTGTCCAGAACAGCCTGACACCTGGTGGCACAGGTGAACTGCCACAGAACTTTTGTACCCGAAACCCCACAGAAGCAGCTTCTGAAATCTTTCCCCACAGCCAACTGAAGAGTCCCTGCCATGTGCAGTGTGTCTGATGGCTTGCACCACGGCTCAAAACTAGACCATAGTAGGCAGAAAACCTTTTTTTCATTATCACACTATCTTTGGTTGTTGGCCAGTACAAATACTGGCCTCATTCAGGACTCATTATTTTCTTGGCTGTCAGCCACCAGAGATACCAGTTGAGGAGGAAGAGGGGGATGATGGGTTTGCAAGAGACAAGGAAAGAGCTGGAGGACAGTGAGGGATGCAGTTACTGTCACTGGTGCTGGCACAAGAGGAAGAATAAGGGTACTGGGATTCACACTGCCCTCCCTCTCACACAATCCATCTTTTCCCTTCTACCCTGTTCAAAGGTTATGTTATTTGTATTGCATTGTTGAGGTTTGCTTTAGTTCCAGGGCATTTTTGTTCCTGAATGTGGAACGAGCAGCCTGGGGAATAAGGATTACAGTATAGCACAAAACCCTTCTGGAGAGGCAGGCCCTGGAATCCATCTAAGAAACAAAGAGATTTTAGGAGATTTGAAGAGGAGAAATGAAGTTGGGGAAAGGCTGTGCCAGACCTATGCACTTCAGGTGGTTGCCACACAGGTAGGAAAGAGAGGTGTGTGGCTGTGTTGTAGTGGCACTTTATGGGACAGATGTTGGGTGCCACTATTTTTAGTTTTCAGTTAGCAGTCTAATAATTAGAGGTGTTCCCAGCAAGCAAATACATATCCCCTGATGTTGCCTGCACTAAAACCCCTTCCCTGGCCATTGTCTGTTGTCCCTCCCTTAGCAAAAATCTTGACACAGATGTTATTCTTGTCCTTGCTCTTCACCAAATCGTGAAGAGCAGCACATGGTAAGCCAGGGTCCTCCCTCTTGAGGAGAAGCCCATGGAAACATCTGACAGAAGGACAAGAGACCTGTGAGGTCTCCCTTGAGGAATCTCTGGGAGGTGGTGGGATGTAGCCACACCAGCCCAGTGTCTCTCACCATTGTTAGCATCTACAAGGGCTTTGAGGAGACCTTACCCCAGAGTCCATGACTTCTCCTTTATATCCCCATAAAGAGGCTTTGAAAGCCATCTGCTCTCTTTCTTTCTTATTTATTTTCAGAAAGAAAATGCTTGCCCAAGCWTTCATTTAACTTGGGGTACGTTATTCTCTCTGATTAAAATCAAGGTATGGGGATGGAGAAGCAGCCCGTGGTCACTGTAGGAGGCTCTTCTGAGTGTGAGGACCTGGCAGTACTGCTCACACCATTGCTATCCCTCTCACTTCGTAGCAGGGCCTATGCAACAGGGTATTTCTCAATAATAGGATTTTCTGCACCTTGYGCTCAAAGAGACGCTCAGAAATAGAATTGAGGGCAAGGAGGTTGCAAGACTAGGCAGTGAATAACCTCACCTTGTCCCCCTAAGGACATCAATCACATGAAAGTGTGGGGTGGTTTTCAACCTAATCCCAATTCAGCATATGGCCATGTTGACCGAGCAAGCTCCTGGGATGGTGCTGGGCATCGCGTGTGCCCAGCACAAGTCAAGCACTGGGAAGTCCTTGGCAGCCACTGTTGCTGGCACTGTTTCCCTCAAAGGATTAAATAGCTCCTGGCCTTAGTCCCTGCTGGTAATACACCAGCTAGATCTACCCCACTAATCTAAATCAAGCAATTGTTTTTTAAAATCTGTTGTTTGTTAGAGGGAAATGCATAACCTATTCTCATGTGCCAAAAAAATACTTCTTTTTTTTCTTACCCCTCTTGTGTTTTACATGAAACAGTCAAAGGAATCTCACCAAATTAACTGGATCAAGTTTCCCCATATAAATTTTATATGATAACTACTCTTAAATTTCAAAGCAGCACTTTGGGCTGGAATAACCAGTAAAATTTAGTTTCTCTGTTCATTCAATTTAAAAACAAGAGATGCAAGTTCAAGCTGTCTTCTAGTGTCATTGAGCACATCTTTTTTATGGTAAAAACAGTGAGATGCACCCTCCCAGCCCCCTTAAAGCACTGAGCTTAACTGTGCCACCAACTTCTTTAATTTCTGTCCAATTCAGTGGGGAAACTTGTGTCTGGCTTCAAGTCTGTCCTTGTGAATTTAGCAACACAGAAGCTGCCACATGCATTACTCATGACAAAATTGATAAGCCTGGAGCACCTTTTGGGCTCGTGTTAGTCTACTGCAAAAGCCACGTGTTGGCCTCCTTTCTCTGTGCAAGGCTGTGTTTATGGAAATCTGTGTCAAAGCTAAAATGTGAGGTTAATTAAAGCTGAAAGTGCTAGAAAGCAAAGCTTGAATGGAAATATTCTTGAATGAAAATATAAATGAAATGTTTAGGGTATTAAAAAGCATTTAATTTAGGCATTTATTTAGGCATTAAAGAGCCCGAACAAAGCAACTCACATAAAATTCAGAGGGTCTTTTCCAGGGTGTTAGAATTGGATGTCTCTTGGAAAGCGGAACTGAGGTGAACTAAAGCAGAAAGGCGTAAGGTGTAAGGGCTACTGTTAGCTTCACCCCTATGTTACAGCTTTACAAAGGGGCCAGGAGGGAAACACTGAGCTGGTTTTCCTTCAGAATTCTGAGCTCTCTCCCAAAATCTCCAGCAAAGAGCTATTAGTGTCCCTTTCTCAGCCTGTTCCCTCACTGCAGCTTGTCTGACCCCACTCCACCAGCCCTCTTGCTTGCTCTTCTACTCCTGTCCTCTGCTTCATACCTCTTCTGGTCCTTAACTTTGTTTATTCCCCTCCTCTCTCATGCCTTGATCCTGCCTCTATCATGCTCGTTTGTATTTCCAGCCTTCAGACATGCACAGGAAAGCTTGAAATTTTAGTATGAATAAGACCTGAAAGTCCATGTAAGTGAACTGCAAATATGCTGTATTATTGTTAAAAATACAGGAGGAGTTGAAATCTGAACTCATAGTATTGAAGTGCTAAAATTGAATTTTCTAAATACATTAAGTGTTGTATTCAAGAGTGTTTTATGTTAGCATAGGTGTGGTAGAAAGTAGTCATTTAATGGACTGCGAATGTCTGGGTCCGGTCACTCTTTGACCAAAGATTAATTGCAGTCCCTGGCAACAGAGTGGGGTCTGGGTCTCTGCCCCACTTTGTGCCACCCTCTCCCAGAGACAGTACCTTTCCCTACCCACACATCCCTCCTGGCTTCTCAGCATAGGTTAGAGAGTTTTTGCATTATGATTAAGTGTTACTGGTTAGCGTTTTTTTCCCCAGTGCTTTGATTCTAGGTGCAGAAATAAATTTGTCTGGGACAGCTCCAGAAACCAAAAACCCTGTGAGAACATTAAGAAATTGTTGATTCTGCCTGGGAATTTTGTGTATAAGGAAAGTTGGCATTTCAGTTATAGATTGAGAAAGATCCTGCTTCATTTCCTTCTATGCATGCAAGAAAGTCACCTTTACTCCATTAACAGCTACCTACACACAGCTGAGATCAGAATTAGACTTTTTATTCTTCTGGATTGTTTTCTCAAGGCTTCTCACACCTTTGGAAAAGGCTGACATTGGCCAGTGTCAATCTCAACAAACACATTTTGTTGCCAAAAGTAAAACCAGAGCCAGCCAAGAAAAAAGTGAAACCCTGCCAAGATGGAAAGGCAACGCAAAAATTATGGCTGGCAGAAAGGTTTCTTTTCATGAATGACTTACGTCTCAGTTATGTTTGATTTTTCTGTAAGCTGCTCAAAAGAAGGGTGCTTACATGCCTGGCCCATGTAACAGGAGCACAGCAGGGTCAAACTTCTCCCATGTGGAGGCTACTTCACAACAGGCCATCCACTTTGGAATGGGGACCAGAGGGGGCAAAGCACCAAAGGTCTGGTGAGCAGGAGGAAGGAATGAGGTGGTGGGAGTTGCAGGAGGTTGGTGATTATGCATAAGCAGCAGACTCTTGTTTCTTGTCTGACATTAAGCCACACAGGCTGCATACTGCAAGTTTGGCCAACCTCTGTATCTCTCTGACAATTAACCTAGTTTAACACTGGCACTGGCAGCATGACAAGGATATTTTTCCTTGAGCTATTTCTCTGACAAATCTGCCAGAACTGGGCTGTCCTGCAACGTGAGGATAAGCACTGCTCTTGCAGAGCTCTTATGCCTGTCATAGCTTAAATCCTGCTCTGAATACTGGTTCTGAGATCAGCTGCAACGCAGCTTGTTACACTGTTGGGAAGCAGACTGGTAGGTCTGAGAATCTTCTTGGATATTTTTAACACTCTTGACCTTTTGGGGGAATCTACCTTCAAGGTCCCCAGTCCACAGAGTAGCCAACTGCTTTTCATGACCTTCTCCATGATAAGAGCTATCGTCCAGGAACTAGAACTGATTTTCTGAATCTTGGTATGTGACAGCATGTCCAAACTGCCTTCCTGAGCCATGCAGTGACTGGGTGCATGACGATGCCAACAGCACAGGACACAAAACAAGAGGTTTTGTAGTAACATCACTGGCAATGTTGGACTAATAGCAGCCTGTGTGGCAGCATGCATGTGACTGCTTGGGGCTTCCTGTTTCAAAAGGAGGGTCCAGGCTGGTCCCTCTATGTTGAACTGGTACCTCAGTGGAGGTATCTGTTAGTCAATCACATGTTATATGTCATGACTAAACCCCCACTGCCACCAAAGAATTCCTGGCTTGGAGCTGAAATCTATTCTGGGAATAAGAACGTGAACTTTTTTGAAACATCGTAGCTGAATGCACCCCTTGGCCTCAGCCAAGCTGCAGCTGGTGAAGACTGCATTTCACCAGTGAATCCTTGGGCTCTCCCTTGAACATGYTTTATCCATTAATTTAATGTATTGACAACAGATTCTGAATACCAAGTGAGGCAAGTTCAGGAGCAGCCCAGTGAAACGGCTGGAGATTTCAACAGATGCTGTGCAACTTTTGCATGAAGAAAAAACTCTGTAAAGCATCCATAACTTCTACATATTGTACAATATATGTAGAAAGAATATGAAAGAAAATAGGCTGACTGTAACAGTGGGCAAGTCAAATCACATTTTTATTCTCGTTTCAGTCGGATTTCTTTTGGCAGCATCCTCAAACTTTATTGATAAAGTCTTGTTCTTCTCAGCAGTGCAGGCAGACAACCAGATTTGTAACAATGACACATAGCATTGACTGTATCTGCTCTGATATTCATTCTCGCTTTTTATCAAGACACTGAACTGAGTATAGAGGATACTTGGATAAGGAGTAAGAAATCACCATTGACTCCTCTGTTTTAATGGAGTTGTCTTGCTCCATGACATTGCTGTGACACATGGCATGAAGATAAGACATCTAAGACAAGATATTTGCTGTTGCTGGAGCCATGCTTAACTTTTATTTCCTCTTCTACTAACTCACTACATATTATTTACCTGAATATTGTAAAATAAGTGAATAAAATGTCTTCGGAGCTATATATTTCAGCTACAAAATTCAGTCATTAGTGTATTACTGTGTAATTTGTTTTTCTCTCCTCAACTCTCCTGAAATCATGTTGGCAGGAAACAAGTGTTTTAGATCAGCAAGTCATTTCATATGCACATACTGGGAAGCTTACACCACTCTCTTTATTATGCATTGCAGTCCCATCATTCACTAGACAATGTGTAATATTTTTTAATGTAGAATTTCAATAATTTAGTAACCTCTTAAATAGAAGACAAGGGGAATCTGGCATGCTCCAAGGATTGTATTCTCCTTTCTCCACTGCAGAACACAGTGAATGGATAAGATTAGTAGACTGACAGCCTGGGGGTTTTTGTGTTTTATTAAGAACAGACAGCACTAATTTTGAAAGCATAATTCAGGTATTTTCTTTTCTCCTCCCATATGTGATAAGCATTACTGTTACATGGGGTTTTTAACATCCAGTTAGCACTAGTGATATTCCACTGGTTTTATCTTTCATTCCTATGTAAAATGAGTAGTGGAATGGTTTCACAGAAACATCCGCAGAGGCCTCTTCACTTGCGGATTTTATAACTCAACAGTATGAAAGGCCAGAAAACATCCCTTGTGGAACAGGCTTTTCTGGAGAGGAGATCGGCATGATTAACCAAATCTGTCCTGTGATCCATGGGAGACCACTGGAAGCAGAGAATATGCTGTGCTGCTGCTATTATATGAGGATGTGTAGGTTGACATGGAGGAGCAAGGCTGTTTCACTCGATATGTATGAACTTCTCCTGCCAAGAGGCTAAATTACAGTCAGAAATAAGTGCTCTGTATGAAAAGCACATGTTGCAACCCAGCCCTTTGCCAAGCAGGCTTTGCAGTGGGAGCGGGAATCCCAGGAGCTGGTTGTGGCTTGCCCTTGTCAGCTCCCAAAGGAGCATCAACTCTGGTTCTGGTTTAAACAATTGGCACATCTCTCCTTCGAGCATTACTACCTGATTTGTATTTACAGCAGGAAGATGGCACTGCTGGAGAAAAGATGAATAAGATTCTTTTCCAAATGCAGTGTGTATATACTGGTGTTTCTTTTTTTGTTCTTGGAGCTGCTGCGCCTACAGTTGTCATCAGGATCTGTCGGGTGGATGAGCAGAGTTGAAAGTGCCAGTTGCTGCTACTTTGCTTCAACCTAGACTGTGATGGAAATATTGATACTAATAATATTTGTAAATCAGTTTAGATATGCTGAGAAGATTCTGCTGTGGATGCCCAGTGGTATCTACTGCAACCCATGCCATCCTTGTGCCCCTCTGCTGAGCCTGGACCCTGGCATAAGACTGGCGGAGTCTTGCGCATCCCACACAGCCCCCAGTCCTGGGAACATTCTATATTCTCCACATTTGCTTTCCACCTACATTGTGCTGTCACGGGTCAAGGATATAGCCAAACAAATACACTTTCCTTGGTGCCATGTCTGTAAATTTTCTGTGTCCATTTTCAAATGGCATTTAAATCTTGCATATCTTGATGATTTTTAGTGGATTGAGTGTGCGTCATTTCTAGCAAATGTGCTGCTTTCAGTTTCTTCCCTCAGAGGAGACTAAATTCCAGTACATTTTTGTTTTATTCTTCCAAGGCATGAGTGTAATGAAGTTGGACAGTAATGGTTGCTGCATTTCACTTTTTTTCTGCCGTTTCCCCAGTGGCCTAAATATCTGTAAGTTTGAAGGCACTTACAGTTATGGTCTTTGAGTTCGAAATAAATCAGAAGAGAACAGACCAAAACAGGACACAGCATCTAAAAAGATATATTGTATACAAATAAACTTCCACTTAATGTGTTGAGCTGACAAAGCAAACAAATGCAGTCCTGCAGATCTGCTTTTTTTATTATCTAGGCTTGAATAATAGTAATGTGACCCAAGTGAACAAAAGAAATTCGTGAGGGGAAGCCAAGACAGAGTAACCCTCTTCGGGAGCTGATAAACTGTAATCCATACCAGATATTCTAAAAAACTGTTTGCTCCTGTTCCACTTACCTCACAACACCATCTTCTCTCTTCTCTTCTCTTCTCTTCTCTTCTCTTCTCTTCTCTTCTCTTCTCTTCTCTTCTCTTCTCTTCTCTTCTCTTCTCTTCTCTTCTCTTCTCT